>MCGO01000039.1:0-389915 GCA_002104985.1 Rhizoclosmatium globosum | reverse complement strand
TTCAGCATCGCCAAGCACGGCGACTTTGATGCCGGCACCCTCACAGCAGCAACAACACGGCGTCCGTCACTGCGCCGGGCCACGTCAAAGTCGGCGACAGCGAAGCCGAATGGGATCGCGGAAACCGGCGCGCTGGAACCCTCGGCAACCGTCACACCGCCGTTTGTGCGCACAAACACTTTTCCGTCTGAGGCTGTACGAAGAGGAACCGGCGCGTCCGTCGTAGAAGACGTCGATGTCCCGAGTGTCGTCCACTGGGTGCGGTGTGTCTCTTTGAGTGCGGTGTTGCGGAATGGCGAGAATTGGAACCGCTTCGACATTATTTGAAGAATTATTGACTAACCTTGCACAGCGAACTTAAAGTTTTTTGATGTAATCTCAGATGAATGAAGCTGGAACGCGATACCACTGTATATCTGTTTCGTGGCTTCACTTTCTTGATTCAATCAACTTATGTGCATCTTTCGATTATTCATTACATGGATTAGAGGGAATGGATGAAGGCGATTGGGATGCGCACGAACCCATTGACTACCAGAGTCTTAAGCGAGACCACCTCTCAAAATTATCAGCCACATTTGTATTGCACAATGAGTTTTTTATAAAGAAGGAAAGCGACAAGCCATTTCGCATACCTGAACAAAATTGTCAGTCACTTATATCAAAGGGAAGAAGTGGGAGAAAGAGAAAGAGAAAGGGGGGGAAGGCTCAGATAAAAAAAGGTTTACTACAGATCTTCTCACGAAGAGAATCTTCAGGATTAGCATGGTTGGAACATCATAGCCATGACTTTTTTTGTTTGATTTGGAGATGATGGAGTGCAGGGAAATGACAGTGTCAAGTACACACCTGTTGAGCCTTGTAAGCTTGTTGGAGGTCAGACGGCTGAACCATGCGACAGGTCTGATCTGAGAATGGGATTTAGTTTTTGGGATTGAAAGGAACATGAGGGATGGAAATTGGGACATTGGAAATGGAAGGCTTCTGGGTTAACTGTAACTCATGGATTTTCAGGAGAGATGTAAGGATAAAATAACCGCACGCATCATCTTTAGCCTTCCACGTCAAAGGGGAATGTACGTTGGGCATGAGAAGGACTACACACCATAATGGAACTGTGTTTTTCGATAGACTGCTTGTAGAGCTTCTGAACGGTTATAATACTGTACTTGTAGCTGAAACTAAATTCCGTTAGAAACATGAGAAGATTGGTGGAGGGAAGGGAGAGTAATGAGATGAAATGAAAGAGGCTTCTGGGTTAACTGTAACTCATGGATTTTCAGGAGAGATGTAAGGATAAAAAAACCGCACGCATCATCTTTAGCCATGCTTTCATTGATTGGAGGTTTGTGGAGACAAACTAGCTGTGATTTACATACCGTATACACTATGACAATCGAAGGTCTCTCCTAATCTGTGTGTAGAGCAGCACTGTTTCGCTCATGTCGACAGATCATCCATCCAAGATAGTTCAGGTGAGGTTTGTTGGTGAAAAAAGAAAACTGGAAGAAGTGAAGGAACCAAAAATGACCCGACCACCTACTTTCGGGACTTTTCCTCGCCTCTCTTGATGTCCATAAATCTTGGTAACCAAGTTATAGAACACGATAGAAGAACAAAGAATAGCGACTACACAGCCCCTTCCAGAAATGAAGCGTTCCCCCCCTTCAAAAAATGACCTTTGTTCTCTCCTTTTCTTTTTCTTTTCACCCAACCACAAGGTGAGCAAACACCCTTTGATCCAACCCAACCTAGATGTATACTCTCCGATACGATGATATCTATTTCCTTTGGCTGTCTCATTGCCGTCATACGTGGCTGGCAACCTGATGATAAAGGATATTTCGCTAAAAACTTCTGATCACTCTTCCTCTCCCTTTCCTACTATCGACTTGGTTTTAATTGAAAATGAAAGTTCCTAAACTCTTTCTTTTCTACTCAGTGTTTGTGTTTGTAATCTCGTCTTATGTCGTTATGAGAATGCCATAGTGTTGTAGGTTAGTTCTCATTCTCTCATTGTGGACTGAAAGGAACACTCGCCGCAACTGATGAAAACTATTTCCCTTTGGCTGTCTCATTCTACACAAACGGAAAGTGATGACACTGGAGTTTCGCTTGATAGTATCTGATGCATAACCATACCACAACTCCTCTTCACTTCCTATGAAATCATTGAATAACCCCATTCTCCTTAGGTCCTTCGGTGAGCTTTTTCTCCTTCTCTCTTTATTTATGTGTAAAATAAACTGAGATTAAATGTATCAAAACTTCTTCATCCGTTCCATGCTTTTTTTATGATCTAAACAACGTGGTAGCGTTACATCCCAAATATATTTATTACGTTCTCCAAACAACCAAAACCTCCTCAACCCCCTCTCTCGCTTTCCAAAATTTGTCCCTCACAATTCTTTTTTCCTCCAACACATCATCAACGACTACTTCTGCTACTCACGCTACTCCGACTCCCGCTCCGACTACTCCCGCTACTACTCCCACTACGACTACTTCCACTCACAGAGGGTGTACCTCTCCTTCCCCTCTCCCCATCTTCAGATGGAGTCGACGCCCGCTTCCTGAATGGCGACACGCTTTTCGAAGGAGACCGTCTGCGGTCCCGACGTGGCGGGGAGACTGAGTCTCGACGACGAGACACAGATCTCCTTCTGTCATTGGTTCGACGGACTGGAGAAACTCGACGTGGGGGTGGTGAGATTGAGCGATCTGGGCGGCGGTATTTTGAGGGGATGGGCGGCGGGGTGGGGAGAGAAGGAGCGATCTCTACGCGAGACTGGCGGAGATGGACGTCGTGGTGGTGGCGAGAAGGAACGGTCTCTGCGAGAGACTGGTGGAGAAGGACGACGGGGTGGTGGAGAGAAAGACCTGTCGCGGCGGTTTACTGGTGGGGACGGGCGACGAGGTGGAGGAGAGAAGGAACGGTCTCTGCGTCCAACGGATACAGAAGGGACGGCGTGGAGGCGGTGAAAAAGAAACGGTCACGACGACCGACAGGAGATGGCCGTCTTGGCGGAGGTGAGAATGATAGTTCTCTTCTGCGAGTAGATTTCTTATCGTCCTCGGTCAACAGGACTCAGAGATACGTGTTCTCTTAGGAGAAGTATCGACTGAGGAGGAGAGAATGTCTCCTTTTCTTGTCACGGGAATCAACTACGACAAAGTCAGGAAACCATGAATCAAGAACTAAAACACAAACCCTTTTCCATCATCATCACTTCCCCCCTTTTCTTTCCGCTTCATTTCCTTCTTGGCTGCCTTTTGGCTTCTTTTTTCCTTCCTCTTTTCTTCCTTCTCCTTCCGCTTCCTCTCTACAATTAAAAATGAAAGAGAGAAATGTGAGCTTACATTCAATACCTTTCAGAAAAAAATCCAACATACCTTTCTTTCATCTTCTTCCCGCTGTTTGACACGTGCAAGATACTCTTCTTCACGTCTATTCTTGTCCGCAATACGTTCCGTTTCAGTTTTTCCTGTGCAGTCAAAGAATCAGCTTGATTCCTATCATACCAGTGGTTCAAGTCTCGTTTTTAAAAATTCTTCCCAGTCTATCATGCTGTTTCTGTTCACAGCACTCCCTCCATTAACGTTTAAATAATTCAGGGCTTTAGGCTTCATTACATGATGAACAGCTGGCTGCGTTCATGATTGTGACCGTATTCACTTTGTTCAAACCAATTCTCGACTCGTTCAACTTCCTTCGTACCTCCATCACTATTAAAATCCGCTAGTATCCATTCTCCTTATTCTTTCTCTGTTTTGCTCCTCTCCTCCAGTAGCTTTGGAAGTGCGCAGTTTTATCGCAAACAACGAACCTGCAAGTCTCTATCAAAAGCAGCCCCCTCAACATGGTTCCTACAATATGGTAAGTAATCTGTAAAGAGTAGGGGAGGAGATGACATACTTGATGCCAAGAGCCTGAGCAGCCTGCTGATTTAATTTCTGTTTGGCATCGGCCACGACATGAGAGTTGTTTGAGGAAGAAGAAGAAGAGTCAAGGGAGACTGAATCGAGACGTGCGAGTAGTTTCTTGCGCAGTTCGTCAACTCTTTTGTCAATCTCGTCTTCGCCCAAGCTCCCATCCTGTTCAAGCGAGTCGCGCAGGAGCAGACACTCAATTTCGACCTTTCGCTTCTTTTCGTGTTGGATGAGATCCTTGTTTGGTTGTCTGTGGATTGGTGGTTGACTTGTAGCCGAGTTGTAGTCGTTTGATTTGAAGTGTTGTCTTGGCCGGAGCGTTGCCTTGTTTTGCTGCACGTAACCGTTTGTTCCACTTCCTCGGGCTGTTTGCGAGTCCGATGCCGTTGTACTGTGTTGGTAGGGTTGTGAGTGAGTGTTGAGGGGAGAGGCAGGACGTACACTCATTTCTTCTGCTTTTTGGGCTGTAAAAACGACGTCCGAGAATGAGCACCACCGCCTCAACAACATCAACATCAAGTGCAACAACCACCAACACCAACACCAATTTGGCCACTGAAATCCAGCGCGAGTTCTCGTTGACGTCGCTCAACGTCGACGCTGAGCCCGAAGCCGTCGCGCGTCTCGTTGAATTCGCAACGGTCTTCAGCGTGTCGCCCGAGTCTCTTGCGAGCAAGTTCGAGGGCGTGGCAACTGCGACACAATCAACGAAAGAGGCCTTGGACGCCCTTCACTCGCTCTTGCTCAGGACTTGGATAAACTGATTGCCGCAAAGACCCCGCTGAAAGTATCCGCTGTTCAGTCTCAGAGACCTATCGTCAATGACAGCGACCTGATGGCGATGCTCAACGGCACTGGCGTATGTCTCAATTCTTTGTTGACTCATTATTATGGCATTTGATGCATTGATTCCCCTTTGACGTTGATAGATGGAGAACTTGGCCTCACAACGCCCATACGGCCAACACAAGGCGAAACTGCGTGGCGCGAATCAATCTCAACAACAACAGCAATCTCAACTCTCCCAACCGCCACGAACCCCTCTCATCAATGCTTCCACAACGAATTCCTCTCAAATCTCTGCAGCACTTTCCGCCGCAAAATCCATCCCTCCTCCAAAAACCCCTTCTTCCACTTTCAACTCTACCACTCAGAAACAACTACTAGCTTCTCAACAAAAGACTCCCCTCTCCGCCCGCCCATCTACACCGCTTGCTCCTCCTGCTGTTCCTTTTTCGGACAGACAAAACAAGGGGAAACTCGATGACTTGTTCAACCCAGAAGTTCCTCTTTCTACTTCTGATTCTAAAACTCCTCTCGAGATTTCTCTTCCACCTGGTCAGCAGATGCATGGATACAGGTATGACCCTACGAAGAGATGTTCCACTTCGCGACACGTGAATAGCTGCAGATATCGAATGCGAAGCTGCACGAATATCGCGAAGCGATGGAAAGATTTGAGCAAAGAAGAAGAAGTGAAGCCGTAAAGTATGGCAAGAGTGTTAGAAAAGATTGGAGTAGACCAATTGAGCCAGCAATCATAATATATGTAATCTAATTGCTGATGCGTAGATATATGTTCGAAAGGCTCGCGGAAAAGGGTGATTTGGTTGATGCTCGAATCCAGGAATTATGCCTCGCTGTGGATCAATGGGTTTATGATAATATCATTGTGAATCAGACATTGGATATGGTATTTATATTAGTTATAGAAGTGCGGGCCGAATCTAACCTGCTTGAACCAGGATGAAGAAGCAATCCAACCAACTTCAACACAAGTCGAAGACTCAGACGAGCCAACTTTCAAGGCTTTGGCCAATCCAACTATTCCACACCATACTCTGTTTTATACAGCAGGCCGTATCGTGGCTGAATCCGCCGAACGACAGGCGACGGCTCAACAAACTGAACCAAAGCTAACCTTGGACACTCTCTACCTCGAAACTTGCCGTCTTCTCGGCAGCGGCCACCGTGTCCAAATTCAGCTCTCTGAAACGCTTCTAAAACGACACGGCGCAAACCTCTTCCCCGGTCAAATCCTTGGCCTTGCCGCTGTAAACCCATCTGGCCGTCTCCTCATTGTTCAAGACATTTTCCCAGTCCCTCGCCTTGACTTTGCTACCACACGTATTTCACGTATCCTCTCTCTGTACGAGAACGAGCCATCTCGCGTCATTAACATGGTTGTTGCTGCAGGGCCTTACTCTGCAGACTCTTTGTCAACAGATGCGCCAAGCTACGAGCCGTTGGACGAACTTGTTAAAGTTTTGTGCACTGAGAAACCGGATGTAGTTATTCTCTGCGGTCCCTTTGTTGATGAAGGGTTGGCGGGATGGAAGGAAGGTCGGTACACTGCAACAACGGAATCTTGCATGAAGAAGTACATTGCCCCTGCTTTGAAAAGGGTGTTGGAGGCTTCTGGTAGTACTCGTATTGTTATGGTCCCAAGTACGCGTGGTATGGAAAGTGAATGGGTCGGGTACCCTCAACCTCCACTTGGTAGCGCGTTGGGTGAAGAAGCAAGAGTCTTGCGATGGAAGCAATTCGGGATCAAAGAGATGGTTGCGACCGGAAACGTTGTGCTTGTTCCAAACCCAGTGCAAATCATGGTCAACGAAGTGGTTGTAACGATTTCAAATGTGGACAGTTTATTCCACTTGAACAGAGACGGTCTCAGAGTGTAAGTCTCAACAACACCCTTCCACTTTCACCAAAAAAAAAAAAATACTTCGCTAAACCACAAAGCTTTTCAAGCGAACCAGAAGCAACCACCCTAGGCACTCAGACCCAAAAACTCGACCGCTTCGGCTCTCTCTTCCAACACCACCTCACCCAACGTCACCTCTACCCTTTAACTCCATCTTCTCTCAACCCATCCGACCCAACAATGAACCTCTTTGCAATTGACGCAACGCGTGCACAATCCAGTTCAATCACACTCCAAGCAACACCTGACATCCTCATCCTCCCATCAGCCCTCAAACCGCTCGTCAAGAATGTTGACGGATGCGTTTGTATCAACCCAGGTACTCTTGTGAAGGGTCGTAGCGGAGGTGGTAGTTACGCGCGGTTGTGTATTCATCCGTTGGATATTGCCATGTTGTCTGGGATTGTCAAGACGGAGGATGGAGGCGAGAAGAAGAAGGTGGGGGAGAAGAGGAAGGGTGTAGATGGAGAAGAGGAAGGATGTGGAACTGAGGAGGAAGGGGTTGTGTTGGAGCATAATGTTGCTAGTCGGTGTCGTGTTGAGGTCCGCAAGATTTGATTGAAGAATGTATTTAATGTTTGGGTTGGAGGAGGAAGAGAGGTCTTTTTTTGACGTTTGGGTATCGTATACCTATTCTTTGTGGTTTTAGGAGAAGAATTCATACCGTATATCGCGCATAGTTTTGTTTTATTGTGGATCTTATATTTTTAACATAATCATTCGGACTTGGAATGCGTTATGATGGAAGTGACTCAGTTAAAGCCACGTTTTTCAACTCTAATTCGGATGAGTAATTGAGAAATTAGCCCATGTGCATTTAGAATTTAAGTATTTCCCTGGCGGTTGTATATTGTAAATACCTTAGTCTTTGCTGTCACACATTTCTTCATCAATGTGAAAGAAACCACTTGATGCCTACAAAGAAAAGCGTTTAAAAGCGTATTGCCTTCAACGGAGATGAATTAGAAGGTCACGCTGCTTTGCCCGCGTGCACTTCGTTTCGCACGCGCCTAATTTGTGAGGAAAGCCATATAAACGAGGACTGAATTCCACAATTCCGCTACAAAACTTGAAAATTATGGTGAACATTCTCACTTCTGTCCTCCTTCTGGCCCAAGTTGCTTTTGCGGCTGACTATCGCTGTTGGTACAACCCAAGTACAACTGTACAAGGAGGAATCGCCCAGAACGGAAAGATCCCAACCGTCAATATTCCAAACTGCATGACTTCGATTGGATGTGTTCCCTGCTCGAACGTGAATGACCAGTTGCGTAAGTTCAAGCAAGAGACAGCGTGCGGTTTCAAAAGGTACACACCTCAAGAAACAAAGTCCTTCCTCTTACAACCTTATTTTGTATACTAGATCGTTCAGTGACGGCTGCTCCATGCCAGACCTTGATGTTGGCTTTGGATCACTCAAGACTTTCTGGAAGGAGGCTTGCATTCAGCATGATTTCTGTTACAGTGATGTCAGAAGTCCTTTGGCCAAGTCTCAGTGTGATGATATTTTGGCGAAGGATATGCGTGCTCTTTGCCAAACTCTTGATTATGGGCCGTACGAAGCTTGTTTGCTTGCTCAAGCCACTGCAAAAGCCGTTTTGTCTGGTGCTTCTCAAGCGCAAGAAGCTTACGACTACGACCGCAAATATTGCGGCGCTAGACGTGAACCTTGGAATGGTAACAACTAAGGATCCTGTTAGCAATTCTTGTGGACGTCTATATCTTACTAGAATAAAATCTTAAACTACATGGGAAGTTCATGACTTTCCAGTCAAACTTCCCTTATTTGACAAATTCTTCTTTCTCTTGTATATTTGAAAAGAAGCTCTGTGACATATTTAAGAGACAATAACTTCTCGCATCAGAGTTTATTTATTATTTGTTGATCAATGAAGTTAATGTACGAGTAACGGTTTTAGCCTGCTGCTTCTGGTATGGTGGCGTTCGGATACAAAGCGGTCATGCGTTTATCAGATGGCTTTAGAAGATTTTTGAATGGTGATCGGATTCGCCAGATTAATTTGCAGCAGAATCGTCTAATTCGGTAGTGCGCTTGTAAAGATTGTAAGCTTATTACTTATATGAAATTTGTGGTTATGTTGCGGCGATGAGAAGTAACTTCAGTGTTTGTACTCGCCCAGACTTTGAGTTCCGTTGTCGGCTTGTGCACCCACTGACCCATTTGCCTGACCTGCGCGTGATTGCGCGAAAGCGTCGCCACCTCCTCAACTTTGGCTATAAGTACCCGAGGTATGCACTCCTGTCCCTCACAAATCCAGCACCAGTGTCCTCAATAACTCTAAAAATGATCTTCACCCAAGCCGCTGTCCTTGCCTCCATTATTTCCTCCGCTTCCGCTTTCTACGCTCCACCTCACGTTGTCAAGCTCCAACAAGAAGCCGGTCTCGCCCCAGCTTCTGGTTCCGTCTTGACCTACGCTGGTGGAGCCGTTATCCCAAACGTTGAAGTCCACCCAATTTACTACGGCACTTTTGAATTCGGCACCCAAATGTCCGCTTTCTACCAGGCCATCACAAACTCTGTGCAGTACGATATGCTTGCCCAATACAACACCCCAACCCAAAAGATTGGACGCGGTCGTTTCGTTCAAAGCCACGTCGTTACAGGTGGAAACGCCAACGATCCAACAACAATCGTGAAAGCCCTTCTCGATTCTGGTGCCGTTACTCCAAATGCAAACACGTACTTCCCAATTCACTTTGGCTCCGAATCTGACTCCGCCCTTGGAAACTGTCAACAGTTCTGTGCCTACCACGACGCCTTCTCCTACAATGGCGTAGACGTGTACTACGCTGTGAACCCACACTGTGGAAAGTCGTGCTGCGCTTCTGACGCGTTCCAATCTCTTTCCTGTGTTGCCTCTCATGAATTGGTTGAGGCTACCACGGATGCCCACCCACCAAATGGCTGGACCGCTCCTTCTCTTCAAGGACAAGAGATTGGTGATATTTGTGTTGGCCAAGCCGGACAGATCACTGGCGCTGATGGAGTCACCTACGTCATCCAAAAGGAGTATTCCAACATTGACAGTGGTTGTGTTGTTGGCTCCAACCTTGTTCACGGCCCATCCACCACTACTGCTGCCGTCAAGACTACCACAACTGTTCCCGTTATCAAGACTACCACTCAAGGTGCTGTCAAGACTACAACGACTGCTGCAGTTGTTAAGACCACTACTCAGAAAGTTGTTACCACCACTGCTGCTGGTGGAAGTGGAACTGCTGCTGGTCAGTCTTGCAGCGCTTATGGAAGCTGGGCCTGCAGTAACTCTCTTGTCTGTAGCTATGGAGCCGGAAACAACTTGGTTTGGGTCCAAGTTGGCTCTGTTGCCTCTTGTTAAGATTCTGGACATGTGGAAGATTTGAGGTTTGGGGTTTCTATGGAAGTTTATGATTTAGAATTGGAGATTATCCTTGAATAAAGTAGTGGAAACAATATTTCACTATTTGGCAGAACTTTTCAACAGGAACATTGAGGAAGATTCAAGGAATCCATTCCTCCAATAACAGTCATGTGTCTGTTTAAGATAGCTGAAATATAGGGCAAATATGGAATTAGAATGAGAAGGAAGAACGTGCTGACTCTGGAAGCGAAAAAGAACTCCTGATTACGATAGATATTTATTTAAGATTCTTAAAACAAAGATGCAGAAACGAGACATAGTAAATGGAGTGATCATGGGGGTAGTGGGCTTCCTCGGAATAGTGGCTCTAGCGGTTGGAATGTATGTTGTGAAGAAGCGATTGGATGGACTAGATGCGACGCCTGTCGTTACCACAGCTGTATCCTCCGGTGTCGCAAAGAAGAAGAGTGTGCGCGACATACTTGGTTTCAAGCAGATGGTCTCAGTACGTAGTGGACTTCCGGTGTGGCAGAAGGGAAAGTGGAGGTGAGTTGACTCGTTAGGTGTTTGTGTCTGAGTACACCGTCCCCAGACTGGTCGGCGAGAGGGAATGGATCCAGGATAAAAGCAATGACCAACACGCAAATGAATCCGAAGATGAGGAATTGATGCTGAAACCATCGCGGCTGTCGATATCCTCGGATGACTCAAACACTTCAACAACAGCAACAGCCAATTCTCCCATTCTTTCCACGTCACAACTCCGATTGAAAGCACAGCGATTTCAAGCATCCACTCGCACGACTCATTCTACTGACTATGCAATTCCTACCAACAACTTTTCATACCCTCCAACTGCACTCAATTCAACACCTCCCGTTGCTGGAATGGCCCGCGTATTTGATCACGCAACTAGTTCAAAGGATGTAGCACCTCATTCGGCTGCTCCTGGCGCCGAAGCAGAGGTTTCTATGGATAATGTACAGGATCATTTAAATGACTTGATGGGAATGAATCGACCAACATCAACCACCTCAAAACCAGCGATTATTCAGCTCGACGTTGTGGACGCCACAAGAAAGCCGTCAATTAACTCATTGAAGTCGAACCGCCCACAACGCAGTAAATTGAGCTACAACATTCTTTAATTTTGTCCATATATATATATATTCATAAAACAGCCTGTGTTATTTTGACTTCGAACTCTTTTGCTTTCTCTTTGCTTTCAAACTCAAAGATTAGTCTTCGTTTCCCCATCACTTCACAACTTAAACCCAACTGGAAAGAAACTCCATCGACTGAACCAAGAATCGTCTCAAATGGCGGAGATATTACAAACGCATTGTATTCAATCATCCCACGACAATCGAGAAAAGTCTTACTTCCGATGGAATACATCGTCACAACGACTCTGTTCCAAATCTTTGTCGCAGGATTAAGATAAACAGACGAGCCCAGCTTGCGGTACTCTACTCGCTGAGCGAACTTGTTACCAACAGATTTATCCTCCGTTAATCTTCTCTCTTTACCATTACTTGGAACTTTGAGCTCATTTCGATACATCACAGGACCAGGACTCTGAATTGTTCCCGAAACTGTAGATCCTTGTTTCAGCATAGGTGTCATAGTTGAAGTTCGCGCACGGCTTGCACGTTGATGGTGGACAAGATTCAGGACTGGAGTAAAAACACGTTGTTTTAACTGACCAAATTTCCTAACGATCACTGGTACAAGACAGAGAAGCGTTAAAACCCATTGTAGAATGACCCGAATCATTATCGTTGTCTCAGAAAGTTCTGAGGAGGATTCAATCAGAGTAAGTATAATAGTTGCAAGTATAAAGCAGAGGGTTATAACTAAAATAAGGATGGAGTCATTGTGAGATGGTGCTACGTTTCGAGTCAAATATGCAATTACAAGAGTCAGAAATATCAAAAAGGTGTGATAAACCCAAAGTAGTATTGAAGCATTCGATCCATTAGAAGTTTGACATATGTAAACATACTTGCTCAAAGCCTTTTGTGAGACTTTAGCAACTTTAAGGTTGGCATTATATGTCCAAGCAAGCAATATGGCAACTTCGGTCACAATAAGGCCAAATACGATTGCTAGATACAGGATATCCGAAGTCCACAACTTTATCAAAACGCTTTTACTTGCGTAGATTACTTGAACTCGAATGTTTTTGGCAAATAAACACGCAAAGGCGACTACAAATGAAAGTGGTGGAATCCAAGCTCTAACCAAACATGAAGTAACTGAAGCCCGTCCAAGGTAAAATGACATTGAAATAAAAGAGGTGATAGCAGCAAAATTAGTCATCAACCAGAAGGGAACGGTTCCCTTGAAAGATTCAAATGTTATCTTCTTGAAGTTGATTGGAAACAGGAATGTGCAGACAACAAGTCCGACAACCTGAAGTGCGATTACAAGACGCGCTTCTGAGCTTGAACTTGTGACGATTACCTCAGTGGCATTCAGTAAAGAAGGTCCATCCAAAGGCGGTACAGATCCGTTGTAGAACTGAAACACAAAGTCTTTCGTAATATAAGGGTATAAATTTTGAACATCAGAATCTGAAACAGCGAACGCCTTGTAGCCCAAATTTTCGTCTAATCCATCCATAACAAGATAAATATAAGGTGTCGCAATGTCTCCAAATGATGTCAATTCGATTGGGTCGGCGTCAAGACCTCGAAATCCCGTGCTCTTGAATGTTGTATAATTTAAATGATCTTGCACGTTTGGTTTTCTCAAATCGGAAACGTTGAATCCCTTTTCGGTGATAATGTTGCTCAACCCATTGGCTAACACACCAACGCAGTCAAAAAATTGGAATGCGTTTGTTTGGATTCCAATGTCATTGGAGGTTACGTTAAATCTGTGATGGAATATTAGCGAAATAGATTTCCTCAAAGTTTTGTACCCATAAACTTGAGTGTGTATGTTGATGTTATCAGTAACCATGTTTTGCATCGAAGTCATATGATCTGACTGTGGTGCTCCCCATGCGGGCAAAATAAACCCCCGCAAGTACTTGTAATAATTAGCTCCATAAAGTTCAACAGGGTCGCTTTGGGACATAGGAAGATTGTAACCAAGCCAAACATAATCTGGTCCAACTGATTGATTTCTACTGTACAAAAGGATTAAAAATTCGCTTCAGATACGACTAATTTACATGGCCAACGAAAAGTAAATGTCTGCAGTTGTTCCTGAAGGGGCGAGAATTATAATATATCGCGCGTCAACACGAGCCAGAGTCTGTGCGTACATATCCACTTCTGCTGCATTTACAGCAGCAGTACGATGCTGATAATCCCATTTCGCAAGAATTTGTATGTTTCCGGCATTTAATGCTTGAGTAATAGATGTACACACTTAATTTGAATCAGGTCAAAGAGTTTCCGATTATATCAACATACCGTCATGATAAAAGCATATGATTGCAACACGTCTTACGTTCCAGAGCTTGAGTATTTGGTAATATCCCATACCGACCTGACTTACTGTTATTCGGGAGTTAGGAGAGCACCTATTACGAGGTTTAAATAACTCACATTGAAACATTTGAAAGAAGTATGGATAATTGTTTTTATCAAGAAGCTGATAGCTGACTTGAACAGGGCCACAATATGGAATTTTATGATACGAAATGATCGACGCATCAAAACTACAAACAGCGAGGTACTTCAATTCAAGGATTTTGTTTCATTCTTACTCACGGTGTTATAGTAGTGTAATAATCACCCATCACAGCGGCCACGTCAGGATCGTCCACTATTTCAGTCGCAGTCTTAACCATGGCAAAACCACCAGTACTGTCTTTTCTCGACATGTAGTTTGAATAGCGTTTGATTTTAATGGTCGTATTTGGCAGAATGTTTGGATTATTGTTGATCCAATCCACCGCCATCTGCGCGCCATAGACATTCCAAAACCACCATGTTGTAGATGTTACTGTCTCTAAGTTTTTAAAGCGCGTGAGATTGAGAGCGTCCCAAGAAGATTGAGTCACAAGTGTTTGGTTGTACTTGAGCCCTTTTATTCTGTGGCGATATCAGAAAATAAGCACAACCAAGTTACGGCGCGATGAGTATATCAAACGCAAAAGCTTACAGTCCGAAGGGCCCTATGATTGCGATTGTGATGCTTGATTGGTTCTTGGATGGTAGGGTCATCTTTTTCGGAGATTTCCCAAGTGACAAAGTTGGTTAGAACTTAAACACTTGAATGCAGAAACGATTTTAATTTGGGTTCTTGGGATATTCCTATGAATATGGCAATGTGCTTTATTTGTTGCGCTTGCTCTCTGTCACGATCCTGATAAACTTGTCTGCTTTCTCCTTATTATCAAAGTCGAAGAAATGAGACTTTTCCCCCGCAGAATCACAGCTGAAGTCAAGGCACCATGCATCACCGCTCAAAGCTATCAGATTACATATGTATGGAGGCGAAATCACAAAGGCCTTCTGTCTATTGAGTCCTTGACAGTCAAGAATTGTCTTTGTGCCTACTTTGTACACTCTGTCCCAAACCGTGACAATGGGGTCCAAATAAACTGTTCTTCCCTTTCGCAAAAGTTTAATCTTCTAGTGCCTTTTCTCTCCCAATATTTTCAGAGACCATAGATTCCTGCTTGAGCATTGCGCCGTACTGACGCGTTGACGGTGAACCACAGTCAAAACTGGTGCTATAAAATATTGCTGAAATAGCCCAAATTTCCTGACAGCTGTTGGAACAAGGCATAGCAGCGTAAGAATCCATTGTGTTAAAACGCGGATAAGCAGTGTAGTTTCTGATACAAATGTTGTTGATTCAATCAGTGTGATAATCACCATCCCAATTATGAAACAAAGTGATAACACCAGCATCAAAACCGACTCGTTATGCGTTGCAGCTACATTTCGGGTCAAGTATGCAATCGCAAGAACCAACCCCATCATCAAAGCATGATATATCCAGAGCAAATCCAAGAATACTTTAGTGTTCAAGTTATCAAATGATTGACAAGAGTAGGCGTACTTGTTCATGGATTTCTGTAAAACTTTTATGACTGTCACATTGGGTCCAACAAAGTAGTAAAGCCACTTCAACAAATACAAGACCCAACGAAATTGCCAAATAGATTATATCCGAAGTCAATAGCTTGACCGCGTAAATCAAAAGAACCCGAACCTCTGTTGAGATTGGAATATTGACACCAAGCCAAACGTAGTCGGCTTCAACGGAAGTGTTCCGCCTTTTACAACTATTAGCCAAAACAAATTGATTAAAAGACTTGCATGACCAGTTGATAGTAGATGCTTGCAGACCGAGGATGATTATGTATTGTGCATCAGCTCTAGTGAGTTCATCACCTATTTGAATTACTTACGAAAGAAGGGCTGCTGTTATAATCTAAATGAAATACGATTTTGATGATGTTTGCGTAATCAAACACATCCACCAACATTGAATACACTTGAAACTGAATCAGTATTGGATCACATGAAAAACGAATAACAAACCATCATGAATGAAAGAAATGATTTCCACTCGTTTAACGTTCCATAACTTCAGGATTTGATAATACTCTGCTCCAAATTGGCTCACTGAACACACCATTACGTAAGCACAGCTCAACTTAAATTTTTGTTTGTCTTACTTTCGTATATTTGGAAGTAGTAAGGGTACTTGTTTTTGTCTAGACGTCGGTACCATGGAAAACCCTGGCAGGTTGGAGCGAGAATGAAAATAGTTTGAGTAGCGCTTGATCAAGATTGGCAGGATGGAGGGATCATTATTTATGGCATTTATAGCGAGTTCGGCACCAAGAGAGTCCCAGAACCACCAGGATGCTGCGGTCATGCCCTGATCAAAAGAGTTGAAGAAAGATAGATTGAGAGCGTTCCATGAGGTAGAATCCACAAGGGTTCCATTGAAGGTCAGTCCTGGAATTCTGATTTTTGTTGTGGAATCGAGAATCCGGAGTGAGATCAACATTCAATCCGAGTACGTTATCTCACAATCCAAAAGGCCCAATTATGGCGATAGTAATACTGGACTGGTTCTTTCCCGCCAGGCTCATGTTTCAGAGTTGAATTCTCAACGTGCTGCGAGAAGAAAGAAAATCCTGTTAAGGTTATTCTATCTATTTATTATGAAAGTGACTAGTTTTTGTGATTAATGATGGCCAAGAAGCGGCGGACAGATGCGGGGCCACCAGCACCACCATCGTCACCAATCCCTTCTGAACTTGCACCAATCACGCAGCTGTTCCACACATGCAATGCGTTGTTTGGGATCGCGGGGACAGGGCGGGTTCCCGTGTCGTCGCTCGGACTTGCAAACAAGGACGAAGCAACGAGGCACGCGCAACTTGTGTCGCTTCTCGTTCCGTCGCTCGTCGAATTTGACGCGGCCGCCGTCGTTCTCGCTCTGATTGGCGGCACCGCAGAAACACGCGCGCGAAAGGAAAGAACCGCGAAGAAACCGCCGTCGTTTGCCCAACGAGAAAAGGCCGCAAAGGAACGTGCGAGGGAATTCACATTGGCGCTTCAACGACTCGTGGAAGAACATCCGGTCAATCCACTGGCCGCCCTCAACGCCAGGCTGCCCCAACCAACTACCTTTGTTGCTCAAGTGAAAGCAGAGATACTCTCCCTTGATGCATTCCTTGCATCTTTGAAGGCTCAATCATGGTACAAGAATCAGATTGAACGGGAAGATGCTTGGAGAATCACTCCTCAAAGGCATGCTCAATATGCCGCTCTCTCTTCTCCACTCTCTGCAAATCTTAAAACTGCCCTACTCGATGCACATACTGTCGTGAAACTGTATTCACACCAGGCTACCGCCATCAATGCCCTCGAAAAGGGCGAAAACGTGATTGTTTCTACATCAACAGCAAGGTAACCACTCAGTTCCCAGCATATTCATCTAATGAATTAATAGTGGAAAGTCTCTTATTTATCAAATTCCTGTCGTCCGTAATCTAGAGCATGATTTGGAATCACGAGCCATATTTATATTCCCAACAAAGGTGCAACAATGAGATTCCTGAGCTTTGACAATAACACACGTACCACTAAATAAGGCTCTCGCGCAAGACCAAAAGCGGTCTTTTGAAGACCTCCTTGCCTCCCACCCTTCCCTGTCCCCACACTTATACGAAAATCAACACTTCATTGCAACCTACGATGGTGATACTCCATTCACGTCCTCCACGGCAAACAGTGGCCGCCGAATCAGTACACCGTCTGTCCGTGACCAAATTCGAGATTCTTCGCGTGTTATATTTACAAACTTTGATACCCTACACAAGGCTTTCTTGTGGCACAAATACTGGTCTGTTCTGTTTACAAATTTGAAGCTGGTTGTTGTGGATGGTAAGATTTCAAGTTTATCTACTCAATGGTTGAATTCTGAACGCCAACCATTTTCCTTTAGAACTGCACTACTACTCGGACAGGCTAGGAACTCACTGCGCAATGGTAATGCGAAGACTGAAACGATTATGTACATTATATGGAAACACTCAGGTACAATTCGTATCCTGTAGTGCAACCATTGCAAATCCAATTCAAGTACGCACTTTGATAACCATCACACAATCCTCGCCTAAAACTTTAATCTAAGCATATGGAACGCTTCTTTGATGTCCAAAACGCTGTGCTCGTGGATCAAGATGGATCACCGATGGGAAAGAAACATCAAATCATTTGGAATCCTCCGGTAGTCATATCCGCTGATGTAAAGCCGAAAAAAGAGCCCAAAACAGAGATTAAAATTGAAGAAGGAGAAGAAGATTACAAAAGGGAGCTTGATGATGACGACAACCCTGTCTCGTTGATTGACAAACGAATCTCTGCACTTCCTGAACGCGTTTATCCTATCCGAGAAGCCGTAATGCTTTGTTTAGAGCTCTTGAGAAACGAGATTCGATTTATTTGCTTTGTCAAGGTTTGATATTCTTCATGAGTTAAATAATGGACTAATTATTTTTCAAGTCTAGGAACAATTGCGAATCCCTTCTGAAAGAATTTTACAATCAGTTTGATAAATTGAATGTGGGCTCATTGTTTCGTGACAAAGTTATGTCGTATCGTGGAGGCTATTCAAAAGAAGAAAGACGTGATATTGAGAAACGAATGTTTGATGGAACTTTGCTTGGGATTGTTGCAACAAGTGCATTGGAACTTGGAGTAGATATTGGAAGTTTGGATGTTGTTTTGCATCTTGGATTTCCTCTCACAATGGCGTCTTATCGACAGCAAGTTGGCCGAGCAGGGCGGAGGAAGAATGATTCTGCATCTATCTTGGTAACCTCTTGGTATTGATAATATCTTCCCCAAGTTTTAAAATATCCCCACAGATTGCGCATGGGTACAGCAGTATTGATCAATATTACGTCCAAAACCCAGTTGACCTGTTTAATGGCTTTCCTGACATTATACACATCCCATTCTCAACTCATCAAGACATTATAAACCTCCACTTACAATGCGCAGCAGCCGAACAGCCACTTTCACGCGAAATCTACACAAACCTTCTACTCTCCGTTGACCTCACGGAATCATCATTTACCGCAGAACCACCTCTCCTCTGTGACCCACACCACAACATCTACCATCCTGCCCGAACATTCGAAAACAACCCCGCCAAATCCTTCCAAATCCGCGAATCCGAAGATACCCCATCCTACCGCATAATTGACCTCGAAACCTCCACAGAAGTCGAAATGCTCGACTCAACCCGTGCCTTCAAACATCTCTACGACGGCGCAATCTTTCAACATCGCGGACAACCTTACCAAATTCTCACCGTATTCCACGAGCCTTACTACATTGCACGCGCTCGTAAAACCACCGCTACATACCTAACAAAAAAAGCCGAATACCGATACGTAGATCCTTACGCCACCACCGCGCGCGCATGTATCGCCACCTCCCAAACCCTCGTCCAAACAGGTCTCGTGAAAGTAACATCCGTCTCAACAGGTTATTTCCTCATGGACCCCGTGACCGGCTCCAAAATCGAGAAAGTTGAGACAGGGAACGCGACAGACCGTGTTGAATGCGTTGTTCGCGCTGTTTGGTGGGATGACGTTTGTGTTCCTGTTGAATTGGAGGCTGTAGCGGCGGAGAGTGTTCATGCGGCTGTGCATGCGGTTTATTTGGCACTTGGGGAGGGGTGTGGGAGTGAGATGCATTGTTTTGGGGCTGTCGGGGAGGATACTGTTGTTAAAAGGGTTATTTTACATGTTGCTGCATTTAGTTCCGGGAAGGTGCGGGGTGAAGCTACGGTGAAGAAAGTGTGGGGGAATGGCGGGGAAGGTGTTCAAGTGGTATTGGAGAAGGCGTTGAAGATACTTGAAGGGTGTGATTGTGTAGGTGGGTGTAGGAGGTGTTTGGCAGTCGGTTATCCGATCTGTAAAGCTTATGATGAACGGTTGGATCGATGTGGTGGGGTTGTTGTAGTTAAAAGCCTTTTGGGTTATACATATTAAACTTAGCTGTAAAATTAGTCAGTCATGATATTGTGGCTCAACTCAAACTCGAACTACTCCTCACTTCAGTTTCACATCACGCCATTGATTCTCTTGCGTATTAGGGTTTCTTCTATTCCAATTCGCAACTGCTCTTGCTTTACCTTCCTCTAGCATTCATTTACCACGAAAGCACGGGCGAATGGCCGTCTTCTTTTAAAATACTAGTAAACCGTTCGTGTGATTGTGGTATGTTGGGGTCTTCTTGTCGCTCTTTTATTCGCTATCGTTGCTCGAATTTATTGGGGAGGGAAAAAAAGGGCTTGGTTTGGAGGCAATGAAGTTAGAGAGGTGTTAGAGGTGGTTTTAAAACGAACTGTGTTTATTTTCCTATGGAAAACAATGCAGCCAAATCACTTAAATTGAATGTCCGGGATAACTTTCCTGATGTCATCACGGTAATTGTGTAAAGTGATTTCATCTTCAACTCCAAACCATTCCATCAGAGAGAAAACGAGCTTCATCATAAAACGGCCAAACTTCATTTGAACCACATTCGAAGCTCGCAAACGAGAGCCTGTGTTACGTGCAAGACTGACAACTTTTCTCGTGCGCGGAACACGGATTTTATCGTACATTGAAAACGCTCTCTTGTAATCGTCTTGATAGTGACCCCAAAGATCTGCAAGAGTTCCACAATCTTCAATAGCTTGACAGAGTCCTTGCGCAGCGTATGGAACCGTTCCATGAGCTGCATCGCCCACAAGAACAACACGGCCTTTGTAAAAACTTGGGAGATCCGGAAGATCATACAAATTAACTGGAGTAATTCTTTTCGCGTGACGAACGCAATTAACGATTGCAGGCTCTGTTCCCCATGATTGCAACGTGTCTGCGAGCTGGGCCGCCTCTTTTGGCAGATCTGAGACTGGACGCCAGTCATCTGCTTGATCCAGAGGTTTTTTGACATTCATTTCAAAAATCTTGGCTTCACCTTGGTTTTTCCCGAATGGGGCTGTGAAGATGAAACGCCCGTTGAGCGGATCATTATAGATACCTTCCGGGTGATTAAAGTCAACAACCGATCCATCTGAATATGTTCCAAGGTCAAAGATTGTGATGTATCCGGTGGCGTCAAGAACTGGTTTAGCAGAATCAGGAAAGATCAACTGGCGGGTTTTGGAGTGAATTCCGTCGGCGCCAACCACAAAATCGGCAACAATTTGAGTTCCATCTTCAAATTCAACAGTCACGTCGTCCGCAGTTTGAGTAAGGGTTTTGAGTTTCTTGCCGCCATACAATTTGATTCCTTCAGCATTCGCAGCTTTGACCAAAATTTGATGAAGCTTAGAACGAAGTGCATGCATTGGCTGGACGCCTTCCTCGACAAGAGTCCTTCTACATGTACGATCCTGGGACATATCAATGTTCAGTATCGTTTCCCCACAGCATCCCCTTATAACATTTCAATACTCACAGATCCATCTAAGTACATGAAATTGAGTTCCATAACCATTGGATCTTCCTGAAACTCTTTGACGTAGTCCAGAAGACCCAAGTTTTTGAGAGCCTTCACTCCATTGCCCAAGATCCCCAACGTCCCGCCGGTTTCGCCAAATTGAATATTCACAAGCTCTCCTTTCTGGACTGCTTGCTTTACTTCTTCGAATGGATCAACCTTGTCGTAGAGGGTAGGCTAAAGGATGGTCAATTAAATTGATCTATCCCCTCTTCTCCACCTTCTCGCTGACATACCTCAAACCCATGTCTTTTCAAAGCAATCGCAGTGATTGCACCAGATGGTCCTCCACCAATGACAGCGACTCGTCTTCCCATTTGATTAACTGTTGTTGGTTGTGGGGAGGCAAAGTGAGGCTTTTCGCAACCAATTTAATAACACAACATTAATGAGTTATTCATCACGTCTCCATCCAACTCCCTGCACATCTCTGACCTCAATATCTTCTTCCTCACTCGCGTAATCCTCCTCCACCAAATTGCCATAACTCTTGCTCCCTCCAACCTTCTCTTTGGGAACAGGATAACCAACACACGCCCCATTCACTTCACAGTACCGCACAAGCTTTTCCCAATATTTATCTCCACACAGAATCTCAGGGTTTCCAATTACAATCATCAACGATTTCGCGCGAGAAATCGAAACGTTGAAGCGTTTCGGGTTTCTCAAGAATCCGATATTGAACTTCTGGTCTTTTTCGATCCACTGCGCAGAGGAGCGAACAGTTGACAGGATGATCACTTTCTTTTCATCGCCTTGGAATTCTTCGACAGTTCCCACTCTGATGCGAGACCATCCTTCTTTTTGGAGACGTGCACGGATTTTGTCTATCTGCTTGCGGTATGGAGTGATGATTCCGATTTCGTCCATGGTGAGTCCAATATTTGAAGCCTTTTCTGTTTGGAACATGTTTGAGCCAAATAGACCTCCACCACGTCCCGTCTTTGGAGGCGGTGCACCAGTCAATAGAGTCTTTAAGTAGTCAAGAACTGTGTTGACTTCGTCCATGTTGAACCAAGAAGGGGAAGAACCCTCACGTTCATCCTTACCGCAGACACTGTGTTCAAAACGAGCAAGTTAAAAGGATGTAAAAAGAGTGGATGAAAAATACCCATGGAATACAAGCGGAAACTCGTTTCTGTTTGGCAACCAACTGAGCCGACTCAACTTCCCATCATTCTTGGCACAACACACCAAATCCCCATCATAGAAAGTCTTCGAATACAGCTCCAAAATAGCAGGATGCGAGCGATAATTATCAACCAGCTGCACGATATTGTGAGGATTCTGGTACCGCTCACCAACAACATCATCCCCACCCTTCCTTCCATACGCAGAACAAGTCTCGACAAGCCTTTCAAGGTACGACATACTATATCCACACTGCTCCGCCAAATCACTTCTCACAATAGGTCCTAACTGCTTTGGATCTCCGACAATTACAAGCTGCGGAAGTTTCCCCGCCACAACATTATTCTTCGACGTATTGAAATCCCCCGCAATTTTCTTGAACAAAGAGCGCTCCTCCTGCTTCACATCCTTCTCCTTCAACACCTTCAACATTGGCGAGACAGCACCGCCGACACCCGCCCAGAACTCCGTTTCCGTCGCGTGTCCGACTTCATCACAGAAAATGTGGGTGAACCAGTTTTCAAGGGCTCCGTTGGGTCCTGGGACTGGATCAAAGGCTCCCATACCTTGTAACGCGGAGGCTGTGTAGAGGGTTGTACATACGACACGGTAGGTAGATAACTCAGATTGGGATTTAGGGATCACGTAGATGCCCTTTCGGTCGTCGCGAAGAGAGTATCGTGCGATGAAATGTGGGACTGAATCAGGTGACCTGGTGTATGCATTCACTCTGATCATTTGGGACGGAGGTAGACCGCCTGGTTGTGCATCAGAGAGACGGTGGACGATCAAGTCGACAGCTGCGTTTGATGGAGCCGTTACTAAAATTCTTGCGTTTGGCATCATTCGAAGTGCCAGCTTCACAGCTTCAACAAGTGTTTTCTGTTATTTACGAGTCAAAAATGGTAGTGATGGATATATTTAGGACTCACAGTTTTGCCTGTTCCAGGGGGTCCAAAAATGACGAATGGCGTCTGAGACTCTCTTTTGGACACAATTTGAGCAACAGCCTTGATTTGATGAGTATTGAGCGTAACGTTCTTCAAAAGCTGGTTCCGACGAATTTCGAAATCTTGTAAATTCGCAGTCTCTGTTTTCGTCATAGGAACATTCACAGGGAAAGTCCAACAAGAAGCTTGTTTTGCAACAAATCCTGCAAAACAAAATTACAAGCTAAATAAGCAACTCATCGCCAAAACCACCACTTACCAATCAAATCCAACGACCGATGCGCTCTCTTGAAACAAGTCCTCGAAAAGTTAAACTCCACGTCGACCTTCATTCCCTTAATATAAACCCCACGATGGAATTTCTGGTCAAACTTGAGATTCACTGAATTCAATTCAACCTTGTGCACGTATCCTTCATACCGCTGTCCGTTCCCCAACTTGACAATAATTTTGTCACCGTACAGAACGCTGGGCCTGTTCTCGGCGAGACCAGGAACCATCAAACGTAAGAGTGAGTTGTTGCTCAATGGTTCCAGTGTTTCCCCAAGTTGGTCGTATGCACGGATATCTACAACCATTTGGAATTCTTCGAGGTAGAGCATGGAATGGAATCGGCGAGAGAATGTTTCCCACGTCAATGCTTCTGATGTGAAGGATTGAATAACCTGTGGCTTCTTGTCTTTGGGGGCCTTCGAGTCTTGATCAAACAGTCGCTTAAGTGACGGTGGAGCCGTGTATTTTGGAAGTTCGTATTTGAATGTGTCGAATTCGGGGCTGTAAAAGGGGTAATTAGATCATAAAAACCCCCCCGAATTAGTCACCGTGGAGGAGCTTCTCCAGGAATAGCAGGCACAGCATTATCATCAATAACAATTTTACGGGGCTTGTAAGGAATGGAAGCAGCAGGAAACTCGAGGTTCGGGTTTTCAGCGTCAGCAACGATACGGAACTGAACGACTCTGTCGATCCGAAAGTTATCAATCAAAAACACGATTCGGCGACTAAAAAAGCCAATGTGTTGCGTCGAGAGCTTCAAAACAACTTGGAAAGGGCTGTTTTTCTGAATGAGTACCGATTTGACTGTGCCTCCAGAAGAATTTTGGAAGGATAGCTGAGCTGTGGAAGGATCTTCTTCGGCGAGAATGTTGACGATTCGGCGAGGGAAGTTGTATCCATTGTGAATTTCAAATGAGACAGTGTAAGTAGTTCCAATACTGAACAGACCAACGGTGTCATTCTCAATTGTTCTCGGAGCGGAACTACAAAGGACTGGTTGCAGTTCGTTGATGTTGACTCGGCCATTGTACTTTGTAGCAATGCCAAGATCTTCATTTTCAGCAGTTACAAGGAAGGCGACTTTGGTTCGAGGGCGACCATACTTTTGAAGGACACGATGTCGCGTGAGGTAGAGCACAGCCAAAGAGGGAGCACCCATTATTTCACAACTCACCAACGGAAATATTGGGTTGATCTTGTATCGGGATTCAAAGAGCTTCTCGTGTTCGTTGAAACGAGAAGGTTGATTCCTATGTTGTCGACAAAAGTCTCTGAACAAACGATACGCATCCTTCAGCTTGTCAACAGTTTCGAGATGAGCGAGACGGGCAGCGGTTGGTACTTTCAGGAGAGTTTCTTTGAAGGCGTCCAGGAATGGAAGGACGGCATCAGGAATATCCGCAAGGTTGTTTACCACGAAGTCTTGTTTCTGAGGGTTGAGGTTAGCCGCTGAAGGCCTTTGGGTTACAGAGCGAGGCGTCTTTGGTGATGAATTCATAATAGCCAATCCAGTCATCATTGAGTTTGCAAGGTCGTCAACGGCTTGGTTTATCGACGTTCTTCCAACCAACTTTCTCCACGCCATCAAGGTATAGGCAGCATCGTTTCCTGCATTATGAAATGAGCCAGGCGTGACTGAGATGCCAAGTTTCAAGCACAAGTTCTCGAGGGATATCTTTCCCTTCTCGTTATATTGGGAGGCATACAGATCGCCTGTGTCGACAACAACCAAATCATCGAACGAGTCCAAGTCGACATTGTTCCTGAGCAGCACGTTCCTGTCGCCTGTTCCGTTGTGCAGCACGAGCGTTGCGCAGTTGACCAGGACTTGGGTGACTGTGAAAGCGATCTTATCGTTACTGGTCAGTTTAACACCACCACTGAACACCGCCAAAGAGAAAGAGAAAGAGAAAGAGACAAAGAGAGACCCACGTGCGCCTTTGAAACAACTTCGTCTTTTCCAAACACGAATCCGGTCGTCGACGTTGGCGCAAACCGCGACTTGAACCGGCCGTCCGAGTGTTCGCGAACAAGAATGTTTCGATGCGCGGCCGCCGACTCCGCGCCCGCCTGCACTGCGAACCCTATCTGCGTCACGTGTTGTCCGCCGGTGCCGTCGAACCACTCCAGGTCAATGGCGCACACGGGATACGCGATCATCATTGAATTTGTTGCTTCTTTAAAGTGCTTGGGTGGTTGTTAATATCTTTAAAACAATAAAGAAAGGAAAGAAAGGAAAAAGTAAGTAAAGGTATATCCTCATCCTCGAAAGCTCGCTATCCATTCCTTAATCATTCTCTTCATTCCAACCTTCTCTCGCCCTAACCTTGCTCGCCGTCGGTCTATCAACTTCATGACTACCAACACTCCAGATATAGTGAACCAATAAATAATATATGCTGTAACGCTGCCTATAGTCGGAGATGATTGCCATCCAAAAAGCGCATTAAAAAGCTGCCATCCTCCTTGCCTCGGATCGTCGGGGTTACAGCAGTTAAGATGCCTTTGATAAAACTTAGGAGACATAATATACATTTAGTTGATCTTACCACACAGATTGCTGAACATTGTAGTAGATGGACATGTCAGAATCTTTGGAGCCAATCAATATATTCCACTCATTCTTCTGAAACGCCCAGACAGACTTTGCCATGAGTCCGCTTGATAAGTAAAAAATTGTGATGGTAGCACTTAGGAAAAATGTCTGCAGCTTCATAGAGTTTCCAGCTCTGTAAATCCAGCATTAAAGCATCATAACAGCCAAGATGAAACAAACCTGAAAATAGCATATCCTAGCGCCAACCCCGCAGTTAATGCGCCAATAATAGCCAAAGGAATATGTCCCGGATCTTCACTTATCGCAATTCCACCTAGAAACAACATTCCTTCAAGTCCTTCGCGTATAACTGTCACAAACGGAATCCAAAAGAATGCTTGAGCCCCATTTCCACCTTTCTTTCTTGCTTTACTGGTTGTCTCGTCATCCCCCTTTTCAACCACAGTTTTGCGACCGTCAAACGCTTCAGAGTCGCGCTTTACCCTACTTTTCCTTTCACCACCGCGTATTGTTTCAGCGACAGAGTGCCGAACGCCTTCCAACTCAGGGTCTGTATTTGGCTTATTGGTGGTTTTGGCTTGTAAGTCAACATAATCCGCTTCGGGTGTTGGTGCCAAGGGACTCTTTTGAATGCTGTTCTCAGCACCATCAGACGAATTTGCTCCATTGAGTTTTGTGGATGGGTTTGAAGACCCTCCTGTATCCAACTCCTTGAGTTTTATTACTTGTTGTTCTTCTGGGACCGCGTTGTGCTCTTGAAGGGCTTTGTGGAGCTTGCGATGCCATTTCGCAGTGAGCTCGTCAGATTTGAGGAAAGCGAATCCTGCCAATAACCAGTACATTAGATTTATGATTCGATTTGAGTTCAGCGACACACACCCATGATGGTCATCAAGATACATGCGATTAATTGCAAAATGGCCTCCCATAATGCTTCTGCAGACGACCTAATTCCTGAATTTACAACAAATATCCCATATCGAACGACATACCACAGATTACTTGCATAGTTGAACCAAATGTATAAAAATATGCCTCCGATCGTGAGACTTAGTAAAATCCCTGACCCAGTTCCCAACCAAATATGACGCGCCAACATCCTACTCATCGTGGCGTCATGAGAGAAACGTCTTTCGACGAACGACAGAAGTACTGAGAGTACGATAGAAGCCTCGGTACATTCTAGCGATCAAGAGATAAATATGATTTTTTGACAGCTGTTGTCTCTCACCTCGGAAAATTACGAAAAACACGGATAAACTGAAACCCAACATACCTACACTTGTGAATGGATACTACAATATAGACACAATGGGGCACGCGACTTGTGGTGCAATACTTTTGGTTTAGATGGAACCAACCTCCAGTCTTCAATGGCAAAAAACCAACTTTGAAAATCAGATTGTCTCATCGCAACAGTGCCATTGGTGCGCTTCATCCGAAAAATTTATGGGCATAATGGAAAATTTATTAGGAGGATCAGAGGCTTTCTCTCAGTTATTGTTGCGAGCAAAGTATCCTTTGATTGTCTTTTTGAAACCAACCTTCTCCAAGCCAAGGCGTTCGCGTCTTCGTTCAGACAACTTCATCCAAACAAGTGCAGCCGCAATCGCCAGCCAGTAGAGACAATATGAGGTAACTGTTCCAATCGTAGCGTTGTTGGTCCATCCAAAGATGGCGGAAAACATTGCCCATCCACCTTCAGTCTTATTTTCTGGGTTACAACAATTTAAATGCCAGACATTTGTGTCGACGCGATAGTAAGTAGCCTCATCGGAATCGCGTGTTCCCAGCAACTTGTTCCAATTGTCAAGCTCGAACATACCCACTGACTTGGATAAAAGACCAGCGGAGAGATACAAGATAAGGATTGTGGCGGAGACGAAAAATGTGTGGAGTTTCATTGAGTTTCCGGCCTTGTAGATTGCGAACCCGATTAAAAGACCAGCAACAAGACCAGCAATAGCCGCGAGAGGAATATTCTCTGCGGATTCACTCAAACCAATCTGGAAGGTTTTAACAAGATTGTACACGTCTTGAAAAGAAGAAGTAAAAAATCACTTACACCACCAACAAAGACCATTCCTTCAAGACCTTCGCGCAACACAGTAACGAATGGAATCCAGAAAAATGCCTGCACGCCCTTGTTTTTGAATCCAATATCGGCAGGAGGTAGTGATGAATCATCCTCTCCAACTTCAACAACCTTTTTGCCCTCAGTTCCATTATTCCCTTCGTTGGAAGCGGTGGTTGAAGAACATCCCTGATCAGAAGTAGTCTGCAAGTCAGTTGCCAAATCACGATCCTTGAGGGACTTGTGCAACTTCCGGTGCCATTTCGCTGTTAGTTCGTCAGATTTGAGGAAAGCGAATGCCATGATTGTCATCAGGACACATGCAATCAACTACCAAGCGTTGCTTAGTTACAATGCATGGAGGACGTGATCAGTAGTTGCTTACCTGAAACACAGCTTCCCACAAGGCCTCAGCACTCGCCCTTTTTGGATGGAAAGGTCAGACCCCAACTTACAATGTCGATTATTGTTAGGCTTACCATAGATTCGATGCGTATTTAAAGAAGACAACGAGGAAGCCAGCACCAATAGCAAATGAAATGAGAAGTCCTGCCAATGTTCCGAACCACACCGCCCGTGACAGCATACGTCTCATGCCCACATCATCATGGAAGCGGGTTGAGATGAATGCAAACAAGACTGAGACGACGATCGAGGCTTCAGTGCACTCTGTCGGTGAAAGTTAGGTTCAACGAGGAGGGTAATGGGAAGGGCGAATGCAGCATTACCACGAAAGAGGACGAAGAACAGAGGAATCGAGAAGCCAACCATTTTGCTGGGTAGGTAGTGAAAACAACTTGGATTCAAAGGCAAGGAAAGGTAGAGTGCTGGTGAAGCACAATTATGTCAATCTCCTGAAATCATGTGCACCCATTCATCATTTGTGTACTTACCCACTGGGTCCAATGAAGTTTTCCGTTTCCGAAGAGAAAATGCAGGGGGAAGCGGCATGACACAGCATCATCGGGAAGCGATCCTGACCAATAGGAAGACCAGACAGAAAATCTCCATCTCCACCAGCGATATAAAATGGTGATTGTAGTTTTAAGTACAGGAAAAGGAGAGAAGTAGGATAAATAAAGCGACGAGAATTACAAACGTTGAAAGTGTTACAAGCGACTAGTTTCTGTAGATAAGCTCTACCTCAAAAATACTTCCCTTTTTTCTCATCTTTCTACTCGTTATGGAAGGACCAATATGAGACAATACAGCATTTCACTTCAAGTACAACAAAAAACTCAGATACTTTGCAATTCTTAAGATATGACTATACCATGTCTGTCCCTTTGAAAATCACAGATAAACTTAATCCAACGCAACGTACTTGAATGAATCGTAAAATATTAAGATAATTAACTCACTACTTTCGAATTTAGATACTACTCCTCAACTGAAAATCAGAATCGTTATCGACCACAACATCACTATTACGAAAATTTATTAAAACTTGTCTTCTTCTCAATTAGATCGGGCAAAGTATCCCTTGATTGTCTTTTTGAACCCGATCTTCTCCAACCCAAGTCTTTCGCGTCGTCTTTCGTTTAACTTCATCCAAACAAGCACAGCCGCGATTGCTAACCAATAGAGACAGTACGAGGTTACTGTTCCAATCGTGGCATTGTTAGTCCATCCAAAGATGGCAGAAAACATTGCCCATCCACCTTGAGTGCTGTCTTCGGGGTTGCAACAGTCTAAATGCCACACATTTGTGTCAATGCGATAATAAGCAGCTTCGTCAGAATCAACCGTTCCCAACATCTTGTTCCAATTGTCAATCTCGAACATACCCACGGACTTGGACAAGAGACCAGCCGAGAGGTATAAAATCAGGATTGTTGCGGAGATGAAGAACGTGTGGAGTTTCATTGAGTTTCCGGCCTTGTAGATTGCGAATCCAACCACGAAACCGGCTGCAAGGCCGGTGATGGCGGCAAGAGGGATGTTCTCAGCAGATTCACTGAGACCAATCTGTTACGTATTGTTAGTTGTTTCATCATTAGCGGTACGCGAAGTTAACTTACACCACCAACAAAAACCATTCCCTCAAGACCTTCACGCAATACAGTCACAAATGGAATCCAGAAAAATGCCTGGATTCCCTTATTTTTGAATCCAACTTCAGTGGGAGGAAGCGAAGAATCCTCTTCTCCGGCTTCCATAAGCTTTTTACCTTCAGTTGCATCATTTTCCTCTCCAAGAGTGGCAGTCGATGAACATCCCTGATCAGAGGTAGTCTGCACGCCAGTCGCCAAATCGCGGTCGATGAGGGACTTATGCAACTTGCGGTGCCATTTTGCAGTGAGTTCATCCGACTTGAGGAATGCAAATGCCATGATTGTCATCAAGATACATGCAATCAACTACCAAGCATTACTTAGTTATAAAGCTTAGACGGTGTGATCAAAGTACTGCCCACCTGAAACACAGCTTCCCACAAGGCCTCAGCATTCGCCCTTTAAGATTTAAAGATCAGGTCAAAGTACTTTGAAGGCTTTGCAAACTTACCACAAATTGGATGCATATTTAAAGAAGACAACGAGGAAGCCAGCCCCGATTGCAAGCGAAATGAGGAGTCCGGAAATAGTCCCGAGCCATACAGCACGTGAAAGCATCCGTCTCATGACCACATCATCATGGAAGCGGGTTGAAATGAATGCAAACAAGACTGAAACGACGATCGAGGCTTCAGTGCACTCTGTCGGTGAAAGTTAGGTTCAACAAGGAGGGAATGGGAAGGGCGAATGCAACATTACCACGAAAGAGGACAAAGAATAGAGGAATCGAGAAGCCAACCATTATGATAGGTATTCAAAGCAACAACTTGGATTCAATGTTGAGGAGAGGTAGTGAGCTTGTGCAGGGAAGTGCATGTCAATCTCTTGGTACACAATCTTCGTACGCTCACCCACTGTTGGATGAGGTTTTCCGTTTGCAAAGAGAAAATGCCGGGAGAGTGGGACCATTTTAGCATCAACCGGAAGGGACCCTGACCAATAGGAAGGTTGGACCGATAATCTCCATCCGCCTTCCATCTCCATTCTCAAATTTTGCCAAATCCCTTTTTCAATTACAAAAAGAATAAATAATTTGCATAAGCAGAGTTAAAATTAACAAGTTTCCGTAGGCGAGTTCCAACTTTGGTGATGCAAGCTTTGAAACGTTCCTTCCGCACTTCGGATTTTTCTCTTCTGTTCCTCTTTCAGTTGAAAGTCTCGGTTTATGCTCGCTTCGAATGCCCTTTTTGCTCGGTTCGAGGATTTTGATTGATCCCGTTTCCCTCAACAGTTTCTGTTCTTCCTCGTTTCGTGCCGTTGCTTCAGCCTCAACATCATAAAATATCTTAAGTTTTCCTCCAAAAATCATCCAAACTATTATCTTGTAACTCCAAAACACAAGGTTCGCGGAAGTCTCAACGGATATTAACCAAATCGTATCAACGGCTTTGAAAAAATGTCGGAACGGTAACTGCTTCTTCTTTTGTCGTTGTCGTTGAGGTTTTGAGGTGCTGGGCATAGTAGTTGGGTGCTTTAGTGGAAATGCGGGAACCTTGTGGCGATCACTGAGGGGTTTGCCGAAACATAAACTTTGCGTTTTAAGAAGATATTTAGAGGATTGCTGGGAAGGAAATAGTTGTGGTGTTGATGGCGGTGGCAACTTTCGCGTTCGTCGAAAAGGGCGTGTGATAGTCAGGATTCCTCGTTTGGCGAGGATAAACGGACTTGCTGCGAGCAAAACAGATATTTCCCATGCAAGGTCGATGCAGTAAAATACGGGATGGAGAGCTTCGGGAATCTTGGTCGTGTCCATTTGCAAATCTTTTACTTTTGTGAACTCATTATAAAACATAAGAAGGATCCAAAATCTGCTCCAGAATTAAGTCGTAAAGTTGATTGTCGTCTAGATCATCATATGCAGCCCTGACTGGTTCTTTTCCATGCACACGTGCAGTTCCATACAGAAATGAGGTCAAATAAACATAGCTGGTGGCAACAACAGAAGTTGAGAGCGCGAGAGCAGAATCCCACGTTAAGTCTAATCCTTTTATCTCTAGTGCCGCCCTAGTTTTTTGAATAGACTCTGTAGGTGTCAGTTCTCTTTCCTCTTCCTCTAAAGTCTTTGTTGCTACCTCATCAAAAGCAATAGCACTGTCGACTGGCGATAGACTTCCGTCCAAAACTTGAACACCATTAAACTCATATATAGCTTCGCCACTAGAAACTCCAATCACGCTCGATAACCTCCTTTGAGATATTCCAGCATATGGTCTCACATGTATTGTGATGTTTTGAGAGGCTTCCTCCGAAGTATGAAAGTGAAGCTGAACCAAACATTTCGTTGATTCTCCCACCACGCCGTCCAATAAATACATGGATGCTACCTGATGTGCTTGGACAAGCAATCCCGCATGGCTCTTCATTTCAATTGAAGCGCCAGGCCAATATTTTCCTTTCACTGGGAATGCGATTGAAAAGTTTGACTTCCCAGGCGGAATCGCGGCTTTAACAGTAAAGTTGGTGTTGTCTGGATCGATCCATTCGCTTTTAATTATGATTCGTCGTGACGGACTGAATTGGGAGAGGCCAAGGACAACGAAAGGCAATGTACCATGTTCTTGTATTGCATCAGCTACGTTTTTAATGCATAGAGGAGCTTGCACTTGAATTATATTGATAAGGGCTGGTTGAATAGAGTTTAACAAGTGTATTCTGTAATAGGAATCTATGATGCACTTACATTGAGGAATCTGACCTTTAACATCGACTTCTACAATGTAAGTCGCCGCGACATTCCTCCCTTCTTGTCGCAACATCCAGCCCAACGCCTTCGCTTCAGCACGAACATAATTTCCCCAATATCCTTCAGGCGGAGCTAAACTATCCACAACAGATGTACTAACTACAATAGCTTCATCAGCGGTATTCTCCAGAGTGTACACGTTTGCTGTCAAGAAATCTCGTGACCGAACAATCAAGTTTCCTTTCTGTGAGCTTAAATACAAGTTTTCTGTTTCACTGAGAGTCTCTAGCAGTTTCCCTTGCTCGAATCGCGGATCCCCTGATAGGTTGTGTGAGTTCCTCCCAAAGTAGTATTACGTGTACTTACACAACTTCCTGGCGCCAAATCCTCTCAACACGCTCGCCACTTCTTGAACAGTAATATTCTCGATTATTCCATCACCTCTAAAGGTGGGCAGTAACGAGGCGCCATAGCTTGATTGTAAATCTCGTGACAGGTCTTTTTTGGAGATGTCGATTCCATCGATGGTGCTCACTTTCTTCCAACATTCTGTATCAGTGTATAGCTCTTTGAAGTATTTAACAGCTGTTTCGATCGCTAGGCGGTGGCGATGTGTTTTCCCTCTTGTTGGCATTGTGTATTTCCAATATATGAGTAAATTTATTGACGTGCATTGAAGACTAAATCCAGCACTCTCCTCAGAGATTGCTCCATCATATCCATTTGTTTCTCTGAAACAGCGGAACCAATCGGAGAATCATCATACCTTAGGAAAAGTATTAGTAATGCTCAGAAGAAAAAAAGTGAAACCAACTTACACATGACCCATTCTTTTTGCCATATTGTGAAACTGTTGATTTGCATATCCTCTTTCAGGAGGCTTCAATTCAACGACTCCCGCCACAGGCATCTTCCTTAAATACATCAAATAGGCGAACACAGCCCCGTGAGGTCCGATAAATACATCTGTACCCTGAGCAATTGCAATTTGGTCATCAAAGCTGAGGGTCGCGAAGTCAATGGCACGGAATTCGACATTTCGTGATGACAAAAGTAATGGTGAGGCCCATCGATTCACTGTATTTTGAATACGCTGAATGAGTTCAACCTCATTGTTGACCTTGCGGAACAACGCTGGCTCAGCTCCGTTTGTCGCTTGAATGGGAGGATTTGTATTTGTACCTTCTGGACCTTGGAGTTGTAAACCGAAGATAGAACCGATGGGAGAAGGTCCGTGTGGTGTTTCAGATTTACGAATTGCATATGTGACTACAATTGTGTTTGTTGCTTCGCTTTTTAAAGTCAAAAGTTGTTCTTTGCGTTGCTCGAAGGGCTCTTTCATAGCTTTCCAGTACTTGTGACGAATTCGTTGTTCAAACAATGTGCCATATTTGGCGCTTTTGACCGGCAAAGGCAACCAAGTTGGTACTTTCTTTTCGTATTCCTCGTTATCCGGATTGTTACTTGCCCAGAAACGTGCTCTACTCAACAGGAACTCCCGAAAAGCCTTGAATAGTGGTGAGTGGGCACACTCACTCCTCTGCGAGCCTCCGCGGGCCATTGGACTGATTCCCCCATGAATGCCAAACACGGCCTTCTTGAAACAAATATTTGGACTTCGAGTCTCCTTCCACGGTTGGTTATTGTGTTCCTGCTTCCACTTGGTCATGGCAGTTTCCATAAGTTGTCGGATATCAATGAGACGACGAGATGAAGTAAAATAGTGAGACCATGCAGCCGTATAAGGTCCATCGGGATTTCTTGGATCCAACAGAACGGGTTGGATTGAGTTATCGGTTGTAAGGTTCAGAAGGGAATACACCATGAACGTATTGAGGACATCTTGATGAAACTGATATGGATTCGTGGTATCCCAACGGGAAATGAAAAAGACTGGTGTCTCGAGCCTATTTAACAAATTTATGAGATAATTTTAGAACTGAATGATGACAAATACCAAATATCACAGGGAATATCAGTCGTTGAACTTGGACTCCGAATCTCCAGTGACTCTACGTTATAATTAGAAATCTTACAGAACATTTGCAAAGTGGAAACTTACTGCTCAAAACACCTGCAGCACCCACGCCAAATCCTTTTCCATACCATGTATTCTCATCAACATGACACAAAGCTTCCATTGTTCCAAACTTGAAATAAATCTCCCCATTACCCTTAACATTCTTTGGTGCTGAAGAAGGAACTTGATTCACCTTCACAGCAATATTACGAGTCTCGCAATACCTTTGTGGAATATCATTGTCAATAGTTCCGCATTGGATTTGTGAAGCGAAAGATTCTTCTTTCATACTGATTGAAGGGCCATTGTGGGACCACTGAAGATTGGCAGAGCGAGAGGATGGAGGCGATGGACTCAATTGTTCACGCTTTGTTGTATCAAGATAGCGCTTAAGTAGAATGGCGTCTTCAGAGCTTTGTGAAGTCTTCAGCTGCTTCACTAGAGCAGCGAACGAGAGACGACTGGTATTTGCAAGTTCGAACTTCAAGGGGATATCAAGAGAGGGCGATGACCCACACTCAATCATGGGCAGAGCCGTGGAGAAGAAGGAGAGGGATGTGAAGGCGTCGCAGGTGGCTGAAGACGGGTGGGGTACTTTGACTGCCTCCTCGATCAGAGAGCGAGGTGCCGGTATTTCCTCCAAAGTCCAAGTTGAAAGTAGGCCCGCAGCTTCTGAACTGACTCTAACGAGGCTGTGGAATGCCACAGTCGCTTGTCGCAGAGACCAGACACTGGCCACTATCACACAAACAACGGCGACAAACCCTATCGTTCGCTTTGATCGTCGTGGAAGTAGAAGCGAGGACGGTTGTAGGATCGGTGAGAGTGACTTTTTTGAGAACATTTGATTTGTTGGTGGTGTTGAGGCTTGTGCACTCTTTTTCTGTTCCATTTCTTGGCCGTTTCTTGGCACTGCGCAAAACAATAAAGCAAACAATCTGAGAATCATTTCATTTAATTGACATACTTAAAATGGAACATATATCTTAATACCCAAACACAATCGTATTAAGAATTGGGCTTTATTGAAAATGATTTCTCGATTTAGCAATAGCCTCCAACAACAATTCAACTTTTCCCAAAATATCACCCATTTGATCATCGCTCACAGACTTCCCTATGCTTGCATATTCATATCTATGACCCATCCTGAGCGCCAAGTTATGGAATTGCTGGTTTGTCATTCCACGCTCAGGCGGTTTCAACTCCAACACACCGGCCAAAGGAAGTTTCCGCAAGTATAACAGATAAGCAAAGACTGCTCCGTGTGGGCCAATAAACAAATCCGTGCCGTGTGCTACTGCAATTTGGTCACTGAAACTTAAGGTAGCAAAGTCAACCGAACGAAACTTGATTTTCAGAGAGTTTTCAGTTTTCCAAGTTGTTTTGGATGAAGGAAATGAATCCACGACATTGCGTATCCGATTGATCAAACTCGCTTCGTTCTCAACTTTTCTTTTCAGCTCTGGTTCCTTCCCGCTAATTGATTGGTATGGTGGAGAAGTAGAATTTCCAGAGGCGCCTTGATACTGTTCTCCAAACATAGTTGTGTCTGAGAGTGGTCCATGAGAAGTTTGTGCCTGTCGCAGAGCATACGTTACGACAATTGTGGATTTCGCTTGTCTTTCAGCATTTTCTAAAGAACTTTGACTTCCTATTTTGTATAGTCGACGAACTTGTTTTTCTAACACCGTATCAACAACAGTATTTGAAGAAGGCAATGGTAGCCAGCTCGGAGCATCCAAGTCGTCTCCACTTGTAACGCTTGCCCAAAACCTCGCCCTTCCTAAAAGGAACTGACGAAATGCAGTGAATAAAGGAGCGTCCCGGCATTTCTTTTGGATTTTTCCATCACGAGACATTGGACTGATACCGCCGTGGATTCCAAAGACAGCTTTTTTGAAGCACAGATTTGGAGACTTATCGCTGGTCCACTGGGCACCGCCATTTGTTTGTGACCATTGGGTTTGGGCTTCCATTGAAAGTTGACGAATATCCATAAGACGACGAGATGACGTAAATATGTGGGACCAAGCAGCGGTGTAGGGTCCATCAGAGTTACGAGCGTCGAGCAAGATGGGCTGAATTGTGGTGTCCGTTGTAAGGTTGAGCAACGAATACACTATGAACGTGTTCAGAGCATCTTGATGGAATTGGTATGGGTTGGTTGTATCCCAACGAGAAATGAAGAAGACAGGAGTTTCAAGCCTGTTAAATGTTTGTCAAGTTAAGAATCAGGGTTCATTTTACGTTCAACAGTATTTACCACAAATCACATTTAATCTCTTCGGTTTCTTTCGGATTCAAGATTTCCATTCCATCTAAGTTGTTTTTTAAATTAGGTTTTGTGTATGTGTGTTTTAAGACGTACCAAACATCCAACCAGCTGCACCTCCACCAAAACCACGTCCAAACCAAGAATTTTCGTCCAAGTGGCATAAGGCTTCAAGACCGCCAAATGCAAGTGGGAGATCTTGTCCTTTGTGGCTTGAAGGAATGACCGGTAAAGTATCCAGTTTCAGAGCAATATTTCGTACATCGCAGTATCGTTGTGGAATATCTTTATCAATAATTCCACATTGAATAGACGAGGCTGTGTTCGATGCATTTGAATCTGAAGGGCGTAGAATTATTGGTGTGGTCATATTGGACCACTTCAACAAGGCATCTGATTCCATTCGAGTTGGATTACGATCTTCCAGTAATCTATATTGCTTCTGCTTTGTGATTTCAGTCAAAAGTTCTGGGTTATTTACAACGAGAGGACGTGGAGTCTCTCTATCGATAAAGTTCCACATTCTTGGGTTGTTTGAATGCCTCAAGTTGTTTGTTGCCGTCCTGACTTTCCGAATCTTATCCAAGTAGGAGCTTTGCGGATCAAGAACAAGTTTTGAAGCAAGAGAATCCAAGGCGGCGCAGTGAAGAATTGGACCAGCGTCAGAAAAGAAGGCGAGCGAGTTCCAGGCGCCACACTCGCCATAGTCAACTTTGTCTTTGGCGCGCAAGTCGACGAGATGCCTTGGTTCCCAGTCGGAGTTTGAAACAAGGGCCCGGGCGAGTCGGTCGTTGGCGCCTTTGCTGTCTTTGCTGTCTTTGCTGTCTTCGAGGACACTCTCTAGGCCCGGTTCTTGGCTACGATCCACTCCATCCACCTTGACCTCCCTCCGAGTCAGCCACCGCAACCATCCCAGCCATGACAGCATAAACACAAGTGCGGCGGCTGTGAGGAGCACAGTCAGTCCTCTGCGGGGTTTGAGCTTGATGCGCATTTCCTGCCAAGAATGTCAACAAGGAGATTGCCGCTTTCTTGGCAAATGGATTACCATAAAGGATGAAAACAACAACACCTGTCGGAATACGATGAGAAACAGAAAGAATCAGGCGAAAGAAGCGGTCGAAGCTTTCGTCAACCTCAATACACATCTTTCAGAGCTTGTGACACAAGCCCAACAATAAAATTTTATTGGTCAACATTTGTTGACTTTATTGGTTTATCTGTAAAAGTTGCGATAAATCTTTGGCATATCGTCGTCATCAACAACGATGGGTACTATGTCCTTGGTATCACCAAGTCGTGCTTTGTAAATGGCCGTCAATAGTAAACGCAGCGAACGCGTTATTTTTGAGAGATGTTTTGATTCCACTCCATGTCCTATTGGAACAAACATATACCTATACATTACATTAATCACAACTTCAATTCTTTGAAAAGCCACTCACTTGTTACCATACCGCTTCGCCATATTTTGAAATTGGTGATTTCCTATTCCTCTTTCAGGGGGTTTCAGCTCTAACACTCCGGCAAACGGCATTCGTCGTAAATACGTAGTGTAAGCAAATGCAGCACCATGCGGCCCTACAAATAAGTCCGTTCCATGAGCGATAGCTATTTGATCATCAAAGCTAATGGACGCAAAGTCCACTGCTCGAAACTCCACTTCTACGCTTGTCTTTCCATCCTCACTTTCTTCCACAGTCTTCCTCCACTCTTTCACGATTCTCTTGATACTCGAAATTAAATCCTTTTCGTTTTCGACCAGCCGTCGCAGTGTCGGCTCCGTTCCTGCTACAGACTCTGCCGGGGGCTTTAGCTCTTCACCATCAGCTCCATGGAGCTGAGTTCCAAATGTCCCGTTTTCTTCAAGTGCACCATGTCTTGTAGCTGACTTACGGATAGCGTAAGTAACTACAATCGTTCGGGTCGATAAAGCATTGGCGGCCTCCAACTTTTCCAATCTTACTTTCTCATTCGTTTCTCCCAAAGCGGATTCCACCATTTCCCGAACCTTTTCCTCAAACAAAACACCATACTTTCGGCTTTGAACAGGAAGAGGTAACCAATTATTATTTCCGCCCATCACATCACCAATCCCACCAAATCCTCGAGTAGTTGTGGCCCAATACTTTGCACGATCCAACATAAACTCACGGAAAGCGAACGACAATGGCGCGTTTGAGCATTCATTTGGCTTATTAGCACCTCGCGCCATGGGACTGATTCCTCCATGAATTCCCCATATAGCTCGACTGAGACATAGGTTTGGACTGCTTTTGCCTTTCCATCCTTGTAGCTGCTTTTTGGCGGCTTCTGACAATTGTCGGATATCCACTAAGCGCCGCGAGTTTGTAAATATGTGGGACCACGCCGCTGTATAAGGCCCATCCGCTTTCCGTTGATCCAGAAGAATGGGTTGCGTCGATGCTGTCGAAAGATTGAAGAGAGAGTATACGAGGAACGTATTAAGTGCATCTTGGTGGAATTGGTACGGGTTTGTAGTATCCCAACGTGAAATGAAGAAAAGCGGTGTGTCGAGCCTTTTTGGGTGTGTGTGGTGAGTAATGATACAAACAAAAAGAAAGTCGCCGAACCATAAATCGCATTTGATGTCATCATTTTCCGATGGCCGTAAGATTTCCAATCCCTCTTTGTTTACAATTAGTTCATATTGCGATAATGAGTAATACTAACCCAACATCCAGCCAGCAGCACCTCCTCCAAACCCTTGACCAAACCAAGAATTTTCATCTAAATGACACATGGTCTCTAACAGACCGAACGGCGGAAGCAAGTCAAGCCCCTTTTCCGAGTTTACTTGAGGAACCATTTCCAACTTCACCGCAATATTTCGCGTCTCGCAATACCGCTGCGGAATCTTTTCATCAACAACGCCACACCGTATTTGAGATGCTGTTTTTGATTTTCGTTTGAGAGTGATGGGTTGCTTACTCCTCCGCCAAAGCAATGTTGACGACCCCATAGTATCAATGCGGTCATCAGCTTCTTTAACCTTGCTATCTCCCAAAATTTTCCCCTCATTCAACTTTTCAAACAGTAATCGACGGTCTTCACGTGCGTCGAGGTAATCAGACACTTCCCTCCTCAAAGGGAAAATAGATTCGCGGTATATATTGGGTCCTGCGAGGGCGTTTCGCTTTTGGAGATATGATTTCTCGTCGTCCTGAAGATATCCAAACCTCCATGTGTCGGCAGTTTTTGTGTCACTGCCACAAACAACGAATGGATACGCGTGGAAGTCAACAATAAAGTCTGCATTGTTATAGTAGTCACAACGACTGGAAAGTTGGTGCTGATTTGAGGCTGAGCGCGCGTAGTGAATGTAGCTGAGGGGGTTGTCTGTATCCAGTAGGGAATCATTTGAAGGCTGACGAGAGATTTCGATCCGCTGTTTCGGCCGAGAGTGGAAATCTTCTGGATTTATCTCCTGCGCTTGGATGTGTTTGCTCCAGAGCTGGAAAGAGGGTATTTCGCGTAAATCGCTAGCAGATTTGGCGAATGTGTGTCGTTGTGGTTCATAGAGGCGAAGGAGAAGGAAAAAGAACGCTGTAGTCATGGCTGCGGCTATACATGCTGCGACGCGTTTATACCGTTTGTTATAGGGGATGAAGTTGATTGGTCGGAGTTGGCGGGACAAAGTATTCGGTGAGGTAAGGGAGGACGTGGCGAGGACCCGTTCGCAGGTCTCCCAGTCTTTACTGCTGCAGTTCAAATAGCTTGAGCTGTGGGTGGGAGTCCTGGGTAATTTGTCTTTCATGTGGATATGCTGGAAAGCTGTCAAAAACTGTGGAGAAAGAACAGTTGTGAACCTATGGTATCGAACGACAAGAAGTGCTCTCAGCGTGTGTCCGAAATTACAAGTATATGGCTGAAAAGTCGAGGTTTTAGGAGAGGGACGTGAAGAGCCGGGGAGGTGGTGTGACGCCAAGAAATACGATGACAATCCCACCACAGAATTGTTTACAAATACAGTAACTTGATTTTATTCAGTGTTCCTAGATGATTTCTCATCAGCACATACTTTCTCTTGATTATCACAATATATGGCAAAGTTATAAGATTTTCTTAATGGCTGAGAACGGCGGACGGCTCAACAGGAGCATCATGCTTGGAAGCAGCCTTGGCCTTTCTGTCCTTCAATTTTAAGAAGACAAGAACAGCAGCGATGATCAACCAGAACAAAATGTACACGGTAATGGTTCCAATAGTCGCATTGTTGGTCCATCCAAGAATAGCACTGAACATTTGCCAGCCAAATTGAGACCTATCTTCAGGGTTGCAGCAGTTGACATGCCAAACATTGGTATCAATTCGGTAGTATCCCGCATCGTCAGAATCTACGACACCCAACCCCTTGTTCCAGGCATCAATTTCGAATTCGCCAACTGACTTGGAAATGAGACCAGCAGCAATGTAAAGCAAGAAAATAGAGGCCGAGACGAAGAAAGTGTGGAGCTTCATAGAGTTACCAGCCTTGTAAACGATGTATCCAATCAATGCTCCAGCAAGGAGACCAGCAAGAACAGCAAGCGGAATGTTCCCAGCTGGTTCAGAAAGAGCAGACTAAATGCAATGTCAGATAGAATAATTATGACTGATGAATGGAAATAACTCACACCACCCAAGAAGACCATTCCTTCAAGACCTTCACGAATAACCGTCAAGAATGGAAGCCAGAAGAGTGGATTCTTCCATCCTTCTACCAGAGACTGCTTCAAATTGGCAAAACGTCCAGCCTGCGTCAAAGCGTTCTGAGAGCTTCCTGAACCATTCAGAGAAGCAGTTTCTTGAGTTTGAGCCTCTGAAGTAGTAACTTGCTGCTTTCCAAGCTTTGCATGCAATTTCTTTTCCCAACGAGAAGTCAACTGATCGCTCTTGAGGAAAGCAAATGCCATAATGGTCATAACAACGGATGCAATCAGCATGAAAATAGCTTCCCAGAGAGCCTCAGCTTGCTTCCTAAAATATATGGTCAATACCAAGCCCATACAACAAATGAAGAGACATACCACAAGTCAGTGGTGTATCTGAATAGAATATAGAGGAAGACACCTCCAATGGCGAGAGACAAGAAGAGTCCCAAGCCTGTTCCCACCCACACAGCAATGTTCAACGCTCTACGAATCGCAGACTCCTCTTCCTTCTTGAAATTGTTTCTGACATACGATAGAAGGATGGAAACAATGATGGCGGCCTCCGTACATTCTATAAATAATGACAGATAAGCGAATGTTCAAGTTTGGGCTTAGAAACAGGGATTGAATGCAAACCTCGAAGAATGACGAAGAACACAGGGAAAGAGAATCCAATTGCCATTTAGATAGTTCTAGACGCTTTGATGATCTTTTCAATGCCTCTTCGCTCTTTTTGTAGGCTGAGGGAGACAGGAGGTAAGGCATCCAATGACATTGCAATCATAAAATTTTAAATCTCCTTCCACCCTCTCATTGGTTCCCTTTTCCTTCTCCTCCAATAAAAAACCAACGGTCGTGCTTTGGCAAACAACATCACCACGTGCCAGGGTCATTATCAGTCCTATGAAACGAAAAATTGGATCCAAGCAAATACAATTAACATAAATCAACGAACGTATTATATCTATTGTAACAAACATAACTATGCAGTATGCAAGACAAAATCACTCAGCGGCATCGTACAGCTTATCCAAAATCTGTTCGACTTTATCGTCAATCTTAAATAAGACGACATGGGGAATATGAGGCGACATGGTATTCACAAATCCGTAAATATGATCGAGCTGATTCAATAAGTTAGTAGTTGAACTGGCGTACGGAAGACCAAGTGATTTACCTTTTTTGCCAAATTATGAAATTGTGAATTCCCTGAACTTCTCTCCTTTGGCTTTAGCTCCAATACGCCAGCGACAGGTCTCCTCCTCAAATAAAGTAAATGAGCAAATACAGCGCCATGCGGTCCAATGAAAAAATCAGTTCCTTGAGCAATGCCAACTTGTTCCTCCCAAGTCAATGTGGAAAAGTCAACAGCGCGGAATTGAGCATACGTTCCAGCAGGTATAAGTGGTTCAGGAGATGCGAAAGGATTCCGCCAGGTTCTGCTTCGTCGATTACGTTCCTTTTTCGGCATCCATGATTCAACTTTTTTTCGCAACCTCGAAACTAGTTCGTCTTCGTTCATGATCCTTCTCGCAACCATTTTTAGCTGCATTTGTTCAGACGGAAGTTGTTGTTTGGATGTGGAAGGTGTCACCACTTTGGGTTCACTTCGTTGTTCAGCATTGTCAACAGCCACTTTGAGAATTTTACCGTCGCGTTTTTGAATTTTTGGCACGGCTTCATTCTGTACAGCATACTTGTCATAACCGTTATTATTGTTCTCTCGTGGTTGCTGAAGTTCCTCATTTTTGTCCTTCTGATGAGGCTTCCTCTCCTTCTTGTGCTTCTCCTCTTTGTGCACTTTCTTCTTCTCATGCTTTTCCTTCTCTTTCCTTTCCTTCTTTTTATCTTCTTCATGGCTTAGTTTTTTCTGACCGTCGTTAACATTAGCTTTGATAGCAGCTTCAACGTCTACACCGGCATCAGAAACGCTATTCTTCTCGTCCACGTAAAAGATTCCTTCTTTTGGCCACCCAAAACGAGTTCCTTCCCAAAGTACGCCTCTTCTATTCACATCACGATTCCCACCCCGACGATACGCATATGTCACTGTAATTGGAGCTCCTTCTTGTTTAAATTCGTCTCCAGCAAGTTCCTCTAAAAACGCCAAGTTCTTTGGAACAGGAAGCCCGCGTGGTCCCTGATGGTCGAGCGCTTCTTCGTGACTGCCATCAACAATTCCCAATACAGCACGACGGAAAGCAGATTGCATGAATGCACGAAATGCAAGAAATAAAGGCGCTTCGGGTGTAGGCGGTGGTAGAGTTGATGGAGCTCGTATGCGTGGATTAAATTGTGGTTCTAACGGGGTGTACCATTCAACGGAGCCATATCTTGCCATCGGCGAGATACCTCCATGCACAGTCCATATACTTTCCGCGAAACATATTGTTCTACTATCGTTGGGAATGATTGCGAGGATATCTTGCAACGTGATAAAATGACCAGAAGTTGTGAAGATATGAGACCAAGCAGATGCAAAAGGACCCGCAGGAGTTTTGTGGTCGAGTAAAATTGGTTGTATTGTTGCAGTTGATAAGTTCAACGCAGCATATACTGCGAAGGTGTTCATATAATCTTGGTGAGCTTGATATGGATTTCCTGTGTCCCAACGCGAGACCATCAAGAGTGGAGTATCGATCCTGTAGCACACGCACATATCAATAAAATCATTCAAGAGAAAATTGTATCCTACCATGCATCACATTCTAGAGAAATCTTTGAACTAGTTGACACATCTAAGCCATCAAACAACCAACGAGCAGCACCATTTCCCATTATACGGCCTCCAAACCATGCGTCTTCATTCCATGTGTCTCCTACAAGCCCGACAAAACTCCCAAAAGGCGGAAATGTCTTTTTTGAAGAAAGGTGTTGTTTGAGGAGGGTTACATTTACGCCAATATTCTTTGTGGCACAATATCGAAGAGGTACATCAGGATCCAGGAACGCGCAGGATATTGATGAAGATGAGGGGATAAGAGGAGGTAAGGATTTGGAAGATGAAGGAAGACGGATTGAATGAAATGGTTTGGTTGACGAGGATAGGTAAGGGGAATCCATGGTTATAATTTGCGTATCAGTAATAGAGGTGTTCACAGGGGGAGACTAGTAATCAAGTTGGTTCGATGGTTGAAGGATGAAATGAAATACACTCACCCAATTCTCCATATCAGTTGAGTCCCCCACCAAAGACGCCAGCCTTTATTGATCTTTTCGGCAGATATTAACTGATTCTTGCTGATTCTATTTGGATTGTAGTTTGGCAGTCGTGTGATGTAGTTTTGAAAGTATGCCAGCTTATTACGGTAAAGCGAGCGATCAAACTCAGTCTTCCCTATGCAAATATCATAATAAGATGCTGCTAATGAAATGACGTCGACACTCACCCCCGCCAGTCTGATTCCGAACTGCATCGTCAAAGTCAACCACATCCGACCACCGAATCTCCGAATGCACCAACGACAGATTAACAGGCCGCGCACGCAAAACAAAGTCGCCATTGTGGTCCATTGTTTGGGTCCGCGGAAGAAGCAACGGCGCCAATGCCTCAAACATAACATTTTCAGCTGGGCTTCGCAGCGCCGCCTTTTGCTCGACCGCCGCTCGTAAATTTAACAGCAGTGAGAGTGGTCGAGTAGGATCGACGGGCGTTGCAGTGGTTGGTGAGACTCTGTGACACAGTCTGCGACGGAGAGTATGCTCAATGCCGCTGTTACCAAGACCATGGAACAGCTCAAATGTCGCAAGAACAAAGAATAGTGCGATGAATAGCTGCACTACTCTACTCCGTCTCATTTCCAGAGGCTTGTGCAGAAAAAAATAGTTTCACGAATCTGCTCCACAAATATTGCATATGTATTCACAAATTTCACTCAACATCCGATACAGCAGGGACTGACGAAGCCTCGGTCTCAGCTCCACCTTCGTCGTCTTCTTCAGACTCATCAGACTCTTCTGAATCATCCGAATCAGTTTCACTGCTGTCCTCCTCATCTTCGTCAACTCCAACTTCAGCTGCATGTCTCTCCTCCGCTTCAAGAACCCACCGCTGAAAATCAAACGCATCTGTCTCTGCTTCCGTGAGCCGACAAAATTCGTGCTCAATAAGTGCAGCTGCTGTGGGTCTCTGTTCAGGATCCACGATGAAACAGAGCTTCAAAAACGCTTGTGCGATTTCAGGGAGATCGGAAGGAATTGGTGGTGCGTTTCCGTTTCCGAGGAGGTACACGACGGAGCCGGTTGCGTTGTGCCATGGTGGGACTCCCGTGAGCATTTCCAGAACAAGACATCCACACGACCTTTTCGAAGAAATAACACGTAAGCTTCGCCAATTTACGTATTTGCACGAAAGTTCACATACCAAACATCGACCTTGGCACTGTATCCCTTGCCTTTTACGACTACTTCAGGGGCCATCCAGGGAATAGAACCTTGCATGCTCATCCTCGTCATACGTTGATATGCCATTTTGTATGCTAATAATTTGACATTAAAATCTGTACATGATAGAAATATACTTACAGTTCTTTTTACTCGTGCCAAAATCAGTTATCTTGCATATTCCATCCGCATCAACGAGGACATTTCCGCTCTTGATATCGCGATGAATGATCAGCTTGGAGTGCAGGTATGCTAAACCGCAAAGGATTTGGAATGTGAAGTATCGCACAACAATAAGGTCTAATTTTCCAGTTTTACGAAGAAGCGATGCTATTGATCCACCAGAAACGTACTGAAGAAAAACGTTGAGGGAAGAGTTTTGTTGGATCTAAATCAGAGGTTGTTAAAATATTCAAACTCATGATTAGAACATACCTCAAAACCAAGATACCGCACAATATTCACGTGTGACAGCTCACGTAACATTTCAAGCTCGTGTTGAAGAGCTTCCGTCTGTTTTGATTGGTGTGGGTTGGGTCGACTTGGAGGTGTGCTTGATGCTGAAACTGGAAGTAACACTTGCTTTACAGCCATAAACTCTCCGTTATCAAGATTCAGCGCCATATAAACTCTTCCAAACGATCCTTGACCTATCATTTTTCCAAGTGTCCAGTTTTTAATGGGAAGTGGTGGCATTACGGGAAGTTCTACTGGTGTTGCAAGCGCTGAAGGGTTGACTGAAGAGGGAAGCGAACGAGTTGAAGAGTTGGATCCGTCTGTAGCAACTGCAGTATTGATGTTTGGACGTGGGTCTACTACTGCAGCCTCTTTTTCAGTTGGGACAATGTGGGTTGAGTGGTCATCTTTGAGAAGGGCACCAGCATTTGTTGCAACAGAGATACGCCTTTTAAGAGCTGCCGCTGACATGCTTGATTTTCTGGCATTTTCACGCACAACTTCTTCGACTCTCAGGTGAACACTTCGAGTTCTGGATGGTATTTCGAGTGTTGCTGAAGTTTCATTGTTGATGCCAAGATCTTTTGATTCTAGTCGAGGCTTCACCACTGTCCCACCGATGACAACAGAACCATCTTCTTTCACCACCTTCTCTTCTTTCTGCCTATTTTGCTCCTCTTCATCATCTTCATCTACCTCCAACAAGAGTTCATCAATCCTCTTTCCCCTTCTCCTCATCTTCTCACCAGCGGAAACAGTATCCCCTGAATTGGATACACCGGCACCAACCAGTTCCGGAAAGTATTTACGCAATTTATCAGCAATTTTTCCCTCCTTTGGTCTCTCGGCGAAGAAACTCTTGAACTTGCTCCCCCGTCTCACACTGTCAAACTCTCCGCCCTCCAAAGCTCCACTCTTTACCGACGGATTTCCACTTCTTCGTGCACCACTGGTAGCCTCGTCGCCGCTATTCGCAGCTTCAGCCCGCCGCTGTTGAAGCGTCCGTAACCGTTGGTGTTGTATAGCTTGTTTCTCGGTATTATTCACCTGCATAAACTGTTCAAGCGTTTGCGACGGATGTCCTGACAATGACTTCTTTGAGCGCGGTTTCGGTTGGTAAAGCATAGCTGAGGAAGAGGAAAACATGGAGGTAGTGGGTTCTGGTGGTAGGAGGCCAAATGTGCGAAGGTTCTTGTTGAGTTCTGCAAGAGATTTGGCGCTTGTTGCGGGTTGAAGAGGGATTTGCGGTGGGCTTTGGGGATGAGGTGGTTGGTGAGATAGCAACTGGTTGAACAGCATATTTGTTGGTTCGGAGACGGGGCGCGGGCCAGTTGGAAATGAATATGTTTTGCGAAGGATAAATTCGAGAAGAGACGACGGGTCTGGTGTTGTTGTTGTTCTTGTTGTTGCAGCAGCAGTTGAACAAAGACGAACGAGTTCTTCGTCTGTGACTGCATTCGTCACTAGAGGGGCAGAAATGTAAGCAGTCTGGCAAAGTATCTATCCAAGGTCTTACTTCCATTCCTGGCACTACGGGGAGTTCCCGCAGAACAGTATAGTGCATATCCACGAAGTTGATCTTCGCTGATATGGAACTTTTTGAGAATCAATTTCCTTATCTCTAGACCACTGTGTAAAACAGAAGTCACGTCTATTTTATGATAATCCTGGTTGCCGTCTTGAACTTTGATGATGATGCGTTCTGAAACGGGGACAGGAACAGGAGGAATGAGCGAGTCGGCGGTGGACACTTTCAAGTTTCCACTTGAACCAATTCTCGGCATGTATAAAGATTTCACGCTTGCCGGCTGAGAACTATTCGGGGGTATAGGTGGTCGTTTCCCCCCAAAACTGGTGTCATTCCAATGAGCTGCTGGAGGGGGTTGCGGTGGAGGACCAGAAAAATCGAACGCAGAATTCGAATTCTGTGATTGACTGTATCCATAAACAGAAGATGGAGGTAGCTGAACGCGTGAATATGGGGTTGTTGGACTGTAGTTCGGGGAATTGTGGCTGATATCGTTGTCTATAGGAGGGTATACTGATCGAATAGGGATAATATTTTGGATGATGAACGAGGTGGTGCAAAGTTTGGTGAAGGTGGTTTAACAGCTGGGAGCGTCGTTAGTGAGTGTGATTGGTGGAATGTCAAAACACCAACCAGGTCTGTGTTGCTTGAACATCGAGTGCGTTGGTGAGTCAGCACGAAGCAAGCGGTCATAGGCAGAAACCAGAGTTGGCGAAGGAGCTGTTGTTGTTAATGTTGTCAGGTGAGATTCAAAAAAGATGGACCAAACATACGCCACAGAGCTTCAATACGCATCAGAATCCTCTTCTGAGTCCCGACCTAGTTCCTTGTTTAATCTATTTAAACTGTTTAAACACAGGGAGGGAACTCACCTTTGCAATACCCATTTCAGCAAGCAACGGATGGTCCAGCGACTTTAAACTCCGACCGTCAATATTGTGCGCTTCAAACGAGCCTGCTATCGATGCATCGAATCCAAGACCTAGGATCCACGCAGCAACTTGCGCGGGTGGCGAGTCCTCAGTGATTGAAATGGTCACCGAGGCCATTTGTTTGCTTTCTTGGGTAAAAAGTAGAAGCAAGAAAGAGAAATGATACGAGATATGAAACGTTTTTGTGTATTCAGAGACACCAATGTTATAAGTAATAACAACCATACATCAATCAATCTAAATTACATCCTTCCTTCAACAGCACAAAGCAGAGTGGGTGGAGTAATTTAGTGACCAGCACGACGGGACTCGGCAATAACGTTGCTGAGGTCGTCAATCTTCTTCTTGGCACGGAGGAAAGTTCCCAATCTTCTCTTGGCAAGCTTACGGGCACGCTTGTCCTTGGAGTTCTTGAGCAACTCCATAACACGACGCTCGTATGGGGCGAATCCAGCAACCTCACGGACAATGGAACGGACGAAAGCGGTTCTCTTGGAGAGAGCTCCCTTTCTGTTGGATGGCTTGGCACGTGGGACACGTGGAGTGACAATGTGTCCCTTGTTGAGTCCAACAAAGAGACCGGACTTTGGAGCTTTCAACTCTCTGTAAGACTTGGTGGCCATCTAATAGAGTAGGGGGGAAAAACAGTCAGTTCTCCTTCGTAAGTTCGGTGCGAGAGTTCGAAGTAGGTGAGAGTTGATAGCAGTTCTGTTTTTGGCATGATCCTGATTCCATTCCAGCGTCCCAACTGATCATTCCATTCGTTATAATAAAGAGCTCTATAGGCTCATGAAGCTTCGTGTTCGTTCCATATCAATAGCCAAGGCCTCAACGTGTGAAGGCATCCTCAAAGTGAGATGCCTCGACTGCCTCCAAACATCCATCCCCATTGTATACACCATCCGATGCCTCTCGTCGTTCGCTGATCCTTTGAACTTCATGATTCTGCTGCTGCTGATGGTGGTTGATATGTTCCAGGGTGGGGATGTAGGCTGTGGATGGTGGCGGGTGGTTGGTCGTACTTTGGGTGATAAAATTGAAACAACAGGAGCCAACGAAAACTCAACACCTTTCGCTCTCTCCTTTCATTCTTTCTTCCTTCTTCCTTGCGTAATACAGTTGGACGGTTAAAAGAAGAAAGTTAAGTTTATTGATGCATGAATCTTGGGTTCTGTGTAGACATCCTTAATATATTCCCTTTCACGCTATATGCGCAGTCACACAGCAACAAACAAAAGACAGGGGAAGGAATGACATGTAGGCACTCAGAAGTTCACCAATTCTTCTACTTTAAGGACCGCTAAGGCCAGAAGATGGTTGTTGTAACAGAGTGCCCAAGAAGTTTACTGTTCGCTTCATCACTCTTCCTTGCTCCACCGGCATCAATGCAACGTCCGCGTGTGCGAGTAGGAAGAGTGATCGCAATATACGCCTCATGTTGTGTTGGTCTTGTCAAAAGTCATGGGCACCATGTTGCGGCATTTTTTTGGAAATAACGCATGGGAATTTATAATCTTGGAAGAGTTGCGATCAACATACTTCAAGAAAAGAAGCGAGTTGATGCAGGGTGTTGTGAATTCAAAGCATTCGGAAGGTGAGAAGGAACGGAGAAATTTAATTTGCAGATATGGCAGCTGTGGTATGAGATAATTTGATGGACTTATGAATAGGATCGATTTCTTATTCTCTTTAGTCTTCAATACACTGATGAAGTGAAGATCTCAATTCTGTATTGGGTTGACGGAAATTTGAAAAAACAGTTCCAACACAAGCCAATGTTATCTATCCCTCTGTTGCTGCTACTGGCAGGTTCAACTTCAGCTACATTCAATACCCAAGGTCGAGCAGCATTCAGCTCTGCCAGTCCGTCAAATGTTGACTTGATGTGGGGCAATGGACAGGTGAGCTCTCATACAAAACAATCAAAACACTGATGAACATAAACAGCTCCTCACGAATGTAGATGTTACACCTATTTATTTCGGTATGGTTTGTTGCGTTAGGATGTAGATGGTGCACTGACTCACTGCTGATACCAACTCAATTCAAAAGGCTCGTTTGAGTTTGCCTCTGAGATAGACACCTTCTACAAGAATGCATTAATATCAAACTACTTTGGGGCATGTAAGCAACCTTCGCTCACACTGTCGTTGCAGTAACACTCACATCGCACTTATTCAGTAACGCAATACTCCACCCCGGCAATCCCTCCATACCGAGAAGCGCAAACAATATCATGGGGATCCAACCGCAAGAGCATCAATGGCTCACTCTACGGCCCCATTACTGACCAAACCTCAATAATCCCACACCTCAAATCCATGATCAAATCCAAAGTCCTCACTCCAACCCCTCAAAACACATACTACCCTCTCTTCTTTGGTCCCGAATATAACTCCCACTTTGACAACTGTGTCGGAACATGCTCCGTACACGCATCGTTCCTCTACAAAGGCCAAACAATCACATACAGCGTTATCCCACACTGTAGTACAGCCTGCTGCACACCACCTCCCACGTCCTCAAAACCCCACGTAAATGCACTCACGTGTGTGGCTAGCTCTGACCTCGTACAAGCCGTGACGAACCCACACTCTGGCGCAACAGGATGGTCTTCGTCAACCGGCGCGCAATTCGCGAATCTCTGTGCGAACCGGCCTGCAAAAATTGTTGGGTACGATGGAAGCGTGATTATCGTGAACGAGTACTATTCTGTCGCGGATGGAGGGTGTGTTTCGGTTTCTGTGAAGGTGAGTGGGATTGGGGGACAGATTCCGGCGAATGTGCGGGTTGCGATGGCGCTTGCGAGGAGAGGGGGTGGGTTTCCGCTGGCTAAGGTGGGGAAGGATGATGATGTTGAGTTGACGGTTCAGACGCCAATGAGGGGTGCAGCTTGTTTGGTGTATGGAAGCTTGGCGTGTCAAAAGATAAACGGGGTGGGTACTACGTATTTTTGTGGGTATGAGACAGATGGGGAATTGAAGTGGGTTGATAGATATCCATTTTGTGAGGATGATTTAGATTAGAGGATTTAGTTGATGTGTAAGAGATAGGCCCCCCCTCTAAACGATTTCCTTGCATCGTGAACGGAAAGCCTGGCTTTCATTGCTTTCAGCAACCCTAAATTGGGATCAAGAAAGATTGCTCAAAAGGTGTGTTTTGTCTTGCTGCCACCACACTCTCGAATCTTATACGAATCCACCAAGACGTAGCATGCATCTTGCACAACTCTTTGGTCTTGCTACAATGGCGTCCCTCGTCGGAGCGCAGGGTACAGGTCCCGTTTACTGGCTGGATCAAGACCCTAAGACAAAGTATCCCGTAAGTCCCCCACTCTTTCCTTGATCACAATCTAAATACATGCCGTTGATTCACAGATGATGAATGGAGTCCAGATCAAGCCGGTCTTTGTTGGTAAGTGCCCTTATCAACCATCAATCGATACTGCCTGGTGCCAACTAACCATCGATAACAGGAAACTTTGAGCAATCGCTCGTGAATGGGCTTTTGGACTTTTACGCCTCTGTGCTCAACACTCCTTACTTTACGGCATGTGAGTACCACTTTGTTTTGTAATTGAGTGCGTTATTGCGAGGATGGAATTGGATCACAGCTTAAGGATTCGGAAGACTAATACATAGAACAGTAAATCAATACAGTCCCTTGATTGCACCTGGTGGAGGCGTCCTCAGTCCAATCTATATCACCCCAACCTTTTGCGGGGGACAATCATGCGGAAGCTTTAATGACAACAGCCAGCCAACCTACCTTGCTCAAGAAATCCTCCGAAATGCTTTGATCACCACCAGCAACTTTGGAGCCATTCCTTATGGTGGTGGTTCCATCTATTACCCAGTCTTTTTTGGCCAGGAATATGACTCTGGCTTCCTTGACCCTTCCAAGGGCGGATTCTTTGCAGAGCACACAATGTTTTACGCCAATAACGATGAAACAGATAATCCCGTCATTTGGGGTTTGCACCCACACTTTGCAGCTACATGGGCTGGATGTGGACTTCCTGATGCACCTAACGGAGACATCAACCTATTGACATGCCGCGCATCGCATGAACTCATCGAGGCCGTCACAAACCCGTATATGCCTGGACCTGATATGAAGATCCACGGAATCGTGAACAACCAAAATTACGAGATCAGCGATATCTGTTACCAACAGGCCGGGACCATCAACAGTCCAACGACTGGAAAGAGTTACACTGTGAACAAGTGGTGGTCCAACCTGGATAACAAGTGTGTTGGGGCGGATAGCGCGTTTCAGTACTCTCCCTACGTTCGTACCAGCACAACCACGACTACGACTGTTAGACCAACGGCTACAGGTACACCGATGCTTCCATGGCTTGGAATCATGAATATTCCGTGTGAGGATATTCCGTACCCACCAGTGAACACGGTCAAGTGGAAGAGTAGTCCTATTTGGGATGATGAGAAACTTGTGTATGTGGACAGTGTTAACCCAACGACGCCTGGATACAGTTACTGTTGGGACAATGCAATTGACTGTCACGATAACAATATTGACCCTTCGGTGCCATGCCTTTATGGTGTTTCTATCAGGTACACTTGTGTTCCAACTGATGGTGGTGGTGGCCATTGGTGGTTCCCATGGGATGTGTACATTAACCCAAATTCACCACGTAATGGAACGTACTTTGGAGGATGCACAACTCAGCCAATGTTTTCGTCGGGTTGCTGGTTGCGTGACAAGCCCATGACCGGAAAGTGTTGAGAGCTGTTTAGTACTCAATTGTCGATTATTCTTTTGTTTTCCCCATTGTTATATATACGTTAGAAATATATCCCGGTCTTTTCTTTTATTCCCTTTCCTCCATGGACAGTACTGCTAATATTGTATCAGATATATGGAGAATGGGGAAGTAATGTCTGGGTGGGGTGGTACTTTTTCTCTTCCAAAACCTAAGGTTAAATAACCCTAGCCCTAACCCTAGACCTAACCCTTCCTCAATGGATCCACGAACAACGCGGTCCACGTCGTCCAAGGCGCCCGCAGCAAAAGCCGCCGCCAAGAAGGAGTCCAAGCCAAAGCCAAAGTCAAAGGCCGCGTCGCCACCGAAGCCGGCATCAAAGAAGTCACAACCACCACCACCACCAACAACAAAACTCGCGCTTCTGACCGAACCAAAAGCGCCGCGTTCGAACATTAAAGAATCGGTCGAAGTGATCGAAACAAACTGCGCGGCCCTCGTCGAATCGATCTTGTTTGGCGCGACAATCGACTCGAATTTGAACAAGTTGTTTGAATCGTTTCACAGTTGAGTTGCTCTCTCTTTTCTCTGCTTCTCAAGTGCTCATCTGTGGTATCATACAGCAAACTACGCTATGGCACATTGTCTCAAGGCCGCCCAGGACAACAAGCGGCCTGACTTTGTCTCAAAGAATCAGTTGATTGGATTCCAGGTCGCGTATCTGGTGGCCCTCAAGGAATACCTTCTGCAGAGAAACCCAGAGCATGCACTTGATCCAGATGACGTTGTTGCCGCCAGCGAGGCCGTGGAACAAATCATAAAGACGTTGGATTCCTGCGACGTGGACAAGACGCAAGACTTTTACTTTCTACGCACGGAAATCCAGACCTGTGTGAGTATATTATTCTCGTCGTAGTTTCTCGCATTCTCTCATCTGGTTTTGTTTATGGGTCGCTAAATTGTCAATTCCCTCAATTGTCACCAGCTCTTTGCGCTTCAATGCATCCAACAAGGCGAAGAACTTGATCCTGACGTGTTTTTTGCGTCTCCGTACGAAAACAGCAAGAAAAAGGACAAGAAGCAGATGTTGCACTTGAAAATCTTGGAAACAAAGAGAAAGCAGGTATTCCAACTCATTTGATCGTTTATGATGCATTTCTCTGACTATAAAACGTAGATTACGAAAATGTTTGCTCAGGGTCAAGGTTTGGAGGAGCTTTCGAGCTTTGAAGATGTCGTGCCAACCTATGACGACTACTTGGAACGCGTTTACGAGGCATTGTACTATGCGTCAAAAGAAGGGCGCGATGTAAGAATTTTCCATTGCCAATTTTAAACATATTTATTGATACTATCTTCTTCCCACCAAAACAGGTAATTACTCCCGCCGCATCCACTGTTGACATAACATCAGAGTTCAAAAAACACATTGCCCAAAAATGGGCCCCTAAAGCAAAGGTGGCTTCTCCTACTCAAAAATCATCAGGGTCAAACTCACCATCCAAAAAGAGTTCTTCGTCCAATCCTAGCACTCCTCAAAAGAAAGTCGTTCCAGTTGAAGCCAGTAACTCAGCAAAGAAAAATAGTCCTGCCTCTCCACCAAAGAAGCGCGTTCTTATTTCCGAAGAGGAGGAAGACGACGACGATGATGATGATGACGAAGACGTCGAGGCCATTGTTAGAAATCTCGATACGAGCAAGGCTATCGAAAATGGAGCCCGTTTTAACGCCAAGAACCGAGCAAAGAAGTTGAAAACGAGTACTCCTGCCAAGGTTGTTACTACCGGTGGCCCTTCAGTACCAGCGCCATTACAAAACGGAGAAATATTTATTCAACTGGGCACGGAAGACGAAGCCGAGAACGAGTTTGAAGAAGATGCCATTCCGGACCTTCCACAGCAACGTCAACCACGTCAACAAAGTCCCTCAAATCAGCCTCTTTTTTCTCCGTCGGACGAAGAAGAGGCTCAAGAGCAGCCTGGACGAAAGCAGTTTGGTTTAACTCCACCTCGTTCTTCTGTCGCTGCAGCTGCAGCTACTATGACTGCCTCCATGAATGAAATTTCACACAAAGTGACCAACTTGACTCGTGCATTCCGTCAAACAAGTGGGCGCAGCCCCCTCAAGAAAGTCAGTGTCCCTCCTCCAAACACTGTCCTCCCAGACCAACCAGGACCCTCAAACAGTGCATCTCCTCAACACCAGCAACAATCTTCTCCATCTGTAAACCGTCCCCCCGTAATCACAGCTACAATGCGCGCAACACTCAACCAAGAATCCACACAACTAATCCGCAAATCCGCCATCTCAGCCCAACACGCAGCCCCTGTCCTCCAACAAGCATACCTCGCCCGCAAAGACGGCCCCCGCGCAACTCGCGGCCGTAAAAAGTGGACCTCCGTGGAACTCGCGGCCCTCATGGAAGGCATGAGAATCTATGGCACGAAATGGAACAAGATTGCCGAAATGCACGATGAATACCATACAGGCATATTGAAAGACCGCGGACAAGTTGATTTGAAGGATAAAGCGCGGAACGAGTATGCGAGGCGGTTGAAGAAGGGAGAAGATTTGGGGGTGTTTAGTTTAGTGCACAGTGAACGGATGCAGCAGTTTGTTGGGAGGGGGCTTGGACTTGATTTAGTTTTTGAGGGGGGCGAGGATGAGGAGGAGTTCTAGAGTGTTTCAGTGTGGTTGTACCATTGGATTACATTACTTATTGCCGTGTTGTTGAGTGTTGTTCGGGGGGCTCTAGACTGTGATATTTTGCTGGATGTTTTCACTATTTTATAAACCGATATTTCAGCTGTTCTTTCTGAGTTCTTGATGTCCGAAATTGTCGCCTTGTCAACAACACCCAAATCGCAATGGCAAAACAGAAGCGGGCGCCAGTTCCGCCGCCGCCGCCGCCTCTTCCGCTTCTCGCCGACGTGTCGTCCAAGTTCAAAGAGGCCGTTGCGCGTCCGAGACTGGACGCACTTCGGACAATGTGCGAACAAGTTCTCGCTTCGACTCTCTTTGGCTCGACCAGTCAACCTGTCTCGCTTTCAGAAGGCGTGGCTGAATTCACGGGTTGGTTTCGTATTCACTGCGTTGTTTTTTCTTGTTCTGAACTTGTACTCAGAGGACCCTCTTGTGCCCTTCCTAATTCACGCGAAAGAGAACGAACCACTCATCACTTTGACATACGCACTCCTTCTCACACAACACATCAAGTCATCTGATGAAGACAACACCGATGAATCAAAGCTAACCCTCTTGACCACTCTCGTGGAAATTCTTGAGAATGCGCCTTGGTCAAAATGTTCTGCACACATGGACCTCGACATTCTCATCAAAACTCGGATTTATTGTTGCCTGTATGCACAGGATAACAGCGTGGACCCAATCCAGGCGTTTACGAAACCGAATAATATCCCAAAGATTCCCTCACTCGTGCAGCACCGTCACATTCGGATGCTGGCTGCCAAAGCGAAACTCGTGGGGATGATGATGGAACCTTTGGACACACTTGAAAGTGAAGAGGTTGTGGTGGAGAAAATTTATGATTATTTGGGGAGAGTGTTTGGGGCTGTTGTCTTAAAGGTTGGTTCCTATAGTTTTGAATTTCTATGTGTGTTTATCATTTCGTTAGATGGATCCGCTTCAGCCGTTACCCTTGAATGCAGATGGCTCATTTGAACCTACTGGCGCGTTTAAAGCTTATCTTATGGATAAACTTGGTGATTATCCACAAAAAACACAACCAGAAGTACATGTACCTGAATCTCCTGTCCTTGCACCAAGACGAGCGACTAGAACTAGAAGTCTGCTCGATCGATCACCAAACGCAGTGCGCCTTCAATTCAATGAAGGCGGAAACTCGGCCAGCCATACCTCCGCTCCAGCAGCCAAAAAGAGTAAAGGTGCCAGCGGTCTCGCTGCAAACGCTAAATCTAAAAAGAGTGCGGCACGTGCCGCAGAAACAGCAGAACTTCAGCCATCCTCTCAAAGTAAGAAAGGGAAAAAACGGGCAACTCCAGCAGAAGAAGCTGAGTTTGTTCAAGAGCATGAAGAAGCTGACGATGGAGCTGGCGAAGAAAGCGACGAAGACGAAGACGACGAACAGGAAAAGATTCGAAAACAGGTTGAACTAATGACACAAGAAGTTATCCGAATCACAAGTGAACGAAAGACGGCAGAATCTGCAAATCTAAAGGCCTCTGAACCTCGCCGTACTGTCGTTAAGACCGCATGGACGCAGGAAGAAATAGATGCCCTAGAGGACGGAATGAAAACGTATGGTGCAAAGTGGTCTGTAATCGGGAGACAAAAGAAGGAGTTGAAGAATCGTAATCAAGTTCAGATCAAAGATAAAGCCCGGAATATGCTGATGAAAAAGATTAAGAGTGGGGCAGATTTCGGGGTGTGGGCGTTGGTGTATACCCCTGCTCTACAAGCTCTAGTTGAGAAGCAAATTGGGCAAAAGTTTGTGCTCGTCAATGGAAAAGAACCTAATGAGCAGGAACAGGTAGATCATTAGATATTATGTTGTTACGAGTCTTTACTTCAATATGCGTATCTCCAAATATAATTGAGCTTTTTTTCTACGAAACAAGAGTAGAAGAGGTATGAAAGAAAATAAAATGTTGAGGTCGATCACTTCTTAGCGTCGAAAGAATAACGGGTAGGGAACATTTGCAAGCCTCCAACTTCTGGTGCATATTTAATTGGTGCGAATTTGAGCTTCAAGTATGATCGACCAATGGCGTACACATACAAGAACAAACCCCAAGCCATGGCAATCAACCACACATACGGAGTCAGCCTCCAGTTGGTTAAGAAAGCAACGTTGACTGGGGGAATGTAAACAATCAAGAGCGAAAAGATTCCTCCACCGAGAATTCCAACAAAGGACCACTTGTTCTTGAACATGAAAGATCCGTATGGGTGGGTAAGACGAGCCTTGCAAATAAAATGGTTGAAACATTGTTGGAACATGAGAGCAAGGTAGTAAGCAGATTGTCCATACGCCAAAGCATCGTTTTGAACTGCAACAGTAACGTTTCTTCCATCAACAGTGTAATCGTTTCCATCACTACCCCAATTAGCACCATACTGCATTGTCTCCTTAGGAGTGATACCGCAGTGGTACCACATGGCAAAGAAGAAGCAAGTCAAGCAACCGAGAGTCTGGATAGTTCCAGCTTCAATATAAGCATACGAAAGAACTTGGCCGTCAATCAAGACTTCGTCTTCAGTCTTCTCAAACGCTTCGGTCCAGTATCTCTTGGTGAATGGCTTCTTCAGGGAACGGATCATCTTGGAAAACTTGGATTCTGGAACATGAGATTCATCGGATTCATCGGCTTCAGGGTCAATAATTCCTTCGTCAATATCAAGTTGGCGACGACGGTGCAAGCGCTCTACAGATTGAGGAGTGACTGGTTTACGTGGTGGCAGCATCATCAGACCGGCTGGGTTCTCGGAAACATCGAAAGCATATGACAAGGCAATAAAGAGCTCGAAACCCAAGTCAACGACCAAAATCAAGATGGAGGAGAGCGGAAGAGGAATTGACAGAATGATGTATAACAAGTTGGCCCACGCCTCTGGCATAGTGTGAGTAATCGTGTATTGGATGGATTTCTTGAGGTTTTGGAAAATCAAACGACCCTCCTCGATACCAGCGACAGTAGAGGCAAAGTTGTCGTCAAGCAAAATCATGGCGGCGGCTTCCTTGGAAACATCAGATCCGGAAATGTTCATGGCAATACCCAAATCGGCCTTCTTGAGAGCTGGAGAGTCGTTCACACCGTCACCAGTAACTCCAACAATGTGTCCACGTCCTTGAGCACGCTTGACGATGTCCAACTTGTGCTTTGGAGATGTACGTGCGAAAATGATTTCTTCCTTGTCAAAAATGTTTTCCCATTCGGCGTCGGTGAGGCGATCGATTGTGTCACCATGGATAACAATCGCATTGACATCTGATTCGGGCACTTCAGACTCGGGAATTCCGCGCTTCTTGGCAATCATTGGCTTGGTGTCAGTTAACATCATGTTAATCTTGCGTCCAATAGCTTCGGCAGTCAAAGGGTGGTCTCCAGTAACCATCATGACACGAATACCGGCGGCACGACATTTACCAACAGCTTCACGAACTCCGTGCTTTGGTGGGTCTTCAAGAGAAGTGAGACCGAGGAAGTGAGGTTGGAGATTGGGTAGTTGACAGGGTCTTTGGAAAACTCAAAGTTCTCTGGGAAGTCCTTTCTGGAAGAGCAAGGCAGGCAAAAGCCAAGACACGGTGTCCCTTGGAAGCAAAGAGGGTATACATTTCGTCGAACTGAGCGTTGTGTTGGGAAGTCAATGGAACAGCTTTTTGGCCGTCGTGGATGGTGCTGCAGAGCTTGAGGACACGCTCTGGTGCTCCCTTATGTACAACATCAAAGAACCAGTGGAATGCTTCTTCTTGTGGATTGTCATGGCCCACTTGTTGGAAGAGTTGAATGGAATTTCGAACACTTTAGGGTATTGGTCCTGAGCAGTCTCGTAGTTTGGCAATTTCTGGGCGGCAAAACGGATCAAACCAGCTTCAGTAGCATCTCCTAAAATCTCACGAGTCGCGATGGGTCCCTCGAATGAAGTGAACTTGGCAGTGGGATTGATGGCAGCGACATGAATAAGCTCGTTGGCAGCGGCAGAGTCGTTCATATCGAATGGGGAGGCGATCTGAGCTTCGTAAGAGCCTTCTGCCAAGTTCTGGGCAAAGTAGAGCTTGAGTCCGGTCCATACAAAAGTGAGAGTCATTTGGTTACGAGTCAAAGTACCGGTCTTGTCAGTAGCGAGGAGAGTGATGGCACCAAGGGTTTCAACTCCCTGCAAGTCTTTGCAGAGAACCTGGCGCTTGGCCATACGAGCAGCAGCGAAAGTCAACAACATGGTTACAGTGGCAGGGAGACCTTCTGGAACGAATGAAACGAAAGTACCGATGGCGAAGTTCATCGAGTTTGAGATTCCTTGTGCCTTAACAGTCATGGCGATAATAAAGAAGATGATGGCAGTAACACCAGCGACACCAGCAATGAGCTTGACAAAGGTGTCAATTTCAACAGAGAGAGGGGATTCACGGCGCTCCTCATTCGAGGTAAGAGAAGCAATCTGACCAATCACCGTGTTGTCACCAGTGCGGATAACAATACCATAACCATTTCCGGCTACGGCAAGTGTTCCGTTGAATACCAAGTTGGTAGCTTCAAGTGGATTCTCAAATGTGTTTCTCTTTTGACGTTCCTGGGGATCTGCTTCTCCCGTCAAGGACGAATTGTCAACCTTGAGTTCAGTGGACCCAATAACCAACAAATCGGCAGGAATCTTGTCTCCAGAACGAACCACAACAACATCACCAAGAACAAGCTCCTTGGCGGAAATTTGAGTTGTCTTTCCATCACGAATGACGTAACATTGAGTTGGAATCAAATTCTGTGAACGATAGGATTCGTGTGAGAAATCAAATTTTTAAAGGCCAAGACCCACCAAGAAAGAGTCCAGAATCGCTGCAGACTTTTGTTCCTGATAGAATTCAATAGCCGCATTCATCAAAGCAACTCCAAGCAAAATAGCTCCAAGGTATGTCTGCATTGATGTCGAAAATTTAGATTCATAGCCCGCGGCAAATACAAGCAATTTACATTTTGATAGTTGGCAGCATAGTTGATCCCGAGGAGTACATAACAAAGTACACCAGAGACGAGCAACATAAGATTGAAGAGACCCATAAGAATGTCCAAGAAGCGGAGGATCCAGTGACGCTTCTTTGGGGGCGTCAACATATTGGGTCCGTTCTCAAAAGACGTTTGGCTGCCTCAGCAGCCGTTAGACCCTGTGAGTCCTGTGGCTTTCCTTCATTCACATCCACTGAATATTTAGAGGCCACATCTTGGATGGACAGCAGGTGTTCAGTCTGATCAAGGGAATATTTAGTCCGCATGCTCACCAAGGGTAGTCTAGGACACTTACCACTGACACAGACTTTCCTTCCTTCTTCGGAGCAACAGCTTGAGGATTGGAGGCTGATGGCGATGGTGGCAAACATAGCAAATGAAAAGATCAGGAACGAAACTCAGTGGCAAACAGTATAAGGAAACGGTACCTAGTGCAGGCTTTGGCTCCACAATTTGAATGTGTGGTTCCGTCATTCTGAGGTAGTTTTTTATCAAGGAAGATTTGAGGCAGGTTCGAGACGATGGATTTTTTTTTTTTTGTTATGGACTCAAAATTGGGCACGCCCATCGGGGAAATATAAGGGATCTTCAAGAAGGTTTCTGGAACGGTAAATAATACTTTCATGATATGTAGAAAACACTTATCCGGCCAAAGAGAAACACTTAATGTCGCGGGGGCTGTTGTGTAACGCCAGCCTCCAAGTTGTGCAACAAAGTGGCGTCTTAATGGCCACATTCAAATGTAAATGAAGCTTCTGTATCTTCCCATTTTATTTAGGTCGTTTAAATGGATAGGTGCAATCCAACACAAATTGACCCCCATTTCGCACGTGTTCAGCACTTTCTTGAACTCCTAGGTCACTAGTCAATCCTCGGTCTAACGTTTCCCGATTCACGAAACTCGAACTCCTACGTGTACGAGATAAACTTTTTACCCAGTCTAGTTGGTTGACAGCATCTGACTTTGTCGAAGTTGAAGAACGCTGTTTCTTGGCAAGTGGGGGCTCCATATCAACGTCTATGACTTCAGCAGCACGCCTTTTGGGAGTAGTAATAGATAAAAATGTTGAAGAACTTGATGTTGGCAAAAGCAGGGATGTCGGTGCAGGGCGTACTGGTGTTGCAGGTTGTGAGTCTGGGACAAATTCCATTTCATCGTCGGAAACTGTCAAATCAATCACTTCTAGTTGCGGATTTTTCCGCTTTGGTACGTTTCTTGGGGTAGTTTTTGTTGGAGTTGTGAAATCAGGACTCGATAAAATTTCAATTGGACCGTCTCTTTCGGGGAGGATAGCTCCACGGTTATGTTCCAGTGATTTTCTTGAGAATCTTCTACAATTTCATCAATTTCCGCTTCATTGCTGTCGTCACCAACGTTGGAGTCTGCCACACGACTTGAACTTGATGTTGACCTCCTCATCAAACTGCTGTAGGTGCTTTCCCGCTCATCTTCAGACTCCACAATGACATCAAATTCATTCGATTCAGAGTCGGATTGGTTATATGAGACTGTCGGTGAAACGATTGCACGACTTTGGTCGCTTGGAGCAGAATCCGATTCTAAACGCTGATTCTGCTGGTACACACTTGTCGCACCACAGTTCGGAATAGAAGAGTATGCGATTTCAGAAATAAACGTTTTGATGGACTTGATATAGTTGGAGACGTAGACTTGGTTCCATCTAACTTGTCATTCACATCCTCCATCTGAGATTCCGAGTGATAATCGTTTGATTCAGCTGGTTCCTCGTTCGCATAATCAACTAACTCGTCCTCATCATTCTTCACGGGAGACAAAGGATCCGTCAAAGGATCTGTAGGTATAGAATCATGTATGCGAGAATAAGGCGGAAGTTCTGGAATGGACTGAGGAGCAGAACTTCGTGGATCAGACTGTAATGGTTCCGTTACAGTATCAAGGGATTGGGTTGGCTCCTGTTCTCCTTCATTACTCAAAACAACAGGTGCCTTGCCACTCAATAATTCTTCTAATAGTAATTCGGCTGCACTTTTTCGACGTTGTATTTGTTGTTTGATGGTGCTTGTGGAGGCCTCTGTACGAGAGACAAGGAGATCATCAAATGCGGACAATACATCTGCATTGTTAAATATACTGGTTGCGTCAAGAACACAAGGATGTACTATCGAAGGCTTGATTTCGCGAATTAAGGCCCTAAGCTCGTTGAAGGAGCTGTGCATAGCAAAAAAGACATGCTGTTACGATTTATATCAGCCATGAATGTTTTGGAGAATAGATATAAAGCCTCACAATCATTCGATCCGTTTCCTGGCATATTCGAAACCCATCCAACAATTCCGCGTCTTCCAGGTCACTGATATATGGTTTTGATGATAAGAACTGGGCAAGGCTTTCAGTCCAAGGCATTGTCGTTGCTTTGATTGTGACCATGGATGCATCAGATTTCCAACAATCACAACGAAAGTGGAACCGGGCTTTGGATGAACTTTGAGTCACATATATGAGCATATTTTCGTCGGGGGGCGAAGGTTGGCATTGTGCGTATGAGGCATAAAGCGCGTACTGTTCAGGAGCGATATGTATTTTTGTATCGAAATGCTTTGAGAGGCCAATGATGATTGGCTCATAGCCTAGAGGCAGCAAATAGAGCGAATAATTTGTTGCTGCAGGGCGTCGAGATATTGCTGAAATAATGGCAGCCACCGAGTCGTTCTGTTGAAGCGATGGTTAGTCCAGAAAATGAGGAAGTTCCAACCTTTGAAGGAAACACTCGAAGTCTTCTATCACAGAAAGTTGTATCAATGTAGACGGTATCAATTTGCTTCATAGAGCCAAAAGCGTTCTTAAAGATATTCGAAGACACGAGAAAGTCATTCATCAATGATTCATCGGCTCGAAGGTCCCCTGCCACACAATGTCAACCTCAGCATTAACAGAAAACGTAAGATAATACCGGTATACAGAACGCGCTTTCCCTTGAACTCAAATAGAAACATTGTTGAGCCTGCGCAGTGATTCGCTGGGAAAGAAGTAACAGCTACAGCATCTCCTCTAAGCGTTCGTATTGTAGTTGATTCAAACATTGGTAGGAATCTCTGGCTAGGGTAAGGGTTGGATGAAGCAGCAGAACAGTCTTACAATGAGAGGCTTCAGGTGCACGTATTTTGCTGGTTTGACGAAGGGAGCAATCGACCGGTCACTTCAGAAACATATAGAGTTGAGCAGAAGGCCGGGTTTTCAAGGCCTTTCATGTGGTCCTTTCATTGGTTACAGATTGAGCAACGACCATTCGTCCTTGCGAGTCGGTTCTCACCTGGTGGCAATGCGAGAGAAAGAAGGAACATTCCGTGTTAGGACTGAAGCTGTCAACACGAAGACCCGGTATCTATTAATGTTATCATCGATTCAAGTCTATACTCATTTCTGCAACATGGTTACCTCCCGAATCGCTCCATCAAAAGTTGACATACAAGAAAGATTTAATCCGCGTATGTATTTGAAGGCAAGCTGTCGTTGTAATTAGGATTTTGTCAAGCTTTTGCATCTTTCATCAAAAATGAATTAAATAACATAACATCTTTTAGAAAGGCTCAAGAAATGGAGCAACAAACACAATGGTACTGATCAATGAAGAATAAAAAAGAATTGCAGGGAAATAGATTTACTTTCCACCAGTCGACCAACGAGTTGGGAACATTTGGAGACCTGGGATATCATCCGTATATTTGATAGGAGCGAACCTGCGCTTGATGAGGACACGGACAATGGCGTACAGGTACAAGAACAGACCCCAAGCCATGGCAACCAACCAAGTGTAAGGAGTCAATCTCCAGTTTGTCAAGAAGGCAACGTTGATACCAGGAATGTACACAATCAAAAGCGAAAAGATACCTCCGCCGAAGACTCCAGCGAAAGACCACTTGTTTTGGAACATAAAGGAACCCCATGGGTTAGACAAACGAGCCTTACAGATGAAGTGGTTGAAACACTGCTGGAACATGAGAGCGAGGTAGTAAGCAGACTGTCCATACGCCAAGGCATCATTTTGATCACTGACAGTAACAGTACGTCCGTTGAAAGTATAATCATTTCCATCGCTACCCCAGTTCGCTCCAAAGTTGACGGCCTCATAAGGAGTGATACTTCTGTGATACCACATAGCAAAGAAGTAACAAGTCAAGCAACCGAGAGTCTGGATAGTTCCAGCTTCAATATAAGCGTAGGACAAAACATCACCATCAATCAAAACTTCGTCTTCAGTCTTCTCAAATGCTTCGATCCAGTATCTCTTGGTGAATGGCTTCTTCAGGGAACGGATCATCTTGGAAAACTTGGAAGATTGGTCCTTGGCTTCCTCGTGAACAGCTTCAACATCACCGCCAGTTTCAGCGCGGTCGAGGGCACGACGACGGTGAAGACGCTCGATTGATTCCGGAGTAACAGGTTTTCTGGGGGGCAACTTCATCAGACCGGCTGGGTTCTCGGAAACATCGAAAGCATATGATAAGGCAATGAAGAGCTCGAAACCCAAGTCAACGACCAAAATCAAGATGGAGGAGAGCGGAAGAGGCAGAGACAAAATAATGTACAACAAGTTGGCCCAAACTTCGGGCATCGTGTGGGTGATGGTGTACTGAACGGACTTCTTGAGGTTTTGGAAAATCAAACGACCTTCTTCAATACCAGAGACAGTAGAGGCAAAGTTGTCGTCAAGCAAAATCATGGCGGCGGCTTCCTTGGAAACATCAGATCCGGAAATGTTCATGGCAATACCCAAATCGGCCTTCTTGAGAGCTGGAGAGTCGTTCACACCGTCACCAGTAACTCCAACAATGTGTCCACGTCCTTGAGCACGCTTGACGATGTCCAACTTGTGCTTTGGAGAGGTACGTGCGAAAATGATTTCTTCCTTGTCGAAAATGTTTTCCCATTCGGCATCGGTGAGATGGTCAATAGAGTCTCCGTGGATAACGATGGCGTTGACATCCTCCTCAGGGACTTGCGACTCTGGAATTCCGCGCTTCTTGGCAATCATTGGCTTGGTGTCAGTTAACATCATGTTAATCTTGCGTCCAATAGCTTCGGCAGTCAATGGGTGGTCTCCAGTAACCATCATAACACGAACACCAGCGGCACGACATTTACCAACAGCTTCACGAACTCCGTGCTTTGGTGGGTCTTCAAGAGAAGTGAGACCGAGGAAGTGAGGTTGGAGATTGGGTAGTTGACGGGGTCTTTGGAAAACTCAAAGTTCTCTGGGAATTCGCTTTCTGGGAGGGCAAGACAAGCGAAGGCTAAGACACGGTGTCCCTTGGAGGCAAAGAGAGTATACATTTCGTCGAACTGAGCGTTGTGTTGAGCGGTCAACGGAACAGCTTTTTGGCCGTCGTGGATGGTGCTGCAGAGCTTGAGGACACGTTCTGGTGCTCCCTTGATGTACAACATCAAAGAACCAGTGGCATGCTTCTTCTTGTGGATTGTCATGGCCCACTTGTTGGAAGAGTTGAATGGAATTTCGAACACTTTAGGGTATTGGTCCTGAGCAGTCTCGTAGTTTGGCAATTTCTGGGCGGCAAAACGGATCAAACCAGCTTCAGTAGCATCTCCCAAAATCTCACGAGTTGCGATGGGTCCCTCGAATGAAGTGAACTTGGCAGTGGGATTGATGGCGGCGACATGGATAAGCTCGTTGCAGCAGCAGAGTCGTTCATAGCGAATGGAGAAGCAATCTGAGCCTCGTGAGAGCCTTCTGCCAAGTTCTGGGCAAAGTAGAGCTTGAGTCCGGTCCAAACAAAAGTGAGAGTCATTTGATTACGAGTCAAAGTACCGGTCTTGTCAGTAGCAAGGAGAGTGATGGCACCAAGGGTTTCAACTCCCTGCAAGTCCTTGCAGAGAACCTGGCGCTTGGCCATACGAGCAGCAGCGAAAGTCAACAACATGGTTACAGTGGCAGGGAGACCTTCTGGAACGAATGAAACGAAAGTACCGATGGCGAAGTTAAGAGAGTTTGAGATTCCCTGGGACTTGACTGTCATAGCAATGATGAAGAAGATGATGGCAGTAACACCAGCGACACCAGCAATGAGCTTGACAAAGGTGTCAATTTCAACAGAGAGAGGGGATTCACGACGCTCCTCATTCGAGGTAAGAGAAGCAATCTGACCAATCACCGTGTTGTCACCAGTGCGGATAACAATACCATAACCATTTCCGACAACAGCCAAAGTTCCGTTGAAGGCTAAGTTCGTTGCTTCCAATGGGTTATGGTGGGAGTTGCGCTTGCTACGCTCTTGCGGGTCGGCTTCACCAGTTAGAGAGGAGTTGTCAACCTTGAGTTCGGTGGAACCAATAACCAACAAATCGGCAGGAATCTTGTCTCCGGAACGAATGACGACAACATCCCCAAGAACAAGCTCCTTGGCGGAAATTTGAATGGTTTGACCATCACGGATAACATAACATTGGGTAGGAATCAAGTTCTATAGAGAGATACTTAAGAATTGGGTTGTGAGGTTTTGCAATGGTCTGACATACCAAAAAAGATTCTAGAATGGCAGCGGACTTCTGTTGTTGGTAAAACTCAATGAAAGCATTCATGAAACCAACACCGATCAAAATAGCACCCAAGTAGGTCTGTTATGATGAGGTTAGAATGGAAAAACTCCAAAAAATGAAAACCCACGTTTTGGTAGTTTGCAGAGTAGTTGATACCAAGAAGAATATAACAGAAGATACCAGATACAAGCAACATGACGTTGAAAAGACCCATCAAGATATCCAAGAAGCGGAGGATCCAGTGGCGCTTCTTTGGTGGGGTGAGCATGTTGGGGCCGTTCTCTGCAAGGCGCTTTGCGGCTTCGGCAGCAGTGAGACCTTGGGAATCCTGTGGCTTAGCCTCATTGACAGACACGGAATACTTTGCGGCAACTTCAGCGATTGAGAGAAGGTGTTCGGTCTGATTTCGAAATAGAGTGATTTGACAGTTAGTTTTAAGTTACGATCCAGGTGGGAGACATACGACAGAAAGCGCCTTCTCCTTCCCGTCCTTCTTTGGCGCAGGGGCATTAACGGCCGTGTTGACTGTGGAGGCCGATGCAGCTGCGGCCGGATCTGTTGCGATTGTTTAAAGGAGGGAAAGGGAGAAGAGAAGTGTTAAGAAAGGACTAAACGATCCAAAGGGAAGAGTGGACTTACTTTGCTCCGTGGCAACAGCGAGTGTGTTGGGTGACATTGGTGGCGGATGTGGTTGGAGTTGAAAAATTAGGGGATTTGTGAGTGTTGCTTTTTTTGTTTTTGACGTGTTGGTTGGGGGCTGTGCTGGGGGCTCATCGGTGTTCGCAAACGGAAAAATGCACTTTCTCACGCCCCTTTTTGCCCCTATTTGCCACTGTACTTTGTTGGGACTAGAAGTTACTGCAGAAACGACGTCATTGTCCTGTCATTGTGTTAGTCATCGTGATGGTCAATCCCAACCCCTTCCAATCAAATTGTTTCGAATAAAAACTATTCTATATTGAAGCCTGCACAATGATACGGAAAAGGCTCAAGATAAACTACTAAAGAAACTCCTTCAACACTTCCTCCAACTCAACCAACTGCTCTTTACTCTCCGCCGTCACATACACAACTCCATTTTGCTCTACTACAGATTCCCTCCATTTTGTTTCTTGATCTCCAAGCTCTTCTTCGTCCACAAACGGAACAGAAAAGTCAAGTTGTAGACAATTCATGGCACACATTTCGTCTGGATCTGGCCTTGACGTCTTCACGAGATGTGATTGAATTGGGAGCCATGAAATAATTGGCTTAGTCTGTCGATTGTCAGTTTGTGGCTAAGTGGGTGCTGTTAACGAACCTCCTTGTATTCGAAATCATATACATGCATTATCCCCTTTTCAATAACTACCCAATACTTTTTCCAAATCTAATGTAGGTGAGTGATGAGAACACGCTTATTCCGTTAGCACTCACCCCGCCACCCCCACCGACTCGCTTCTGGAAGTTCAAAAACGTGGAGTACTCCACAGTTGGAATCTACTCTGCTTCATTAATACAGTTCAACGTAAAAATACACAAAAACAACTTACGGCAACGATAAGAGGCCACATTTCATCCAACACCATTCCAACTTGAACTCCAACGAGAGCAACCTCCTTCTCTCCTTTACCCATACCAGAGAGCTTCAATCCACTTAGTCCAAACGATCCCTCCGGCTCAACCATGTACACAACCTTCTCAAACGTAGCTTTTTGGCCCACAACCGGCAATTGTGGAATCAGAACTACCTGTCCCAACAACGTTTCAGGAATCTGCGGCGCATCAACGTCATCTGCCGCAGAAGATGACAAGTGAAACAAATTCAACTGTGATTCTGATTTGGCAAGAGTCGTTGGCCCATGGTAACATGGGATCGAGTAGTTTGGTTCAGCGGCAGGCGCAGCCTGGTTGGCACTTGAGGATGAAGACGGGGTGGAAGTTTGGGAGTTTGTCTGTTTTCGGAAGGGACTGCTGATGTTCAGTGTCATGCGGCGAGACTCAATTCCTGTGCCACGTTCTCCACCAGTAGAAGAAGTGTTTCCACCACGCATTCCGCGCATGAGGTTTGTCTTCATTGTGTTGAAGGTGGATGAAATAGAGGCGATAGATTGGGCGACTGAGTCATTTGAGCGCTTTCTGCGGTGTCGCTTGGTTGTTGATGGAGCTGTTTGGGAGAGGGTGATTGGTTTTTGTGGGGTTTGTTGTAGAGAAGACAGGATTGTGTTTGGTGGTGGTGGACCCTTGTGGATCTGGATTAGGATTGGGTAGGGTGATGGTGGCTCGATGGAGGGAATGTCGCTGTTTAACGTGACGTTGGTTAGATGGTTTTGGAAGATAAATTCTAGCTTACAAAACAAAGCCTTCGCGAGGACTTATGACCAGCCCAAAGCCTTTTTTTGATTCTTGAGCAAGTGGCAATGGGCCACTGAAAAACACTTGCGATCCAACTTGAATGGTGCAATGGACATTGTAAACCTGGGCAGAGTTTTTGATGCGCAAGTCAACCACTACAATAATTCACAGTAAGTTCATAAATATTATTCATGAGCAAAAGAGCACAAACGTTGAACAAAGAGTCTGGGAATAGATGGTGCCACGTAAGTGACCTCTCTGGATGAAGATCGTGTGTCCTTTCGAGGAGGAAGGGGTGGTGCTGAGTCAACCGGTTTTCTAATCAGATAATTCATTAGTCACGGGTATAGCCTACGCTTTCGTGGGGAATTTACCTTTGCTTTGCATTTCTTTGCAAATGAGAGACAGAGGCAAACTGCAAACCTGCTGAAACACGTGAACTGAATGACGCGACACTTGGAGAATCCGCAGCACCAGGATTCACGCCACCTGTAAAATTGTTCATAAAATGATTGCAAAGAATAATGCGAAACCTACCAAGCTGAGCCAAATGCTCAGGTACATCCCATAACTGAGCATCAGCAGTATGAATACATGTCTCCTGTGCAGCACGCTTGAATACAGCAGTATCACGCGCTCGCTCAAGTGAACCAGCTGAAGCGAGTCCGAGCTGAAACACTGTTTGACTTTGGTTTTGTGAACTTTGAAATGCTTTCACGACTTGGCTCGAAACAGGGACAGTTCGCGCGTCTCCAAAACTCGCAAATGCCCAAAGGAGGGGTGAAACGGAATCGGCGGATACGAGTGAACCGGGAAGATGCAGTGATGTCAAACTTGACGCGCCTCTCGCTGCTGACGCCTTCGTTGCAGTGCCGGCTCCTTCTGGCAGCTCCATTTGTTTTGCTAAATCATTTATCTCCGGCACATCCATTGGGAGTTGCACTGGGGCCGCTGGTGCTGCCATGCGATTCGTTGTTTGGAGCATAATTCGAGTGACAATTCCAAAAACCTGTCAAAATCACCTCCACAACTGCAAGAACAGGATATCATATTTATTACAACACTGCAAACTCAAAATTATAGAGTTGAAGTTAATTTATACTGTTAACCCATTTCCTCTCAACTCAACAACTCTCAATGCTTCCCTTTCACCCAACACCATTTCAAAATGTCGCACAAAGGTAGGATTATTCTTGCCTGATCGTGTTGTTCGTTTTCCACTCCGCTCTTGCCGATTCAGACTCAAAGCCAACAACCTATCCTTCTTGGTATTCCCAACAGCCTTTTCTGCATCAGTCTCGCCAGACTAACCTCTTGATTCTCTTGTTGCTCCTTCAGATTCTTTTCATACTGCTCTTGATTGTCCCACCTACACATTTCGGTCAGATATGGCCAATACTCATGTGGCATAGAATTTTGATGTGTTTGTTTTATCGCATCGGACAGGAACGCACGAGGAAGGGATGGAAATCGCATGGTACTTGATAGACATCAGTTTTACATACAAATTTGCAGAAACTTACACTAGATTACGGTGAGCACATTTGCTAGATACATCCTCATCTTCTTCATCCATGTCGTTTTCCACTTCTGGCTCTTTTTCTAAAGCCTCTTCCAACACTTCTCGAAACTTGCGTGCACAAGATTCGCGTAGTGACACACTCTCAAGCAACACATTCATTTCGTTCAACGTAGGACCATGACGGCTATACTCTCCCAAAAGCAAAGGATAAGCTCCAGGAACATCATCTGTACAAGTTACATGCGACGTCATTGCATCTAATTTCGCCACTTGATTATGAACACTTGTCAAGAGATAGTCAAATCCAGCTGTCATGTCTGCGCACCAAGCAAGCCTCTCCAGTTCATCAGCTTCAATTACTGAGACGCTGTCGATGATACCCTCTGGATCTTGTCCGCCAACAAACAAGTCCTCGCAGACCTGAAACGTGAATAACCGTTCCTCTTCATCACACGAAGCTTCAACCACCGTTATAGTATCCACATCCTCCTCCTTGATGTCAACTCTATCAAGCGCGCATTGAAACTCAACCTGTCCAAGACATCTTCTTACATCACAGTTATTTTGTTTTACAAGCTCAAGAAGCTGATTGTGATCAATCCAACAGCCGCGACGAAGAAGGTGCAGATGCAAATAGCAAAAGAGTTCTAATGGCTTTGGCGTGGAAAAGTAAATTCGTATGGACGCGTTGCTAAGGTTTGTGAGAAGGTTGGGTGGGATTTGAAGGTTTTGGCATGAGATTGGGTCCTCTGCCAAAGAATTAAGTAGACAATATGGCCATAAACAGACTCACCAGAACATATAAATACGATAGGCCGCTTGCTAACTTCCATAATAGACCACATTGCTGCCCAGAATCCTTTATCTTGTTCAAATAGAATATCCGCATCTTCAACAACAATGAGAGAAGGACGTGCCGCCTGCGGTTGCATGGCAGATTCATTTTCAGTTGTGAGTATGTCCACTACTTCTTCACCGTCATCTTCATCGTCAACAACGAATTGTCGTTTCCGTTTCCCTGCCGTAACTTCTTTCTTTTCCTTCGCAGGCACATCCTTCTTTGTCACTGCCCTCGGCGCAAAGAAATTCGCCAGCGCCGTCTTTTTCTCACCCGTTACATCGACTGTCTTTTCACAAGCCACATCATTTGAGATAACTACACCGTGACTCTGTGTCGCTTCCCCAAGTAAAGCTAGCACATCTTTACCAGTCCTCTTCTGGCCAGAATGGATTTCAATCACATCATACCCACACTCCGCCGCAACAGTCCTAACTGCACTAGAACGACCACTTGAAGGAGGCCCAATCAATCGCAAATGAAGAGGCCGATCAGCGTCCTTCTGTTTTCTCTTCCTTTGCTCGCCGCGCGACGAATCTTTCCGCCGACGTTTCACTCGATTCAAAGGCTGGAATACATCATCTTCATCTTCCTCATCAATATCTTGCACAGAAGCCGTCCCAAACGACCCAACGGAATCCTCCTCAGAATCCTCAATCTCATCGTCCTCAGACACATACGCGTCATCATCGTCCCTTTCGTCACCCTTTACACGCCTCAAACCATAACTTGGTTTCTTGAACTTCAATATAGAGGGCTTCTCTTCCTCTTTCTTTTCCTTTTTACCACTATTCCAGCTCTCCAACCAATTCTTGACTGATAATACCTGTCGCGACATATAACGCCGATAATTCCATCCTCCCTCCCTGTTGCAGCCCCTTCAAAAATATCTTCCCAAACACCACAGTATGGTGGTTGGAGCAATCGATCCGCGCTATGCAGTCGCACCAAGTAACTCTTGATCACTTCACAAGGAACTTTGATTCTTTGGAACCGCGTGCACGTTTCAAGAATATGTTGGACGCTGAGATTCATGTTTGGAAGAAGGTTTACCACGGGTCGCAGAAATGATTCAACTCGTGGTAGAAGTGCCATGGGTTGTTTTGTGCTCGAAGAAGTCAAACGGATAGGTGTGGGAGGAGTTAGGAGTTGGACGACACCGTTCACGATTTCTCTTGGTCGAGATTTCAGTTTAAACGGAGTTGAAATGTAGGAGGTGGATAAAATATGTGATTGAGAAAGAATGAGAGGAGTATGTGGGTATTGAGGCCATGGTGCTTCAGTTGCAGTGGACCAAGTGTATTTGTTTGGCCCTTCAGTTCGCTGATTGTAGAACAAGAGGACGTTGTTGCCGTAAAGAGGCGAGGTTGTAGGAATGGATTCGCGCTCTTCCCTTTGGAGAATTCAGCACTGATTGCTTGCGATTCCTGAATTTCTTTCATCAATTTTGCTTGATCCTGGAGCATTTTTTGAAGCTTTCTTTGTGGCCCAGACAGGAAGAACGCGTTCGCTGTGAGCAACTGCTCATCAGTCAGAGGCTTGTAGATCATTTCAGGTTCGGGCGTTGATTGCTTCTCCACTGAAGGTATTGCTGCCAATGAGCGTTTCGATTTGGATTTGATTGGCTTAAAGTCGTCTCCTTCTGAAGGATGATTAGGAATTCTGTAAAGGAATAAACAGGCCGACCTGCTTCACGCCCTTTGCTAGGATCTAATTCTTCAATAGGTGGAAGAGCTGGATAATAAGTAAGAGGCGCCTTCGTTGCTGCACGCCTGGACTTGCGGCGACCACTTTGCTCTACATTCTCCTCAGCATTCTCCAATTTTGATGTTAAAGAATTGGACTCCAGGTTTTTGTCAGCGTCTGTGCTTTTCGAGGAATTTCCAGCTCCTCCTCAGATTCGGCCACGGCAACATCCTTCTTTAATATCTTTTCCTTTTGTGCCGCCAAATTAAAGAAAGGATGCACAACTTTCGTCGACTGCAGTGGATTTTTGAGAATTACACGAGGAGGAGTTGGCAATACAATTTCCTCTTCGGTAGTAACATCAAGAGGAAGGTTGGGTTCTGCAACTTGAACAGGCTCAGGACAGTTCTGAACGGGTTCCACAAATGCCTCGACCGGCATAGAGCATGATGAATTATTCTCTTGTGACAAAAAGGTATCGCGCTCTCCAAGATTCGATTCTGTGGGAACTGTTGGAGCTTGCTGAGACTGTTCTTGGACTGCTGCAAGTTCATCTGCCACCGGCACAGGAACAGTTGTAGAATCTGTTATTCTGAATCAGAATCCAAAGAGTAACCAGTACTATCGGTGTATACCTGGAATAGCAACTACTTTCGATTCCTCAGCAGCCTTGACGCGCTTTTTCCTTTGTCGTTTCTGTTTTGGAGGATTCACAGTCTCTGGAACTTCAGTGGGTACAGTTTCTTCCTCGGCAGTTTCGTCTGGAGGTTGCTGAGGTGTTGTCTTCTTTGAGGCACGTTTCCGTTTAGGTTTCTGTTGCGGCTGTTGTGGAGGAGCCGGGATATCTTGAGGGCTACATTAGATTAATTTAGCACACGAGTGTTAGCGGAACATACGATTACCTTCAGTTGACTCTTGCTGTTGGGTTTGGAGTTCGGACACCTTCTCGGCCATTTCCTTTTCCAGTCTCTCCTTCTCAAGCTGCTCCTTCCGGGCCTTTATATTGAAGAACGGATGAACTGAGGGTGTAGCAGTAGTTGTTGGTTGAGGGAGTTGTGGCGCTTGAGCAATTGGATGTTCTTGTTGAAGTTGGATGATGGGTGCAAGGACGGCGGGAGCAACAGCAACTTCTTCCGTGTTAACTTTGGAGATAGTTTGAGGTGGTTGGACAGGCGTTGGCGAATCGGATGCGCCAGAATCCAAGGCGTTGTCCTTTGTCTGTGCAATCGATTCGCACAAATCAACAGCACTAAGAACGTCGATGCTCTTGGGTGCACCGGTTCTCAAGGCGGCTGGTGCTCGAAAGAAATCCGCAATGCTCTTCTTTGGTGGTGCGGACGTTGTGGTGTTGTCCGCCATTTCAAGCAAGAACAGAATTAAATTAATACGTCTACCTCTGCCTTATCCAAATACAGTTTATTAATATGCAACAAGGTATATTACATTGGCTTAAGGCCCAAACAGATCCCACTCCAATCCAATGCCAGGAACAATTCCATGCCTCTCCTCCAGTCCAGTTCCACTTCGCTTTGTCTTAGTGCCCTTACCAGTGCCTGAAGCTGGCGATACCATTCCAAACCTTGTATCCAAAAACTTTTGCATCAGCACAAACAGTTCATTGTAGGCATTAGCTGCACTCATACTGTGATCAGAGTCTGGATAAAACTGCACTTGATAATTGTGCACTTGTTCCGTTGTGAATTTCCATATTAACGAAAGAGAGTTTTGAAAGTGTACATTGTCTATGAAAACAAATTAGAGAACTACAAGAACAAAGGAGTGACTTACCATCTCCAGTTCCATGTACCAACAAAAACTCTGCTTTTTTGAAACCTGTCATATTGGCGACTGCACTGGTTTCGTATCCCTTGGGATTCAAGAGCGGGGTTTTCATGTATCGTTCCGTGTAAACCGAATCTAAACGGGAAAAATATATCAGACATTCACTCAATACAACAGAATGCACAAACCATAAAACTTCCAATCAGTTACAGGCGCAACCGAAATTCCCGTCCGAATTAGTGGAGAGTTCTGTTCAATCACTTTGGCAGCCAAGAACCCACCATAACTCTGTAAAAGACACCATTAACTTCAAATCAAAACATCAGCGACAATACTCACCCAACCCCAAACTGCAATTCGACTTGGATCCACAAACCCAAGACCCACAATCCACTGAGCAGCAGCAACAACATCGGCGCTCTCAATCTTCCCCAGCTGTTTACTCACAACTGTCCTGAACGCCCTTCCTTTACAACACGTTCCTCGAGGGTCCACATACATTATCACGTATCCTGCTGCAGCAAGAGCAGTTTCAAACGACAGACCATACCGCATTGCAACTGTTTGTGAGTTTGGTCCACCATACACATTAATCAGAACTGGATATTTCTTTGCAGAGAAAGGCGAAAAGTCATGCGGTACAACAACTTTTGCATTGAGGAGAATATTGTTGGTGATTGGGACTGTGGTGAAGAGCTCCCGTGGCATGGCGTACTTTTTAAGGTTCTGCATTGCTTTTTCATTGGTTTTGAAGGGGAAGTTGAGTGCTGTTCAGAAGAATATGTGAACGCGTAAGTGAATTGCAGGGAACAGCGTCAAAGCCATACCTGAATCATATAGAGACACAATCTTTTGGAAGGGGACATCAGGACCAGAGTATGTGCATAAAAAGAATCCACCGCCTTTCGAGAAACTGACATCATACCACCCAACTTCTCCGTTCAGTATCCCACCATCTTCGCCACCTCCTTCCAACTTCCAGGACGGCACACTCGCAGGCCAATTCACACCCTTTGGCGGTGTCAACTTCGTTGAGCTTCCCCATACACTTCCAAGCTTGACACTGTACAAGTGCCGTTGCATTGATCCCTCCTTTGTTGCCATATAATACACAACACCCCGCTCAGAATCCACATGCACAATCGAAGTGACTTCAAAATCGCCCTTGGTGAGCCATGTTGACGGCACTTTTGCCGAAATGGAGTTATAATGAGCAATATGAACGTGTCCCGTTGAATCTTCTGCCAACTCAAGATACGACGGCGTCGCCCGCGAAGCCGACTTTGGCAAAACATGAATAGGCTGAAGCTAAAACACCAATCTGAGAATTCAAACGTAACAAAGAAACACGAAACTCACAAGCGAGGTCAACCAAGCCCCATCCACACTCTTCTCATCCCTCACAAGCGTCCCAATCCAAGTCCCATTTGCATTCCCAGCTTCCGGCGCTTTTATCAAAAACAACCTCTGATGATCCTGCACCCGATTCATCATCCTTACCATCAACGCATCCCCCTCCAACAACCACTTACACTCCACAATCAACCGATCATCATCCGGAAACACACTCTCCACAGGCGTATACGCAATCGGAATATCCCTCGCACTTGCACTCGTCGCGCTCGGGTCCGCAATGTGCAACGTGACAACAGGGTTATTCATACCAGCTTTCGGATACTTGATCCCGATTTCATCAGGGTACTGCTGTCCGTCCCCACTCTCATGGAAGAAGAGCTGGACTTTGTAACTGGGTACTTTATCGTCCCTGAATTTCAGGTATGCGAGTTTGGAGCCGTCGGGGCTGAACCACATGGCTTGGGATGTGGAAAGGACTTCTTCTTCGTAGACCCAGTCGGCGATGCCGTTCATGGTGTCGAAGGAGCCGTCGGTTGTTAGTTGGACTTCGGTTTCGGTTGTGGTTGAGGTGAGGAACATGTTGTTGTCGCGGATCCAGGCGACGGTTTCGCCGGAGGGGCTGAAGAGGGCGAGGTTGATTTTTCCTTTGCCGGGAAAGTCTTGGGGATCTGAAGTTGTTGTGTCACGTTTTGGAGGCGTTGTGGAGGCGGGGGTGTCGTCTTTGACGGTCAAGAGTTTGAGTGTCTTTTTTTCGACGTCGTAGATGTGGTACGTTCCAAAATAGGAATGTCGCCATCGTTTTTCGAGGTTGGACGCAAAGAGAATATGCTTGAGTGTTGGTGAAAGAATGTACTTTGAGTATTGGAGGATGGCATGCTTTATACAGGAATTTAGTTTTGATATTCGACTGCAAATATCGAAGGATGCACGTACGTCAATGACGAGGTCCGCTTGGGCTGCTATTATAGTGGTTTCTTTTGTATCCACATGATGAAGCACCAAATTTGAAGAAGCATCCTTCACAAGATATGTTCCATCTTTATCTAATTCCAAAGTCGCATGTGGTCAGTAATATGTTGGCACAAGTGGCGCGTGTGCTTTGAACAGCACAAGGGGGATCACACACCTCCTGAGACCCATTCCCTCGTCGCCAATTCCGGAGTAAACAATGACGAGTGCAAAGCATCCATGTCGAAAGGCAGCAGTTTATTCGCACCCTCAGCCGCAGTCTGTGTTGATTTCAAAGAAGAGTAAGTATGAAGGAGGATTGTTTCATTTGGATAGTTTTACTTGATCCATCTCTTCGCCCTCTGGTTTCTGCACGGACAAAGCAACAACAGCAACGAGCAGCAGGGCAAGCAGAGCAAGAACAGTTGCGGGACTCCTCAGGGTCTGCACGAATCGACCACGAATCGACTATGTAAGTACACACGAGATTAGTCCCCACCAACAGCCAAGTTAAAGTTAAAAAGCAAACAGGCCGTACATTAAACTTGAACCTCCGAATGATATCCTTGTTATTTGAATCGAGACCAATGTTGTCGTCCGAATCGTCATTGCTGCTGCTCCGCTTTGGCCCAGCCGCAATTCCAACGAGCGGGGCCGTGTCGCTGAACCCGCCCTCGATGTCGTCTGATCCAGCTTGGGCGTGTGCTGTTGCCGATGTGGTGGTTGTTGTGCTCCGCGATCGGGACATCATTTCCTTGTTTCTCTCACTCACTCACTGAAAAAACAAACTAACAAAGAAATGGATTTCCAAAACGAGGACTTTCCGCAGCAGATGAAGCTGGTACTCTTGCTCTCCTTTCTCTTCCTCCTTCTCTTATTTAACCTCTTTGGTGGATAGATGGCTTCCATGGGCCTCAATGATGTCGCAAAGAATCGCTTGGGTATCTACACATGCCGCACTCTCAGTACAATACTCGCTTCTAACTCCGCAAATCAACTATACAGCACTTGCAAGAGCAGGTGGCCGCGTGCAACAGGCAATCGACTGGGTCACAACTGATTCCATCCCCGCCCAGGGTCACGACAACACGCGCCTGGCTGACATCTACGGAAAGAAGGAGGAAAAGGATCCGCAGAGAAAAATGCTGAAGGAATTGAACAGTATGGGTTTCAAGGACGAATCTTTGAACTTACGGGCGTTGATGGAAGTGAGTGGGGTGTCTCACAGGGATTGCTTGTTTCCGTGACTGATCACTGTGCTTTTTGCTTTACACCAAAAACAACAGGCAAATGGAGACATGGATGGTGCAGTTGCGTGGTTGATTGAAAAGACGGGAGATAAGGAAGTGCGCGCACTGTTTAAACAGGCTACTGCACCTTCAACCATCTCACCCACAACAAAATCCAATGGAAAGAGTCCCTCACTTGCATCTTCAACTATAAAAAGCCCTGCTCTCTCCTCGTCTCGTATCGCACCTACCTCAAATGGATCGTCATATTACTCGTCTACACCTCCATCCAACTCTTCTTCCTTCACTTCAAAGCCACCTCCGTCGTCCTCTTCTTCCTACTCTGCAAACTTGATTGACCTGGCCTTCACCCCTCAACCCGCCTCATCTCTCCCGGCCCCAACTGCTCAAGCATGGACAATCCCATCCCCACAACTCCAACAAACCCAAATCCACGACTATACAACCTACTCGTACAACACTCCACAACTTCCACCCCCAAGTACCTCCACATCCCCACCACGCAACACCATCCCACAAAAAGCCGCCAACCCATTCGAATCCATCGGACCCATTGGAATCATTGCCCCGAAACCCATTGACGAGAACAAATTCCTAAGTGTCGAAGATTTGAAGCGGATGGGGATGTTGGGAGTTGGAAGTGGAGGTGAAATGACACGGGGTCAAGGGTGGCAGCAGGGACAACAACAGTCGCAGCAATTTGGGTTTAGTAGTGGGAGCCAGTTTGGAGGACATGGGAGTCAGCAGCAACAACAGTGGGCTCCTGTTGCTGCTTCTGCGTTGAATAGAGATAAAGGGAAGAAGGAGGACGAAGAGGATGATCCTTTTGCGGATCCATTCGCTGATTAATGTGTCCCATGTTTGACTGGTTATTGGTTGTAGTATAGACAAAAATAAGAGAGCTGTTGGGAAAGTCCAAGTTAGTTTGTTAGGGAGCTGGAATGCCACATATAAAAGAAGATAGTGTTATTGCAGTTCCTTTCATGCCATCATCATCATCGATCGTCAATATTATTAAATGAATGGATTTAGAACGGCAATTCAGCTCTCTTGACTTGCTTCGCCTTCGCCTTTTCCTGTTCCAATCGTGTTAGTTTACTTCATACAAGAACCAAATCAAACCTCCTTCCAAGCACGAATGCGTTCATCCATCTTCGCCATGTTCTCCGCCACTTTAATTTCACGCTGGACCTTTTCAATATCTCTTTTTGAGCCCTTTGGCAGGGCAACAATCTTTGGAGTTGAAGTTGAAGACGAAGAAGAAGACTTTGAGGACGCCTGGGCCAAAGAAGGAAGCGGATCAAGACCCGCCAAAAGAGCGGCCTTGTTCACACGTTGTTGCATTCGAAGTGGAATTCGAGGCGGTCGCAATTCGCCATCGACGGTGCGTTGGGCAACGAGCGATTCGGACGATGGTCGGACAACCAAGTGGCGAAGAACTGAGGCGGGTGGCATCCGCGACGGGATCGATGTTGGAAGCTTCATTTGGTGGTGGTTTGTTTGTTGGTTGGTTGGTTGGTTTGTTGAAAAAAGAGAAGAAAGAAAGAAAGAAAGAGAAATGGAACAACGGATCGTCAAACTGGTCCGCTCTTCAGCTCCTCTTAAAGCCTTAAAGCTGCTTGAAGAGGCTGATCCTTCATCACTCAATGAGAGAATGTTTGCTGTTGTTGCGAATGGCCTGGCTCGATTCAACTGCCACACCAACATCAAGAATCTGTTCACTCTGATGGAAGCTGCGAATGAGAAGCGGTACTATCCTTGATTACTTGTCTTTGAAATCCTAACTTGACTCTGCCAAAGACCTGACAACCTGCCCCGTCTCACTCCATCTCGGCAGTTCTGGAACTCCCTCATCCACGCTTCATTCAGACAAAACACCCAAGAATCAATCGAATCTGGTTCCTCTCTTTTCTCTCAACTGATACAAGGGCAACTTCCGCACTCTCCAGCCCCTTCAACAGATACCTACAACATATGCCTCAAACACTCACTTATTCAAAAGAACCCATCTCAAGTATCCTCTCTTCTTTCGCAAATGTCTTCTTCTCCAGACACGTTCCCGAACCTTCGCACTTTCCATGTCCTCATTCATCAGTCTGCATATGCCAAAACGCCGTTCCAAACTCGGCGTTATATTCAACAGTTGCTTGACTCGGGAATGCAGTTGACACAAGCTACCGTTTTAGTCCTTGTTCGTGCATATGTGTCGATTGGTGATGTCGAATCAGCTACAAAAGTGTTTATGGAAGCTTCTTCGTCACCTGCATTACCAATCTCCATCAATGAACTCTTGAAAATGGAGAGAAAGGCAGGGAAATCTGACAAAAAGAAAGAATCCGAGGGTATTGGGCTCTGTGTTGACGTACACAACAAATGTCAATCGTTTCTGTTGGAAGGATTTGCAAATAAGGGAGACTTGGAAGGGCTGTTGCGGATATACCTGTCAATTCTATTGTCTCCGCATTCGGGGAGTTCACTTACCAAACATTCATACCCAAGGCCTCCGCAAGCACCTACCCGGTCAAAACTTATCGCAAAAGCAAACAATAGTCTTGTAGAAGCATTAATTCGATCTGGAAACATCAAGGAAGCTTCTACGTTGTTGCTTGGAGGCTCGTATGATTTGATGGGAATTGTGTCAGGGGTAATAGAACGACAACGCCGAGAAGCGCGTCTTAAAGCTTTAAGAGAAGATCCAACTACGTCGTCGTTACCATCGCTGTCAGGAAACTCACTGATGTTAAAACTCTTTGACAGCAATAACCAAATCACACGAACTCAATCTACAATCACAACATCATCCGCATTCCCTACTCTTCCTTCCGTTACTACGAACGCGATGGCTACAACTTCAAAGTTCTCCAAAACGCTTCATACACTTCTTCTTCGTGAAATCGCATCAACTTCCACCACTCCTATTCCTGAACTCCTCTCCTACCTCCAATCATGCAAACAAGCAGAAATAACCCTCAACCCGTCCGCATACCAAGCGGTTCTTCGCTACTTTCTAAAATCAACTCCACACCTTGAAAAGCACACTCTCTATGAACACCTGTGTACTCTCGCAACTCTCCACCCAAATCCACCTCTCAACATCTACACCCCCCTCCTCACATCTCTCACCCAACGTATCCAAACCCTCCGCCGTGCACAACGCCTCTCAAGAACCACCTCCGACAACGACACCGACTCAACAACCTCAACAATCGAAGCCCTAACAGAAACCTCATGGTCTCTTTACAACTCAGTCTTCACTCCTTCCACCTCCACCTCCACCTCCCAACCCCAACTCTTCCCCACATCCGTCCTCTCAAACCTCCTCACAATCCACATATCCTCTCAACCCCGCTTCTTAACCATCCTCGAAACCCTGAGTCCTCATACATCACAACCCTTAACCGCACACATATACACACTCCTCCTCCGCCACGCGTCCCGCCAGATGAAAGATTTCACGGCCGTGCAAGGGTTCTACGCAGCCTATGAGGCAAGCACAGTACGAGATGCGCGTGTTGTGCAAGCTATGCTTTCGAGTTGTATCTGGTTTCGTCGGTATGACGTTGCGCGAGAGGTTTTGGGGCGGTGTAAGGGGGGTGCGGGGTTGGAGGGAACTGGGTGGTGGTGGAGGCGGTTTGGGAGGGTTGTTAAGGCTTTGGAAGATGGAGAAGGTGGGGATGTGAAAGTTGAACGGAGGGTGAAGCGGTTGAAAGGGAGGGGTGGAGTTGGGGTTTGGAGACGGGTTAGGAGGAGGAAGGAAGGGGAGGGAGAGGAGGGCAGTGGAAGTGGGAGTGGGGATGTGTGGGATCGGCTGATAACTTCTGTTGGTGTGTGAGGTGGGAAATAAATCGCGGTCATCGAAAAATGAATGAATCAAACTTTCATTGGAATACCTATTAATGCATTTACCAATGCTCTTTTGGTGGGTCACTTTCAGGTTGAAGGTGGAATGGGATTGTCACCAAGTTTTGAAAGAAAACTCTTGGGAATAACATGAAGCGACACACCATCCAGGACCGGCTAGACCGCGAAGACGAATATGGAGAAAACAGTGACTCCGAAGAAGAAGACGACAAGGAAGACCAAGACGACCACGAAGATGCAACCACAGAAGCAGATACATCCCCACAACCCATCAAATCAAAGTCCTCTTCAATCAAAATCTTTGTCCGAGTCAGACCCCCTCGAAAGAACGATACAAAACTTCATTTGACACCTGGTCGATACATTTGCTCCCCTGGTGATGACGAGGAACTTCCAAAGATTGCGTTCCGTTTGCCGAAAGACGCGGAACAAGGGCTCATTAATAACCAGAAGGAAAATTATGATTATCGATTTAATCGGGTTTTTGATCAGAGTACGTCTCAGGAGGAAGTGTTTGACCATGTCGCGAGGGATGTTATTCTCAAGTGAGTGGGTTTGAAAGCTCCAGATATTTTGATTAACATACTTGACAGTGCTATGGATGGATATAATGGAACTATATTCGCTTATGGACAGGTCTGTTTGAGGTGGAGCGGTTGTTCCGAATGGTGACACTATTCGATAGACTGGTTCTGGAAAAACGTTTACTATAACGGGAGGAGCAGAGCGATATGCGGACCGTGGTCTGATCCCTCGCACGCTGCAATATATATTCAAGGAAGCTAAAAATCGATCTGGAGTTCATTACGAAATTGGAATATCGTATCTCGAAATATACAACGAAAACGGATATGATTTGCTGGATAACACTCGAGACGCCAAAAAACTTGAAGACTTGCCGTAAGCTTTCGCTTCAATTAGACGTGCGTAAACCAAAATGAACAGGAAAGTCCGTTTACAGGAGGATGAGAACCAAATGATTCATGTACAAAACTTATCAACTGTTATGGCCGTGAATGAAGAAGAAGCGCTCAACCTGCTATTTGTTGGAGACACAAATCGAATGATTGCCGAGACACCTTCCAACCCCGCCTCTTCCCGTAGTCACTGTCTATTCATCATAAACATCATGGGTAAAAAAGACGGAGAAGATAGAATGTGGAGGAGCAAGCTACATTTGGTAGATTTAGCTGGGTTCGTCTGCACACTTTTTTCTCCTTTTTTCCTTCATACCCCCCACTCACCCAATTACATTCAGTTCTGAGCGAACCTCACGCACGGGAATCACTGGAAATTTGTTCAAAGAAGCTTCTTACATTAACTTATCCTTACACTACCTCGAACAAGTGATTGTCGCCCTCCATGAAAAATCTCTTGGGAAGCGATCCCACATTCCCTACCGTAACTCCATGATGACAAGTATCCTACGAGACTCGCTTGGAGGAAACTGTATGACAACTATGATTGCAACTGTCGCGCCCGAAGATGAATTAATCGAGGAATCAATCAGCACATGCCGTTTCGCTCAACGAGTCGCACTGATTTCGAACATTGCGAAATTGAACGAGGAAGTGGATCCGAAGTTAGTGATTGCGAGATTGAAGAGGGAGATTGTGCGGCTGAAGGCGGAACTTGCGATTGCTAGAGGCGAGACTGGGGATTCCAATTCTGAGCTACCTGATTACGAAAAAGAAAAGTGAGCTTGTTTGAAACGATTTCATGCAGTTGAGTATCGATTCTTTACAGAGTGAAGCAGGCAGTGGACGATTACATTGCAGATTCTTCAGTTGATGCTTCTCTGATCTTCAGTGACGCGCGAAAAATACATGAAGCGTTCCGAATATTGAAGGTAGTTGAGTGAAGTATTTTAACAATGCTGAAATTTCTGATTCAGGACTATGTTCTCAAATGCAGCCCTATCGTTGAATCTGCACCAACGACTGCAGCAAAAGCCGTCACTTCTTCGGAGACATCGTCTTTGTCAAACCGTGAAATTATGAAGCTCCAGACGTTAATCGCTCATAGGGACAACGAAATCAGTAAGTATTAAAACTACCTCCATAACTATAATATTAAACTCGACAAAGATGTCCTTATTGGTATGATAAACAAGTACAAAATGAAGCTAGGGGAAACTACCTTACTCGATTCCAAAGAAATCAAAGTTATACCACAATCTCAACCTTCAATGCCAAGCCAATCCAATTCCTTTATGGCGGCTTCAACATCATTAACCAAAGCCCCCACTATGACTGCTCCTAAGCCGAACCTCGCAGCATCTATACCCCACCTATCACTGGATAAAGCAAAACTATTTGAGGTCTTTAAAAAAGACTATCCAGGAACAAACTGGATTGAAGATCAGAAACTGCAACTTAAAACTAAGTATGCAGAAGCTAAAAAAATGGGAGAGGTGGCCAACGAGCTTCGATTAAGTATCAGTTAAGTTTTGCGATGAAAACGGCGGTCATTCTCTGACACTTCATTCCAACAGAGCATATCAAGGACACTTTGGGACAGCCCGATGATGGAGATGCTGCGACAATCCAAATGAAGCAGGAATTACGAAGTAGTATAACAGACAAAGTTGCGGCATACAAACAGGCGTATCAGAATCTTAAGGACCTGAAAATTGAAATCGAACACATGCAGCATTTATTGGAGCAGGCTCGTATCAGACTCTCCAGAGCTTTCGAGCAATGGTACGAGAATGTATATCAAACGAGCCCAAAAGCTTCAAAGGAAGATTGCGATCGAGATATAAATGCTTCAACCAATACAGCTGAAGAGTCGGCCAATCAACTACTCATGGCAACACAACCAGTCACAACTCTTTCACGCTCAATACCACCTTACCTATTAGTCGACCGTCCTTCTCCAGCAACATCATTCAATGCAAACTCTGCCAACAAACCTCATCTTGCATATATATCTAACAGTAGTCCATTCTCTAGTACATCAACCTTGTTTCTCAGTGAGGGGCCAAGCACACCTCGAAGTTCGCAAGCTACAATTCAACCCCAACTAGAAACCTCAACGCTCCGAACTTCTTCGATACTGTCATCAGGCCATACTACTTCCCAGGCTTGGAATACTCCACCAAAACCGCCTCCCAAAGAGCTGCCAAAAAGGAGTTTAAGCAGTTTAGACCGAATCACGCCATCCCCCTCACTTCCCCTTCAGCTCGGAAGTATATCACGCTCTCAAACACCGCAATTGAAACCTCTGAAGTCTGTTCTGGATAGTAAAGGAATTGAGGGCGATATTGCCGCGTTTTATCAGGCTCGAGATGGGCTTCTAAAACAAAAAGGGGTTGGAGAATTACCGAAAGGAACACCTGGCTTTGTAGGCAGATTATTCCAACAATAAATGTCAATCACACGGGGTTAGTTACGGGACGGAAGGAATGAAAGAAGGGTTTCAAATTTCCACCCAAACCACAATCGTAATGCCGCTTTTGGCTTTCACTGCGCTCCTCCTGGCAGCTTCCCAAACAACTGCCCTGAACAATGGAGTTGGCCGTACTCCTGCAATGGGATGGAACAGTTGGAACAGATTCGGATGTAACATCACTGAAGAGATCATCAAGGAACATGCGGACGACCTTGTCACTTCCGGTACTCGAAATGCCACCTTCTGTTTATAATTCATTAAAGTACATGCATTCACCAGGTCTGGCTAAGCTGGGCTACGTCTATGTGAACATTGATGACTGTTGGCAACTCACACGCGACGAAAACGGATATATTCACGAAGACCCAGTTGCCTTCCCCTCTGGAATTGCAGCTCTTTCCGATTACGGTATTTATTGTGACAGACGCTTTTCGTTTCAGACTATTCATTACACTTTGACAGTTCATTCCAAGGGCCTTAAATTTGGACTTTATTCTTCAGCTGGAACAAAAACATGTGCTGGAAGACCAGGAGGACTCCGTTTCGAAAAGCAGGATGCCGAGTCTTATGCAAACTGGAAGATTGACTACTTCAAGTACGACAACTGCAATAGTGAAGGACTTGGGGACAAGCCTGGTACTATTCGACGATACGGTGCCTTACGGGACGCACTAAATGCTACGGGCCGACCAATCAATTACGCGCTGTGTTCTTGGGGCGATAACAATGTCTGGGAATTTGGGGCTGACCTGGGAAACTCTTGGAGGACGACCGGTGATATCAGGTTTGTTTCTCTGACAGCTTCAAATTTGGCATACGTCTCAGAGGCTCATATGATTCTTTTACAGTGATTCTTGGAGCAGTGTTTTCGACATTATATCCAAGAACTTGAACCTGGCTAAATACGCAGCTCCGGGCGGATTCAACGACATGGACATGTTGGAAGTCGGAAATGGGCACATGTCAGATATTGAATATCGAACTCACTTTAGCGTGTGGGCTGCGCTCAAGTCCCCACTACTTCTTGGACACGACATTACCAAAATGACTCAGGCAACGATGGAAATTATTGGAAACAAAGACGTGATCGCCATCAATCAAGATCCGCTGGGAAAGAGTGCATTCCTAAGAGCTGTTTTGGAGAATGTGTTCGTTTGGGTTGGAGAGTTGACAAAAGGGGAGCGCGTTCTCCTTGTTGTAAATACGGCCGACCATGAGATTAGCGTTGACATTTTGATGCGTGCATTCACGATTAGCGACAAAGATGCTATCAGCAGCTTCAAATGGAAGGTCAAAGCGAAAGATTTGTGGACAAAGAAGTCCGTTGGGGTATTTAAGGGCAAGCTTCGACTTGACGCCATACCACCTCATGGAGTTCGAATGCTGAAGGTGAGCTATCGAATTTGCGGATCTGGTGATTCTGATTCTGGCGTTTAGCTCGCTCGTAAAGATGGGGATTTTCCCTCACTGGAAAACCCGCCAGCGTTCTACGACACTCCAATCAAAATTGTTGGAGAATCATTATCCATTCTGTGGCTTCTCAGTGCCATTCTTGTTGTTGTAGCTGTTGGAGCTGCCCTTGTTCATTTGGAATATAAGAGACGCCAGCAATACCAGCCCTTACCTTAAATTTACCTTAAATTTCAATGTTTGTTTGTTTTTGAATAAAACTCTTGTTCACAAAGATGCTTGTGCTTGGTCTGTGCCTCTTTGCCCCAGTCTTCGCTCTCAACAACGGAGTCGGACGTACTCCCGCTATGGGATGGAATAGTTGGAACAAGTTTGCCTGTGACGTCAACGAAGATCTCATCAAAGAACACGCTGATGCCCTGGTGGCTTCCGGTACTCTCTCCCACTTACTCTCCATCTCATCCAGGCTGACTGGTGTCCCACAGGCCTTGCCGACCTTGGCTACAACCACATTAACGTGGATGATTGTTGGCAACTGACTCGCGACGAGAAGGGTTTTATTCATGAAGACCCGTCCACCTTCCCGTCTGGAATCAAAGCGCTCTCTGATTACAGTATGCCTATCATTACACGGATATTCCATCTAACTACAATTAAAGTACATTCCAAGGGCCTCAAATTCGGTCTTTATTCTTCTGCTGGCACAATGACGTGCCAGAGACGCCCAGGTGGTCTGTATTACGAACAGCAGGACGCCCAGCGTTATGCAGAATGGGAAATTGATTATTTCAAGTACGACAACTGCTTCAACGATGGTTTGAGTGACAGGGCTGGTAACATTCGACGATATGGGGCTCTTCGTGACGCCCTGAATGCTACAGGGAGACATATCAATTATGCACTTTGTCAATGGGGCGAACAGAAGATTTGGGAATTTGGTGCCGACTTGGGTAATTCTTGGAGAACGACTGGTGACATTGAGTAAGCATTATTGATTTGCCATTTACGAAATGGTCTAACGGCTCATTCAACAGAGACAAATGGGAAAGCGTCATCGATATTATCAACAAAAACTTGGATTTGTCAAAATATGCTGGTCCAGGTGGATTCAACGACATGGACATGCTTGAGGTTGGCAATGGGCACATGACTGACGAGGAGTACCGCACACACTTTACCGTATGGGCTGCACTCAAGTCTCCTCTGCTTCTCGGACATGATATCCGCACTATGGGACAAAACACGTTTGATGTCATCGGAAACAAGGAGATCATTGATATTAACCAAGACTCCCTTGGAAAGGCTGCGTTTTTCAGAGCGCGCGTCGAAAATGTTTATCTCTGGGTTGGCGAGTTGTCGAATGGAGATCGCCTGTTGATGGTTGTCAATGCTAGAGAGAATCCTGTCAACGCTCAAGTATCACTCTCGTCTTTGGTATCCACGAAAGAAGAGCGTTTACTGAGTGCTTCGTGGGAAGTATATGTAAGGGATTTATGGTTGCATGAAGACATTGGATTGTTTTCGAATGTAGTACCAATGCGTAATATTCCAGCTCACGGTGTTCGCATTTTGAGAGTGAGTAGGCTTTCGGTCACTCCAAGTTGCACAAAACTTACTTCATTTTAGCTTCAGAGAAAGGGCGGGGACTTCCCACAGCTTCATCCTTTGGTATCACATGGCAAAGAACTGATTTATGTCTCGGAAGTTTCTCGTAGTTTCTGCTGGTCTTCTGTTCTTTCTGTTGTTATCTTTGCATTGCTATTGCCTCTTCTCAACCGGACTTTCGTTTTCTTCAAAGCCAGTGTCATTTACTTTAACACTCGTGACACTGAAATGATAGTTTTGGAGGACGACGAAGAAGAACGGATGCTGATGAAAGCGGAATGATCTCATAAAATCGGCTTGTTCTGATTCGTTCTGAGTTCCTCGAGTTTTTAATCAAAAGGAAAAAAAATTTTCTCGGAGGATTGCGTGGTTTTTGCGACGAGGGATTTTTGCAGTTTTCACACACCCATCGCAAAAACATCTCAAAACTGCCCTCCTCAACAATGCAAGCCATCACCCTCCTCGTTGCTGTCTTGGTTTCCTCTGTTGCTGCCCACTTCCGCGTAAGTGCTGCGTCTCAATGGTGTTACCAAGGTTATCTGTCTGAACATCTTCATGCCAGGTGTACACCCCACCAGCCCGTGTCAACTACTCTGGAGTTCCGGAGTTGACCTTCCCTTGTGGTGGACGTCCTCTTGGAGACCGTGTTGACTTCCCAATTGGTATGATCACCTTTCCAATTCCACCCTTAAACTTAAATCTTTCGCTTTTATAGTTGGTGGTAACATTACAGGCAAGTTCGGCCACGATGGAGGATATGGTTCACTTTCCGCTGTCGTCTCTGATGTCGACCCCAAGGCCAGTGACTTCAATGTTAACTTCATTGATCTCCTTGGTGCCAACTCTTCCTACCCTAACGGTAACTTCTCCCGTGCTGTCGACTTTTCCAAGGTCCCAGGAGCCAAGGATGGAGCTAAGGTCACTGTCCAAGTTTCCATCTTCACTGGTGACGCCTCCAAGAACGAGACTGTTGAGGGTTTCTTTGGATGCATTGACTTGACTCTCAAGGACAACAGACCAGCTGCTACTTACGTCGCTGGCTCTACTCCAGCTGGACTTTACTCCTCTGCCAAGACCGCAGTCGCTTCTGCTATGGTTGCATTGGCTGTTATTGCCATGTTCTAAATCATTTTTTCCTTTCCTTTCTCTGTTTAGTAAATTTAGAGAAGTAATAAAATCGTTGTACAGCCAATATTTGGCTTTCTCCATTGGCTTCGGAAATATCTTGGACCAATCGAGAGATAGTACGGGGGAGTCTTCCAATGGCCCAAAAGAAGTGGAATGTGTTGGCCAATGAAATTTGTTCTCACAAAAATGCTTGGATTGATCGTTGTCCTCGCAACACCAATCGTTGCGCTTCGAAACGGAGTTGGCCTTACTCCTGCTATGGGATGGAGTGCGAAAAACTTAGGCTGTTCTGTGACTGAACAGATTGTTAGAGAAGTGGCTGATTCTCTGGTGTCCTCAGGTGAGTCAACGTGCGTGTTACCCCTTCGTCACTAACCAAAGTGTTCTATCGAAATAGGTCTTGCAGATTTGGGCTATGTTTACTTGGATATCGGCGGTTGTTGGCAGGCTAAGCGCGACACCAAAGGCTTCATTTTGGAGGACACAACGTTATTTCCATCAGGAATTACAGTGCTAGCAGAATATCGTAAGCGTGCAAGGATAACGAATATACATATTCTGATCTATCACTTATTACCCAGTGAACTCGAAAGGCCTCAAGTTGGGTCTCACATCTTCAGCGAGCACTCAAACGTGCAATGGTAAACTTGGTGGCCTATACTATGAAAATCAAGACGCTCAGTCTTATGCAAAGTGGAATGTTGATTTCGTGAAATACAACAACTGTAATGTTGAAGGCGTCAGTGACAAGTCTGATTCCTTGCAGCGATACGGAGCTCTACGCGATGCACTCAATGCCACAAACAAACGAATTAATTATGCAATTTCCTCAAATGGAGAGAATGGAATATGGGAGTTTGGGGCCGATCTGGGAAACTCATGGAGGACAACTGATGGAATACGGTATTTGGTCTTGATCATGTTTGTTTGGTTTGATCTTAATATGAACTGCAGTGACTCTTGGGAAAGCGTGGTTGAGATAATGTCGCAAAACGTGAATCTCGCGAAGTATGCTGCACCTGGAGGATTTAACGACATGGACATGCTGCAAGTTGGAAACGGTGGTATGACGGATGAAGAATATCGTGCACACTTTAGCATCTGGGCTGCTCTCAAGTCGCCACTCTTCCTGAGCCATGACATCACGAAATTGACTCGGACAACTATGGATATTATTGGCAACGAGGAAGTGACAGCCATAAATCAAGATCCGCTTGGAAAGAGCGCATACCTAAGAGCTGTTTTGCAAAATATATTTGTTTGGGTGGGCGAATTGGCAAATGGTGAACGTTTGCTGATGGTTGTGAACAACAATGACAAGCCAGTCAGTCTGGACATTGGGATCGGAATACTTGGCTCGAACATTCCTATCACTGCTGTTGTTCAGATTCGAGACTTGTGGCAGAAGAAGGATCTTGGCCTCTTTGCAGGTACTATTCGATTGACGTCCATCCCACCTCATGGTTCAAGAATGTTGCGAGTGACAAAACGAAAAGGAGACTTTCCTCCGCTGAGTACTTCATCGTTGGATAACGATTTGTTGAATTTATCAGATGCTGGCCTAAGCTTTATTCCGCTTGCTGTTGTGTTGACGTTTGCAATTGGAATGAGTTGGGTGAGAAGTAGACGACAAGGATATGTCCAGCTGACATAATAAATTTGAGCATTTGTTAGACGTAAGGGTCTTAAACACTTCAAAATAATATAGCATCGTTGCGACTCAATTGTATCAAATTGAATAGTCTCAAAAAGTAATGTGAAATGAAATGTTAACCGAATTCATTTTCCTGTTCCTGTCAATCCCGCCAGCAACCTCCCTTAACAATGGAGTTGGCCTTACACCCGCGATGGGATGGAATAGTTGGAACAGATTCCGCTGTCGCATCAACGAAAAGCTTATTCGAAAGCAGGCTGACGCTCTAGTCTCCACAGGTAAGATTTTTGGAACTGACCCAGGTTTACATGACACAATCTTCCCAGGCCTTTCAAAGCTCGGATACGTATATGTAAATGTAGATGATTGCTGGCAAGCTTCTCGTGACTCTGATGGAAACATCATTGAGGATTTCAAGGCTTTCCCATCAGGAATTAAAGCACTGTCCGATTATGGTACATTTGTCAAAGTTATCTATCCAAAGTAAACACTAACTCTCCTTGCGAATAGTGCATTCAAAGGGACTAAAATTTGGTCTTTACTCATCAGCTGGTACCCAAACATGTGAAGGCAGACCTGGAGGCTTAAACCACGAACTTCAAGACGCCCGTAAATACTCTGAATGGAAGATTGATTACTTTAAATACGATAACTGTATGCATGAAGGGCGTGGTGACAAGACTGCAACCAAATCGCGTTACGGTGCTTTACGAGACGCGTTAAACGCTACAGGGCGACCAATTAACTATGCGCTCTGCTCATGGGGCGAAGTTAATGTGTGGGAGTTTGGGAAAGAGCTTGGAAACAGCTGGAGAACTACTCTTGATATTCAGTTGAGTTTTGACTGAGCCCATCATTGATGATGGGCCATCATGTTTCTCATACCTTCTTCCCATTTTATCGACAGAGATTCCTGGAAATCCATCCTTTCAATCATCAACCAGAACGAAAATCTTCATAAATATGCAGCTCCGGGCGGATTTAACGATATGGATATGCTGGAAGTTGGTAATGGACGTATGACACAAGAAGAATATCGAACTCATTTCAGTGTATGGGCTGCACTGAAGTCCCCCCTCCTTCTTGGTCACGACCTCACAAAAACCACTAGAAAGACATTAGAAATAATTGGTAACAAGCGTGTTATTGCCATTAATCAAGATCCTCTTGGAAGGAGCGCCATCCTGAGGATCAAGTATCGGAATGTTTTTGTTTGGGTTGGCGAACTTGTGGACGGAGACCGTGTTTTGCTTGTAATGAATGGCGGGCATAAGACCGTGGAAGTCAGCATTGATATGGCAATCTTTGCTGTGTCTGAAAAAGATGTGAGAGAGTCCGAAACGTATCTGCTGGAAACGAAAGACTTGTGGGAGAACAACGAGGGTACTTCGGTCGCAACTTGGAGAAACTCAATTGTTGCGGGACGTATCCCTTATCACAGTGTTAAAATGTACAGAGTTTCAAGGAAGAATGGAAAGTTCCCGTCGCTGCAAAAAGCAGGTAGAATATTGGAGGACATTCCAATTACCGTTGTTGAATATTTTAGCTTCGTTGGGTATTGTTCTTCATTTCACCGAGCTGTGCTGATTTTGTTGCCGATGGGAACGACTGCTGGATTACTTGTAATTCTGCTCAATTTAAGAATAATTAAGAAATAAATAACGCTTAAAACACAGTTGGGGGAATTCCTTTCGTCCCTTGCGTTTCGATGTTTGTCCCGAAACGATCGCTGTTCCTGCTCCACCACTCCAAACGGTTTTACGGTGGCAGCCTCTCTCCGTCGCCACTTCCATGGAAACACAAGGCAACACCATATGCACTATTAGGTGTTCAAAAGAACGCTACATCGAAAGAAATCAAGACAAAGTACTATGAGGTATGCCACTCTTCCTCCTCAGCCCCTCCTTGTCTTTCAACAACAGGAAGATGATCTCTTTGTCTATAATCACTCGTGCAATCAATCCCTACAACTGCATTTGATTTGGTAATCGAAACTAACTCCGCTCCAAACCAGCTCTCGTTTGCTCACCACCCTGACCGCACAATCGACTTACCCGAAGAAGCCAAAATAGAATCAAATCAGAAATATGTCACAATCCAACAAGCCTATGAACTCCTGAAAGATGACAAGTATCGACGCGAGTATGACCAATTCGGATCGTTCTATACACCGTCACCAAACAAAAGCTCAGATACAAGAGCTTATGGAAGTGCGAAATGGGATTGGAGCGTGCAGGATCCTGGAACACGTGAGTTAGACTAGACAATACCTACCCAACCAACTTCTGCTGACATAATCTCCAAAACACAGAACCTGCTGGTGAATTCAAGATCTTCAGGCCGTGGATGTACACTGTGGGGGCGTTGTGTTTCAGCATGTTCTTCATGACACGGAGTGTGTTTCATCGAAAGAGTGAAATGGAAGAACAAGCTTGGAAGGATTGGGCCGATGCTAAAAAGCGCGAGGGCGTATACTTTGATCGGCCGGCTTCGAGGAGGTAGAATCAATAAAAATGATGAGGTATACTAAAGTAAACGGTATTCATCCTACCTTACATGTAATATAATCTGACAACAGTCGTTTCAGTTCATTCAACAAAATGTACAACATCATTTATTTTAACCTTCTTTGGCTACCCAATCACATTCCCTTGAAGTCCTTCCAGAACACCATCCGGACAAACCATGAACCAGCCCTCCTTCTAGAAATACTTGCTTCAAACAACACACACACCCAAAAGCACCAATGCCATTCCACATTTCAACCGCAGGCGCTTCCCTCAACAACGCAACGTACACCTCACACAAACGCACAGTCCACATCCCAGGCTCACACGCCCTTCCCCCTGGCGTCTCAACAACAATGGCCTGGGAACTCGGGTACGCTCGAAAGCGCTTCGAAGCGGACACGCGTGGGATCGAGAATACTGTGAACCCGGACGTGTATCGGTTGCAAGAGGGTCGGTTTGTTGTTCGTGAAGACGCGAAGGTGAAGCATGATGAGGCGCTGCTTATGGCGGAAGAATTGCGTGACTCTGTGCGGACTGTGGAAAGGGGTGAGAGGGTTAGGTTTGAGGATATGGGAGCAGTGAGTGGAGATGTGAAGGGGTTGGACCATTTGAATCCATATTTCATGTTAGTATATCGTCTTTATTTCCTGCTATGCCCTTTATTATTCCTTATGTCCTGCACGGCTTTTGTGGTATCGTTCTGTTTGTTGCTGATATCTTGTTGTTAGGCACCTTGAAATGCTAAAGAAGAAGTATACACCAAAAGAACTTGTGACATGGAGTTACAGTGGCCGTGGAGTTAAAGACAAACGTGTCCCAGTGGGTGGATGGCCCAGTGGTGTTGAGTTCGAAATGGGTGTCAAGTATATGCCTGAGATATCGGACACTGTCTTTGTTATGAAGCCTGTAGGACATACTGACGACAATGGAGCTGCCCAGGACGAGCAAAATGAAGAAGGAAGGCAGGAGGACGAAGAGGAGGAGGATAAGGACAAACAGGAAGTTCGACCATTGAGTGCCCCACTCCCTGGCGAAACCAAGAACGAGCATCTTTTGCGTGAAATCTTGAACATCCAAAACGACAAGTCGATTGCAGCCTCGGAAGTTTTGACAGCGTCTACGAAAGTTACAATTCCAGAATCATCCACAACAGAGAAAGAGTCAAGACAGAGCGAGCACAAAGAACCTCAATCTCAAGATCCTCAACGCGTATTCCCACAACAATACCCCCAACCAAACTATTTTCCTCTTCCAGCAGTCCCGTCTATCCCCGCAATCAACCCCGCACACCTCCCACTAGCCTACGCATGCGAGTATCAAGTGTCCATCTCCTCGACAAACTAACATCTAACCAAATTAACAGATAACCGACGATACCACTCAACCCCAATCCACCCCGACTTCCTAATCGACCCCGAAACCGGCCTCCCCCTTCCAACAACCCGCTCCTCCCTCCAAATCCCCGCCAAATACCTCGCAACCTACAACACAGCCGCCCTCGTAAACTCCCGCCCCCTCGCAACCGCCCTCCCCTCCCCCACCACCACCACCACCACTTCATCACCATCCCTCACATCCAATCACGCAAACAACCGCTTACCACCCGCATACAACGCCCAAACCCACATCCCCCAAACAACATCCGCAATCGCAGCAGCATCCGGCCTCGGCGCCTTATCCCTCCACGAGTCACGCCTCGTCTTTGGACGCGGGCGGGTCCAGAACGAGCGTGTCGCGCAGCAGATTGCGTATTCGCGGTACCCGGTCCCGCCTGCACTTCCGTCTCCGCGTGAGACTGCGATTCCGCCGCTTGCGCCAGTGTTGAATGGGCGGGTTCCGTTGCCGGCTGTTGAGGAGGGTGGTGGGAAGGGTGGGTTGGGTGTGGGTGGGGTGAGTGAGGATGGGAAGCATCCGTGGTATCATGGGATTGAGGGGAGTTTGGATCCTGTGGAGGCGGAGAGGCGGTGGTTGGAGTTGGTTGAGATGCAGAGGCCGAGGGGGAGACGAGGGTGGAATTATGTAGGGAGAGGTGAGTAATTTCGTTTCATGTTTGCGATTTTATAATTGATGTTTCTGGTTGTTTAGATCATATGGGTCATTTTCATGGAGGGTTGGCGCCAGTAACGAATTACATGAATCGCTAAAGTGCATTATGACGTTTCCAAGGCTGTCAATTCGTTTCTTTCGTTTCCGGTTTCTATTTTATGTGTTGGGATAGCAGTAAACTTTGCATCTGTGTCAGATTGATTCCAACAGTATTCCTGCTTCTGAGAGAAAACTGAAATGGTAATGACAATAACAGTCCTTTTGTTATTCTCCATGAAATCTCAAATGACATGCTCCAGATAGAGAAAATGAAATAATTATAGCAGACAGGCACAAATACCGTCATAATAATAGAAAGAGAGGGCAATGTCTTGTGACCACGACCGACTGAAATACTCAACACGACACTATTAGAACTAAATATACAGCCTCCTCAAACCATTGTCCTTTCCTGTCATTTTTGTTTTACAGTTTGGACATTGTTTCCCAATGGCAGATTTGATTGAATTGTTGATACATTCCTCACAAAAGATATGACCACATTTGGTAGAGACCAGAGGAGTATCAGCTTCTGCAGTACATTGACAGATTGTGCATTTCACAATACCAGGAGTCGTTGGTTCCGGTACTGGTTCAGGTACAATTTGTTTTTTAGGAGGGTATGGAGCGTAACGAGAGTGTTGTTGATGATGATGATGATGGTGGTTGTGGTGTTGTTGTTGAGGTACAGAGACGCGGTTGAGGAGACTCGGAAGAGACTGAGCGCCAACAAAATCAGCGATTGCCCGAAAGACGATTGCGCGAGAGTCCGGGACGCGGTTTATTTGGTGGATGTGGCCTGGGACACGGCGCGTTGAGACAATGACTACATCGTCATCGTCGTCGTTGTTGTTGTCGTTGTTGTCTTCGGAGTTTGAGTCTGGATCAGCCGAAGTTGAAGGTGGCGGATCGTCGTCGCTGTTTGTGAGATCGACAAAGTCGTTGGTGGTTGTTGTTGTTGTTGCTGTTATCGAAGTTGAAGTAGCAGTTGAGGACGAGCGAGGGGGCACGGACACCCGCGCGGCAGATGCACTAGATATTGAGGCAGAAGCAGAAGCAGAAGTAGCTGAAGAGCTAGAAGACACCGATGCCGATGCCAATGACAACACAGGAAGCACCAAACCACTCGGATGGTTTGACGCCGCCGCCGCCTCCGCCGCTTTCCTTCTCCTTCGCGCATCGGCGATTTGGCGCTTGCGAACTTCGAGGTCGCTTAGCCGCGCGGCCTCCTCCATCGAGTCCGTGGTTGCTGTTGCTGATGTTGTTGCTGTTGCTGTGAGAGACGCCATCTTTTTGTTGCTGACCTCAATGTGAAACAGGGATTTCAAACAAAGAAAGATTGGTTGGCTCAGTAATGAATCAGAGGGAAAAGAAGAAGAGAATAGACAAAGAAGGCGTTTATTGGGTGGATTAGATGGGCCCTTCGAGTCACAATATGTAATGCACATGCAATGATAAAACAATGATACTATATAAGTCAAATGTTGAGATGGTACTGGATATCATCTAATGGGAGACTAGCTGGCTCTACTGGGTCTAGGATCGCTGCGGGCCGAGACTCGCGGGACACGTGAAGCAGCGCACTTCTTCGCCTTCTTCGCCGTCAACGCGCCGCACATTCAACGTGTCAATGCGCAGTCCGAGCGACGACGGCGGTGCTCGGCTGCTGCTGCGTCGCTGGCTGCCACTCGCACTCGCACTTTGCAGTGATCCACCGCGGGGTCGCAACGGTGGGGCATCGCCAATCGAGAGTCGTGTGCTCGGACTCAGTCGTGCGGTATATGAAGGTGAAGTGTTGGGTGAGGTGCTGGATGCCATGTGGATGATTTGGAGGAAAGATGTAATTGGGCGGAGGAATGGTGGGGGCTGCTGCAACTAGCCAATAGGGTCAAGAGCGTCTTTTTGCTCAACAACCCAGAACCCTGATTTTGAAACTCCTCTAGTACTGTCACGACCTGTCACTTAACGAATATACAGGGAAGAAGTATTTGCCATCTATTTTAATACTTATCATTGTAAACTGTTAACACACGGTTAGTTAACAGTTAATGATTGCCACACAAAAGAACTGGACGAAGTATAGAGCACTTAACAAAATCAGATTCAATTCAACAGATGGCATCAGCTGAACAGGAACCCCTTTTGATTGGAAGCAACTCTGCCCTCACCATCACAACAATTCCCATCAGTTTCCAAAAACATGACACCGCCGAAACAGAATCACTGGACTCTCAAATAATCAAGCAAAGTCATGTAATCAATGCGATGTTCGGAAGCTTGAATTCGCCAGCCATGGTCACAAAGACAGTGACGACAGAACGATACGGCCAGATCACCAAACATTTGATCGGAGATGCACGTTCCAGCTCAAGGTGATACCTTATTTCATCAATACGCAATATCTAACGGTTTTGCTAGATTGGCTTACACTCTAGCTCTGCAGAAGGTAGTGGAAAGTTGCAACCACTTTTATGTCAAAGCCGAAAGCATTCGAAGCAACAACTTTGCCACCCAACAACATTTGCTTCATGGTGTCTTGGATTCATTCGACGAAAACATCGGGAATGCTTTATCGAGATTGGAGGAGAGCATTGAGTGTACTGGCCAAGGAAAAGTGGCTGTTCAAACATTCCTTGATGAATCCAGAAAACGATACAAATCCTCCCGCGTAGCTCGCTTTCAGGCGATAGCTCTTTCTATTGTTAAATCGCGCTGGCTGTTTGTTCCTAAAGCTGTTTCTGTGCTCTCCATGTATTATGTGTTTAGTCAGTTACGATCCCAAACTGATCTCAGTTGAGTAACAATTTTTCCTGTTATTATTGCAGAAACTAAGTGAGCTAATTCCAACAGTGCCTGGAAGACCCCATTCACACGACAAGCCGAATACTATCATTTTCCTTGTCGCAACATCACTTGGTGAGAAAGCGTCCCAAGCGTTATACGGAGGGTTAATAGCAGTTTTCAACAGCGACTATCTATCTGCTTGAATTTTTTGCCATGTTTTACAGGGACCCAACGAAGGGGTTGACCGTCGTTCCAATCAATGAACTCATCCAGAACCTTGAAATCCTAAAACATCAGTTTGTTCAAGCCGCGATGATGATCAAATCCTTCCAGAAAACTATTAAGCATCAATCAGACTTTTCCGCTGTCGAGAAGGACCTAAATTTGTTGAGGGATGTTTGTTACAAACTTCAAGATGGCTTTCCAACTTGTTGATCCACTGCTTTCGCGTGCGTTTTATGAATTAAAATAAATTTGATTGATGGATTCGAGTTATTATGTCTTGCGGGTTTGGGCTGAATGGCAGTATTGCTGTTTGGTGTACCTTTTTGTGTCCAAGTAATTAGTGGTATGAATCAAACTAACGGGGCTTAACACAATAAAACCTGGGTTTTGCTGCTTGGAGCTTATTCTTGTGATTTCATGGAAATGTTTAGAAGTGCGGTGATAAAGATGACATGTACCTGAATATACTTATTACCGTATAGATGTGCCTCCAGTTCTTTTCATAATGTCTGAAATAGCTGGGAAGTTTCCGTTCTTCTAATGTCACAAACGTAGTTTCACAAGTACCCATAAAAGCTTGGAACCGTCACACACAGCTTTATTTATCAAAGTCTTTCTCTTACAATCCCCTGGTTGACATTGACAAAGATGTTCAATTCCTCAATAACAACATCGATATTCTCAAATATGCTAGTCCAGTTTTCAACTGAGATCGAAGTGGCTTCTTCCTCAGAACTCAAAAGGTTGCTCCAGGCAATGAATATTTGATCAGACTGATTGACAACTTTATGCATGCACTTGCTCAAGGCCATAACATCCTGTGTTGCGTCCTCTCCAAACTCTCGGCTGACGATTCCAGATTCCAGCTTGTCAAATTCTCCGAAAGATGTTAACGACGCCACTGATATTGCGCCACATCCTAAAGAATTGGTAAGATTGAAGCGCCTATACGAAGATTCACGAACCTAACATGACCAAAGGTGTAGAAGGCCAAAGCAAAACGAACGCACCCACCCCAACCACCCCAACCGCTCCTGACGCAATTTTCCCACAATTGGTTGTCGCAATAGTCCAATCATCCTTATTCAACTCAAGGGTGTGGTTTTTCAACGCGTCTTTTGAGTTTGTCATGCTCAACTTGTGTTCACCGAGTGTACCAGACTGTTGAACAAACCCTCTGCGATAGTTCCGTCGCTCCTCTGTCAACCACTCATTTAATGATTCTCTGACAGTATTTTTGTCCTGCCCATGCGCATTCAGACGGGGAAGATTGGTTCTTGCAGCCGTCCAAAAGTTGTGCATCTGAATGAGGACATCCAAGCAGCCATAAAAGAGTCTCAGATAGTCTTGGTAGAAACTACGAAGTCTTCCGTCAATGCGGGTCAGTTTACTACGGGTCACCATCGCTTCGTGTGTTTCAGCAAGAGCCATAGTGCGGGCCACCCAAACTCTTGATGGAGTGACTGGAAATAAAACAGTGACGCCATTTCCTTGGAACACGTCATACAAGTAATCCATGTACATCAGGCCGCTTTGGTAACCATTCGTGAGGGAATGCTGTTACATTGTATTAGAAAAAACGAGGAAAGAATGGAAGGTCATACCAAAGACATAGCCCCAGGATTCAAAATTTCTGGGGTCCACCTGCAATGTTGCAAAATCCTTTGCGGGTTTCTAACAATCAAACCAGACCGATCCTCCAGGATAAACAGGTACGTTCCAGCTGGATAATACGAGCACTGCCTCATAAAGTACTTCTGCAGCACTTCCATCGCTCGAGGGAGACCCAAGGGTAAAACCAGAGAGCTCCCAGCTTCATTTCTAACAGTGGCAAGGTTTTGGACTTCTTGGGCAATTTCTCGTAATCTGCGAGCAGGATTCCTGACAACATCAAATGATGCGTCCAAATCCAGAATCCCCAGAATGGGATCGCCTTTATTGGCGATCGTGATGAACTTATCACGTCGTCCAATACGATCAATGTCTTCTTGAATTTTGGTGCAACCAAAGTAGGGGCTGCCAAATCCGATGGAGACGACGTTGTAACGACGGTACTCTGGAAGCATGGCGAGGTGGTAGTGCAGACAATGTGCGCGGGCTCCTCCCATGGAGTGTCCTGCAATGATGAGCACATGGTCTGCTCTCGCGAGACGCAATTCTATGTGTGGAAGAAGGTTTTCGAACACTTCAACCATATTTGCAGAGAATCCTGTTAATACGAAAGTTAGTTAACGGTAGTTGAAAGCCACCATCTCCGTAAAATGGAACAAACCTGAATGCAGGCGCTTGCCACTTAGGTAGCTTGGTAACGCATTGAAATTAGTCCCGACCATATCAACCAGAGACGTGGTTCCTCGGAAACCTATGTAGGTTTCACGGTCGTTGTCATATGCAATCCACCAACCAACGTCCTTGAACTTCCCGTATATAGTTGTTTTGAATGGACTTACTGTGGGACCTGTGAACAAGTTTTCCCTCACATATGTGAGCTTAACCAGCTTGATCCCATTGTAGACCACGTGAGGATGAAGTCCTAAAATGACTTCATCCAGTCTGAATCCAATAGAAGGCACAACACGTTCTCCTAAATTGAAGAGGACTGCTGGGACCTCTATAGCGGGTGGATACGCCATGCAACCTTCTTTTTACAGGGGTTTGTGCTATTTGCGAAATGCAATATGAAGTTCTTTCGTCAGTAACGGTTTGGGTAACGGGTATGGGTATCAGATATTAACCGTTAATATGGTATATATGAGACAAAGTTTGCACTGTACTTCTTTCAAATCCAATATTGTGATATTTACGAGGCGGGAAAGCAACAAGTCCATCATATGATGATCAATACAGCGACAGGGACTGTCCTGAGACGACCACTAGAACCCACGACCATGACACTGTGCTTTCTTATTGGCATGAAAATAAGAAACATAGACAGCTTATTTGGTAGCCTGAATCCACCGGCGACACTAAAGCATACAGAGGCGACCCATCGCTTCTGTGAAATAGCTCAAAGAGAGGTAGGGGACGCTAAATCACTTCCACGGTAAAGATTAAATGCAAAAGACTATTCTATCTTCCTAATGAAATAATATAGTGCGAATTTTGGAAAAGCTCTTCGCGATTTAACCGAAGGATGTCATAACTTTCACTCTTTTACCAAACTCATACATGTCGTCGACAACAATGAATCCTGCAGGAAATTACTTCAGAAAGCTCTTGACGTTTCAAGAAGGGACTTGAAGATGCACTTTTGAGTCTAAATGAAGCAGTCACCCTTATGGTGAAGAGAAAGAAAGTGGTTGAGGACAGCTTGAAATTCAACAACACCAAAAAAGGAAATTTCATCCAAAGTTTCCAAGTTGTTACATGTTCAAATGCACGATTTGTGTATGAATCAATGAAGTCAGTGTGTCATTCGTCATCAACTAAGAACCAAGTCTTCCTTTGTTGAGTAGAATAAGCTTTGGTATCAATTTTTAATTTATTTTTCATAGCTATCAAAAGTTCGAGAGAGGATCATTCTGTCATCACAGATACTGATTCTTACAGCAAACTGAGTTAAGCCTCTCCAGTGTATTTTTTAATACTAATAATCTGGCACAGTCCCAAATCTTGAAGGAGAAGAATTTATGGATGCCTTGATTTTGAAACCCTTTTCTGAACTTCATGATTGTTTATTGGAGTTGGCCAGTCAACTACAAGAGCTCCGCAACCGGACTGAATCATTCTATACAATGCTTGAACAACAGCTTGAGTTTTATTCTATTGAAAGTAATGTTACAGAGTGGATGGAAATGAGTCGCAACTTGCCAAACCTGCTCCCATTGCACTGAAACATCTATGTTATGGAATTATAAACATTTTGCTGTTGTTTTTTTTTGCTCCTATTTTCTTTTTTATACATTGGTGCAAAAATAAGGCAGAAAGTGGATAAAACTTCCAATCCCACACCCTTTTTTTCCTCGCGTTCGTGTGCGTCTCAAACGGGCGAAGAAAGTTCGATGTGGTTTGACTTGCTTGAAACTTTTATCTTGCCTGATATTGTTAGTTCTTGAGCTCCAAATTAGTCAAACCCGTTAGTGGATTACATTCTTCTAACGTTAGAAATCATTCCAATTGAGTGTCATTAACTCTGAATTTTGCAAACATAGAAACTACCTTCAATTTTAAGGTTTGAGCAACATATTCAAACTTCTGTTGCAACTATGGGCGAAACGAAAAAGCAGGGAGCGTTTCACTCTTTTTTTGAGCTTTGACATTATCGAGACTTATAATTCAAATAACCAGGTATGAACCTACACTCTCCCGAAATAACTTTACTTTTATTGCTTTGATCCTCCACCGCCACCCCACAAATTCACACTATGCCCAACGGGAACATACGTCAAATAATCTACGTCACAGACCCTCCAATCCCACTTCAACCGCCATTCTTCAGTTCGTTGATTTGGCTTCCAGAAACTACCTTGGCCCATCTCAACTCCAGCACCCGGCGCAAACGGTTCCAGTACTTCATCCCAAGGGGTATAATGTGGACTCGTCACCTAATACAGATTTCGATAAAATTTAGCCTTGCGGTCTTTGAACAGCTTAATCACCAGCCATACGACTGAATATTCGCTACGCGTCGCTACACTCACAGGCATTCGAAACATGAAATCTTGATCACCTGCTACACTACGCTCACGGGAATTTCAATGCTCGCCTCGCTCGCTATTAAACTTTTTCGAAACTTTAAATATCCTTCGCTCGCTTCGCTCGCTAATCGTCTCTTTCGAAACTCACAGGCATTTAAATGCTCGCTATTGGGCTCCTTTGCAACTTGAAAGCTCCTTCACTTGGTTCCTCACTCAATCAAAAAGCCTCACAAAAATATAATTACCTGCAAATCAAAACCCTTCCTCACATCCTTATAAACAGGAATACCGGTGCGAACATCGGAAAGAGTAACGGCAACATTGACATCAAACGAAACATAGATTCTCACAAAAATGCCTTCATCAATAGCACGGTTCTTGATATCCTTGAGTTCATGGTACTCCATCAGCGTAGAAACATCTTGAGGAATCACGAGAGTGTAAAAGTTGAGCCAGTGTTGGTACAAGTGGTCAGGCGGGGGCGGGCAGGGACCAAAGATCCAGTGCCATGAAGAGATGTGGGATGGGATTGGAGGGAGGGAAGCGAAACGCGGGTCTGATGCGAGGAGAGCTTTTGAGGAAGGTGATTTTGGGAGGTCGATTGCCGTTGATGTGGTTGAAGGGATTATAGAGGAAGATGTTGACGTTGATGTTGATTGTGATTGTGATGAGGAGGAGGATTTGGGGATGAGTTTGAAGTTTGCTCGAAGATTCAAGGCGTCTAGTTGTTTTGTTGAGGCAATGTACTTTGCGGCAAGAGAGGGAGCGCAGATGTGGGCAAGGAGGGATTCGGCATCGTCGCGGTCTTCGGGAACGGGAGAGCCCAGGCCGTCAAGGGCTGCGATGAAAGCGGAAGCAGATCGAGCAGCATCGATCTTGAATTGGGTGTTGAAGTCGTAGTCCTTGGTTGAGAGCAGGTTACTAATGTAATGTGTGTGTGTTTACCCTTGAAGGCAGCGCACCTTCAAGTGTTTTGTCGCAAAGTCCCGACCCATCTGCTCGTAGTTTCTCAGTTTAAGCGCGCCCCACAGCGACAAGGACTGCGGTGCATGCGGCGACACGGCCGTTCGAAGGTTCACTCCGAGCGAGGCCGATGGTGCGCTTCCAACGAGCCACGGGACCTCGATCCGGTGGTTCGTTGATGCTTCGTTGTTGCTGTTGCTGCTGAACAGCCGCCGCGGTTGCTGTCCAAATCCAAGGCCAAGTCGAATGCGCTGGGGCAAGTGCATTGATCCAGTTTGGTGTCAAGAACAAAGAAAGGCAACGGAGAAGAAGAAAAAGTAACAGCTATTCTTAATTGAACTAAAACATTCAAAACTGATTCAATCATTTATTTTATAACACATTAAACGTTTAATATGATTGGCTGTAACGTATGGTCTTGTTGTTGTCATCAACCTAGCTTAACTTTAACTACATATTAGCGATGTCTACTCCTATGCTTGACTCTTTAACTGTTGAATTCTATTCCTATTCATTTCTTTATATTTGTCTAGTTTTCCGAATGAATGCAACCAACAAAAAAAGTACGTTGAGCCGCGTCGCCCTCCCAGCACCAACAAACAACCAACTAACCTTCTCCGCCCGCATCACCAGCCGCCCCACCACCAAACAACAACCAATTAAAATGGGAGGAAACATTGAGCACCGCTTCTCGCCATACACGGACAACGGAGGGTGCGTACACTTCCTCTGGTTCCCTCTACAACACTCTCGTAACCCACTCCAAACCAACTCACCTTCACTCTTTCTCGCAGAACAACTCTCGCCATCGCCGGTGAAGACTTTTGCGTCGTCGCCGGAGACACGCGCCAGTCCGAGGGCTACCTCATCAACGCGCGTTACTCGCCAAAGGTTTACCACCTCAAAAACAATGCTGTCCTCGCAACGGGTGGAATGCACGCAGACGGTGTCGCTCTCGTGAAGCGAATTGGTCAGAACTTGGATGTACGTGTTTGGGAGTCGTTTTTGATGTTCAGGGCACTGACGAAACGCGTTTATACTAACAATGTTTTCATGGCTAATTACTAGTGGTACGTCCACAAACACGAAAAACAAATGTCGGCTCCTGCTCTCGCTCAAATGCTCTCTACTATCCTGTACTCGAAACGTTTCTTCCCTTACTATGTCTGGAACACACTTGGTGGTCTCGATGAGAATGGAAAGGGCTGTGTCTTTAGTTATGACCCTGTTGGAAACTTTGAGAAGCAGCACTGGTCTTGTTCGGGAAGTGCTGGTCACTTGATTCAACCATTCTTGGACAACCAGGTATTTTCTGATGCTCTATGGATTCAAAATGTTTGAACCCTCCATCTCAGATCGGTCACAAACATCAATCAAATGTGGAACACCACTTGCTGCCTTTGGACCAAGTCCTTAAGATTGTGAAGGATGCTTTCAACGGAGCCACAGAACGTGATATCTACACTGGTGACTTTGTTGAAATCTTTATCATTACCAAGGACGGAGTGACTGTACAGAAGCATGACTTGAAGAAGGATTAAACTGGAGACAGGAGGAAACTCTGGTTTCTTAATGTTTTTTCTATTTCATAAAGAACAAACTCTGTAAAACTTCTAAAATTTCCAATCTTGCGCCAAAGCATGACTTAATTATTGAGATCTATCCCATAGCAGCACTCTTTACCAAAGTTTGTAACACACCTGTTTTGGCGACACCAGTCAATGCCTCCTGCTGCGCCGCTTCTGACGTCAATCCTTGGGAACGGTAGTGTCTATGAGTAACTCGATACATATAAAAGCTCCAAAGTCCAGTCACAAGCCAAAGGAACGAGCTTATCGAGCACAAAACACCTCCTGCGATCTTGGACGCATCATCAGTCAACAGTGACATTGCGTAAATTATTCCCGCAGATCCAGATCCTGGAATACCCAAGAACATGTAAAAATCAAACACACTAATGTTCCTCGGAAATCAGAAATCTCAAATAACAAAAACGCAGAACTCACATATGCCACGCCCCAAAGAAGAAGTAAAAGTTGAAGTACATTGACGATTCCCTCAAATACGCGTTATACACTGGCCTATACCAAAGATAGAAACTCGCCACAAGAACACCAATCCAATACGTAACTGAAACCCCAAAGTCCCTTGCAGCAGTTGTGACCCCCGTCGGATGCGACAACATGACCGTCAACGCCGCAACACAGTTTACAAACAAGCACACACCCATGAATAACCAACTTCGATACATCCACAACATATTCCACTGGTTCTTTGCCGGAATATCCAACGCAATATTATGGAACATGACAGGCCATATCCAAGGAAAGTTTGGCGTTCTATCAACGTACTGTTGTTGCTGTGGTTTGGCGCGTTGTTGTTGCTCGGCGGCGGCGAGTTGGCGTTCGCGGGCGAGGAGTTCAGCTTCCTTTTTTCGGAGGGCTTCTTCTTTTGCGAGGGCTGCAGCGGAAACGGGTGGTGGTGCGGCTGAAGATGATGATGCTTCTTCGTTGGCAGCGGCGACTAACGCGATTTCGTCTTCTTCTCGGGGCATTGAGGATTTTGGTTCGGGTTTTGGGGAGGAGGAGAAGAAGGTGGGGATCCAGGAGGGGCTGGGTTTCATTAGGGAGGTGTTGGTGGAAGGGGTTGGGTCTGCCATTCTTTGCGATTTACGTGAAGTTTAGTGGGCAAAAGAGAGTAGAATTGAGAATAGATCAATTTAAAGAAACGGTATATAAATAAGCATTTTGTTGTAATCAAGATAAACGCGCCGGTCTTTGTTGAAGAATGGAAACGATTATGGGGAATCTAGTGGAACTTAACTCACCATCAATATTCACGAGATTCATGCGATTATTGAAGTAAAATAGTAATATTACTGGTATATTCTATCACTTTGCTCAGATTTTTTCTGCTTCATAAGAGATTGCCGGATTTACGTGTTGCGAAAAGTAGTTATCCATCCAACCCGTCTTGATACCAACTGAGCCAAACTCTGAACATAATACAACACAAATGGAAGGAGAAAGCAGTAGTCCCTCGCAACCTCCACGCCCAGCCATCGGCGCAGCTTCTCGGCGACCCTCGTTCCTCTCAACTCCACCCAATCCACTGGACCAAATCACATTTGAAGACTGTCTCAAACAACTCGCCGCGTTTGATGGACAACTTCAAGGGCAACAACAGCATTTAAAAGGCTTGCAAATCAATCTGACGAAATATATTGATCGCGTGAAACCTGGAACGATAATAACAAGCGATCAGACTGCCGCGTACATGCAAATGACAAAACATAGTAGTAATACTTCACTTTCACATGGATATGGGCATGGACAGTGGAGGGGAACTTCGGCGTTGATGAAGTTGTCAAACATGTCCATTTCGGAGTCCATTGAGAGTATGGCCCTGAAATATAGGGAGAAAAAGGGACTGGTGTTGGGGACTTCGAAAGACAGTTTGGCATCTCAAGGTAATTAGTACTTGGCTCAATGGGATCTTGATTTTCTTTTGTTATTGCACAGTTTCACTCGCCAAACCGAAAGTGCGAACGTTCGATACCTCTAGCAAGTTCAGCGATAGAGACAAAAAACGGAGAAGCTCATTTGCTGCAGGAATCTTGGGAGATCAAGACGTTGACGTTCGAAGTGAGATTACATCATCAAGTTTTATAACACTCTTACATGCTCCCTATCTTTAAGATAAATCGAGCGATTCAAATATATCTAACTATGAGCCTCCGAAGGGAGGGAAACAACGATTAAGTCTTTTGGTCACAGATCCGAATTCGATGAGTAAGTTTATTCGTCTTCAAAGGAATACTGTCTTACTTACTCTTTTGCAGCAATAAATATGCCAGAGGAAGATGAAAAGAAGTCTATCTACAGTTCTAGACGGCGGTCTTCATTTCTTCGAAATCCAATGCCAAATATCTTTAAAGCAGACGCGGAAGGTATAACCTTGGATCTTGCATTAATCCATTCGTGTACTAACGGCTTTGTCCAAGAAATGCCTCAAATTGATTCACAAATTTCATGCCATGATAACGGAACTTCACAAGATGCTGTAATTTTGCCACCACTTGCAACGCATACTTCTGAAAACGAACCTCCACCACTGACGAACTCAGAAACTAAAGCTCCAGAGCCTCAAGCCGTCCCCGAAAAGAAAAAAGAACTCGAAAAGTATAAACTTGTCAAATGGTTGCTTAGAGATCCTGTCTATCAAGACTTTGGAGGAAATCATTCAAAGCAAAGTCAACCCAAAAGTTCGACAGCTACAAAAGAAGAATTCCATTTTGGAATCCATCCTTTGTCAAGGTTCAATGTTTTATGGGAATTTGCCTTATCTTGTAAGTATTTCAAGTAGTGAATCTATCCTTGAAACTTATTGACACGTTTCAGTCGTATATTTATTTGCTCTCTTTGAGATCCCTGTGGTTGCTTCTTTTTCCAACACATCCATCCAGTCCACACCCATTTCAGAAGCCTTGACAATCGTATTTGGGACTGCTACTTTCCTAAAATTTGTCACATTGACATTCTCGCCATTTTTGCAGCTCAACATACTTCGCTACCTCACCAGCTCGTTCCTACTCGACTTGGCAGGGACCATCCCGTTTGACACACTTCTCATCAATCATATAAATTTCCCAGACACTTTACTATTGATCCGCCTGCTCCACGTGTGCAATATTGTTCGAATATTCAACACGAATCCAATCTATGTGACTATATCGCATTTATTACAAAAGACTTTCAAAGTAGGGTCAAGCTTCATGAGTATTTTTATGCTTGGTGGAGTGTTGATCACCTTCTTGCATTTACACGGCTGCTTCATTTTCTTGTTTGGAAAGCTGACGCGCTTTGAATCAGCTAGTTGGATTGCTGTTGAAGAAATTCTGCATGTTACCATGACGGAGCAATACATTTGGGCGTATTTTGCTGCTGTTGCAAACACGTTTCCCATAACAGGATATCAGTTGAGCATTTGTTGAAGGCGCCGTTGTCTTTTCTAACTCACTTTTCAGACCGTCGGATCCCTTTGAGCAAGTATTTTCAATTGTCGCCGCTTTAGTTGGAGCTGTGCTATACGCTATTCTTGTCGGTACGATATCTTCATTCAGTTTCGGTTTGGATTCTTCAGGTCGACGATACAAGGAGAAAATTGACGAAGTTCATGAATACATGACGTACCGAAAACTAAGTGAGCCCATCAAGGTGAAAGTACGGCAGTACTATGAACTGAAATATAAAGGGAAATACTTTGACGAAGATGCCATTCTGAATGAAATGAATGAATCGCTGAAACAAGTTGAGTAGCTTAACTTCATTTAGCATTTATTAACTGTAAATAGGAAATTGCAGTACATAACTGCAGGGACTTGATTGCCAAAGTACCTTTCTTAAATCGAGAAGTTGGTGACGGTCGCGATGCCCACTTCTTGGCCCGTATCGCGAAAGTTCTAAGGCCTGTATATTATATCAAAGGGGACTTGATTTTCGACCAAGGATGGGTGAGGTTCCCAATCCAGTTTTGCCTGAAACTTAACGATATTTTAAGGTTGGAAATGAAATGTATTTTATTCAACAAGGGTGCGTAGCTATTATTGTAAACGGGAATCGTGTTGGCGAATTACGAGACGGAGCCTTTTTTGGAGAAGTTGCTTTGCTGGGTGAAATGCCACGAACTGCCACAATTATGGCTGCTGGGAATACAATATTGTATTCGTTCGGCCGCGCGGATTTCTCAACTATCTTGAAAGATGTAAGCGTCCCATTTTGGTTGTAATTATTATGAAGCTCGTTAAACGTGAGAAACTTAGTATGAAGACATGGCACTCAGAATCAAACTGGTATTTGAAGAACGAATGGCTAAGATTCAGAAAGAGAAGGACGCAAAGTTACGATTGGAAGCTGAGAAAAATCAACAATAATTCGAGTCATTCTCAACCGATTGGAACCATTCCTCGCTGTTAATAAATACTCTAAACTTTGTTGTTGGGCTTTTCGTATAAAAAACTATTTATTTAGATATTCAAGGTAATTAAAATTAAGGAGCCCCATCGCTTGAAGAATCAGATTTCGGAAGTTCCGGCAAGTTTCGCCCCAGAGCCGAAGCTTTAATTGGATTTATCATTTCTACTACGCCGCTAGTTCGCCTTCCCATTCGAGGAGTGACAGCACTCTGCTTGTTGTCCGGCTTCGCGAAAAGCGTATTACGACTTCCGTCCTCTGGTATCGGTCTTGACGGCTCTGATCGTAATGAGGGTTTTTGGAAATTTTTGGATATTGGGCCAACAGGAGATTTTCCCTTCGTATTCAGCGAGTTGCCTTTACCACGTTGACGAAATGTGTCAGGAGATGTATCACCACTTCCACCGGTTTTCTGCATAGAAATTAACTTTTTCTTAAGCGTGGCTGGACTCCCGGTGGTTGCAAACAGCTCTTGTTCAAGAATATGAGCATCAGGGGGGTGGAAAGTTGGAATAGCATCTGGTTTATCAAGAATAGATTCCCAGTGCGAGCGATTCAGTGCGATGTTTTTCATGCATAACCTTGTGAAGTCTGTCGCAATACACTGCGACCATGACTCGAACAAAGGTGTCACAAGAATGTCAATAAACCCGATTTGGCTGGTATTGAGTTAGAACCAAGAATATTTAATTGAAATACGTACCATTTTGGTATATTCGTTTCTTTGCGATCCATAAACATGGAAACGTTGAGACCATTCAATCGTTCTCGGTCACCCTGTTGAATTTGATTAGCAACAGTTCAGATAAGAAAAATTGACATACCTGCTGGAAGAATTCTTCCATAATTCGGAATGCCCATAGCTTACAAGCCTCTAGAGATTTTGCTGGATTGTTCAAGTCTGCACACTTTATAGCCATATCCAATACCAAGGCCCTATCAGGAGCTTCTTGTAGCTTCAAAGCAGCTGCGGATATTTTGCTCTTGAGTTTGTTGATGTAAGTAAAGTGCTGAGACATATCTTAACCATAAACAACGTTAGTTACGAAAGCACGTAACATTCAAATTCACCTGTCGCCACGACCATATTAATCATTTGTTTTCGAATCTCACGCTTTTGATCGTTCGGGAATTTGGCAAAGATGTTGGTGCCAGGCTTTTGCATAATTTCAAACGCCTTGCTCGCATGATGGTATTCAAGAACAGATAAGTCATTGTATAAAATGGCAAGAGGATGAGAGCTTTGAATGAGGTAGTTATTGTTCACTCCAGGATGATCGACATCATGAACTGCTGAAGCGATACATGCTGCCAATATTTCAAGCTTCGTGAAGTTTTGAGCCATTTGAGGGTCGGATAGCAGCAAAAGATTTACTGTTTGAAGGACATCAGCAGCATGATAGCTAGAGAATAATATTAAAACACGAGTAGAACAGTAGAAAAGTTTGAAATCCAAACCTGTTGTGGTAGGAAAGATTTCGATAATTGGCTTCTACCTCACGGAAAAATGCCTTCGCAACATCAACGTCAATATTGAAATGTTCAATGAGTCCGTAGTATTGTAGCAAATGCATGGACAAGTAATAAAGTGGTTGTCCATGTGTGAGTTCGCCGAGCCTAAATACGTCAAACTCAAAGTCCATTGAACTCTCCAAAAAGATATTAATCTCTTCTTGATTTTGAAGGGATAAGTTGGGAGAAGTACGTGGCGAGTTAGAGCTTGCAAGATGAGCATCCCTAGGGCCTTCGTCGTAGGAACTGATGATAGTGGGACGACGGTTTCCAACCACAAACATGGCATCACCGTCATTATCTTGAAGTTTAGACGGCTTCGAGGCCTTCTGCAAAAGTGAATTCTCAATCCAATTTTTAGTATCTTGATCAATCCCTCGTCCATGTTCGTCGTTGATTTCATCGATGGACGATGTAAACAAATCTGATGAAGTCAAAGACATCATGATAAAATCAATCTGTCTAACTGCTGGGTCGTTTTGAGCAACCATTCTACTCTTCAAGGTTTGAAGAATATCAATCGCGCGTTGTACTGGGGCATCAATTTTGTATTTGGGTGCATTAGATGCGTTACCAGAATCTTTCAATGCTTCCGTCAGCTCGCAGTTAGTCTTGGTCAGTTTTGCATTTTTGATATAAACGGATGCTGTTGGCATCAATGACTGAATTACTTCAATCCGTTTCGGAGTAAAAGCAGCTCCTTGCAACTTATTTTCGAGGTATACGACTCCAGTGACGGTTGACTGGTTTATGATTGGACAACAAAGCATACTTTGAGGATTAAATTCGGTGATATAAACATCTCCACCATGAGTTGGATCATTCAATGGATCAGTTAAGACGATTGATTTGCGTGTTCGAAAAGCATAGTATATGACACTTAGTGGCAGGCGGAATCCAGGAATTTGACAAGTTATTGGATGACTTTGAAGAACTTCAATAACTTCCTTGCTGTCATTGAATTCAGCAATCGCTTCGATCATTAAACGAGATGAGTCGCTCAAAATCAACGCTCCCTTGGTTGCCCCGGTATTAACCATAACGTATTTCATAATTTTTCTGAGCAATGAATCCAATGAAGTTTCTTCCCGAATACTTTGAGCTACTTTCAAAGCTGTAGTGCATCAACGTCAAATTAACATTCCCATTTGTTGTTTGAGAATCTCCAAAACGAGACGAGTGACAGAAACTTCGACTATTGTTTGAAGATCCAGATGGCGACATTGTCCCTTTTTTAGTGACATTGAATGCGAAAGAAGGTTCTGTCACCACGGTTTTACTGACAACCTTAAAGCTACTGTCCAATTCCTGTTGGTCAGCTGGACCATACAGCGACCTAAATCTGGTACGACTTGGCTTCGCTTTCCATTTGATCCATAATCACTCCACTTATGAGCAGATTCGATAAAGCACATCTTGGCAAGTTTCTTCATACCAGAATTGTGCCAAAACAAGGCGAACTTTTCCAAGGCAAATGCTTCGAACAGCAGAGATCCAGTCGACTTAAACTCCTCAATGGCGGATTCATAGTACTTGATGGCCTCCACAGTATTCTTTCCAATTCTTGCACGTTCGGCCAAAATCAAATCCCGTTTTCCGAAGAGTCTTTGAATCCTTGAGACGTATATAGCTGAATTCATTTATGATGGAGTTAATTTCAGCTTCTAAGTGGGTTTTTGCTTGTCAGGAGATGATCAAGCTCAGTGAACAATGAAGTTGCTTCAAGAAACAGTAATTCAACTGTTTTGTCGATGGAAATGCATTTTCTCCATCCTTGAGTCTGCAATGCAGTTTTTAAGCTCGGGTTTGCCATAAAGCATAGCGTGGTATACATCCAAAGCTTGTGCTAGTTTATATTCAACTGCGGAGGAAGAGTATCTCCTGACATGATGGATTCGACACGCTCTGCAGGTAGTCTATTAAGGCACTGTTTGAGAATGAGCTGTATCTAAAAGCTCTCGCTGGCTTGAAATAGTTCGCTTCATCCAATCGCTGATTTTCCACTTGTCATTCCGTCAAAACTAAATCGCAGGATAAGTAGTTCATCGATAAATTGTGCCAGAATGCCGTGCGTTTTGAATAAATGCTTCCATCATCTCAATTTTCTGTTGCGCTGATAACAATATGCGTGCCACAGTAGTTTTGTAAACTACTTCAAACTCGGTCGATCGTTCAGAAATCATAGCGTTGATTCCATCTGCCATTTGATGCGAAACTTTTATGAGTCAACTCCATTTCCACCTGGATTATAAAAATGGAGGCATGGGTACGCTGTCCACAATGCACTTGACGATCGTCCGAAACCGTCTTTCAAACTCCGGTGACATCCCTGTAAAGGAGATAAGCCAAAATAATGTGAAACCATACTTACAATCGAGATAAGACATGAGAAGAAGTACTTGTTAGAAATTAAACTTGCTGCATATGACACAATCAAGATAATGGCTTGAATCATGTCGTTTTCCTCGTTGGCGATAAAAGGAGTCGACATAAGACCTACGACAGTTTTCTCATCCAGTATTGATTGACACTCTTTTCGCAAACTTAGGACTGTAGCTTGACACTCTTCGCTAGTTTTAGGTACTTTGATTCCCAACTCACTCAAGTTCGAGAGGCCTTCAGACATGACAGTCTTAAAATCGCCAAACATTGCATCAAGATGTCTTTGTAAATAAAAGACTTTGTAAATGTGCGATTTTGCCTTGAATGTAGTTCCATTGTCTTCAACAACGACTTAGCTTCGTCCAGTTCCCCATCCACGATCATACACTTTGCAAGCTGAAGATTCATATTGAAGTATAGAGAATCTGGGGAAGACCATGGATTGCCTTGCGAAACCAGGATTTTAGCTCCTGTTTCCAAGAGTTCTTTGGCATTATCAAAGTCAAACTCAGACATAGCGTGTTCAGCTGCCTGCAAGTTAAGGGCCGCGATCAAGTGCAGCTCATAGCCATCTGATACAAGGGGTCTTGCAAGGTTGTAATGTTTACAGATTTCGATATCGCATCCTGTTAAACCTTTGGTAGTTGCCACAGAGTGCATTATTCTGGCAATTTTCAAGTGATTATTTCCTCGAGCAGTTTGACTCAACGAATCGTGAATTTCCTTGTGACGGTATCAAAAGCAAACTATTTTTGGTATTGAGAGGGTGTTTCCTTTTATCAGATGGAATTACCTTATATTCAATGACAGCTCCCTCCGGAGTAGCAGCAAGACCGTCGAGAATGGTGTTTTTCCATGGCCCCTTTGACTCACTGAACGGAATGGGCTTGATAATCCAGCCTTCAAGAAATCCCACAGTATACTTGTTGTACGGCCGCTTTTTGATTAAGCAACAATGACAATAGTCTCACGTCGAAATTTTCTCCGATACATACTATGAAGTGCGTAAGAAGTTGAAGGAGGGCGATGAAATAATACATACCAGCCTTTTCAAGCACTTCTTCGCTTCAGTCGACAAATCGTTGATTCTCTTTGTCATGTCCTTCAAAACACTCTCGCTAACTTCAATGTTTTTGTCAAGGGTGGTTACATCCCAATTCCAACCACAATCGTTTTCATCTTCCTCAAACCACAGCAATCCTTTCGTCTCAGCTTTCAACAAGAATTGGTGAACATATACCGGAGTTCCGAACGTTTTTCGTTCAATCAACGCCGCTAGACTCCGAATGGACATAGTGATGGGGTGACGGTGTCCTCAAGCAGTTCTTGGATGTCATCGATGGTGAGTGGCTTGAGATGGATCATATGAAAACTCTTGCTGCTTATATCCAGTACATTTTGCAATGAGTTGCCACAAGTGGCGAAATAGTTTCTGGTTCAGAGGACGTCAAGATGACCAGAAAGCGGCTACTAAAACCTGACAGTGAAGACAGAACATAAAATGACTCTTCATCAGCGCACTAAAATTCGAAAAGTTCAGATTTTGCGATAAAAATACTGAACATTCTTACCTCAATATCTTTCAAACACATCACAAAAGCCTTTTCGCATGTGGAGATAACCTTTAAAAATTGTGTAATATCGGAAATCATTTCTGGGTATGTTGCGCTGCGAACTTTGTCTTCCAAATAATACTGTGTGTAGCATTGAAGAGAAGGCGAAGGTCAGGAATCACGGTCTCGAGCCGAGATATTTCCGCTCCAAGCGATTGTTTAATTTTAGCGACGTAGTAATCTAGTAGCTCTGTTTGTGAAGCGAGCAGAATACCAACGAACTGCTGCAGAGCCTGAACAATTCCTTGAAGTGGCAAACAGCCTTCTGTATAGGCTCCGGTGACTTGAAACGATGCAAATTAGTTTGTTACAACCTTGAATATTTTCAGACTTACCACAAAAGTTTCCAGTTGACACCACTTTGGATCGTGCAACGGATAACAACGAATTGTTACCCATCCACGTTCACCTACGATAAGAACAAAGTCTGTCACATCAGATGCGCCGTTAAGAGCGTTCTCAACGTGACCCAATAATAGCTGTTGTTCCGTACTCCGGCCATACAGTTTTCCTTTTGGAATCTGAACAGTCTTGGAACAGTCCTTGGTACCAATTTCGAATTCACCATCAATTTCAAACGCTTTCAACACTTGTTCGTCAGTCAGTATTTGGCTTGGGGGTATTTGATTGGCTTTTTGTACTTGACGACTGTCTTCATGCAACACATCAGGTCAAATTTCAGTCCGTAAATAGACTGGTAACGTGCTTCTGGTGATTTTTTTACTAGTTTTTGGACGATGGAAGAAATTGTGTCGGGAATTGTTGAATCTACTTTAGATGGGGATTCAATTTCTATGGCGATGTGAGCGTGCATATATTCCTAACGGCAAGAGAAAACATTAGGCCGCTTAAATCTGAAATAAAAATAAATCAATTTTACCATCACGTCATTGAAATGGAATGGTGGCCGCCCAACGAGAATCTCCCATAGAGTGATTCCAAGACTGTAAAAGTCTAAAAGTGCGAGTTGTCAAATTCAGTTTATACATTTGGATAAGAAATAAATACCGGATCTGAAGTCGGGGTTTCTCTGTAGTCTCCCAGTTTGTTCTTCAATGACAATGATTAGTAAATCAAGCCCTTTGAATAGTCATCAAACCTGGAGCCATGTACGCCATAGTACCCTGTAATACATTGCTATCATTTGTAGATGTATCGTTAGAAATATTGATTGCGGCCAAGTTAAAGTCTATAAGCTGTACAGCAAGTTGATCTTCTGGTAGAGACACAACCACAATGTTGTCAGGGTTGATGTCCTTGTGGATGACTCCGGCCGTGATTGTCAACTTTAACGCCTCGACAATTTGAAGCGCAATATACAAAATAGTTTCCAAGGGAAGCTTTCGTAGTTTGGTTGGGTTCTTTGATCCTTTGGTTTCTTGGAATCTCCGAAGACTACACCCACCAGCATCCTCCACCACCAAAGTCCAAATCCACGGTCTTTGACTATTTCAATGGTCTTGGAATAAAGCTTGATTTTGAGTAGCTGTGATGACTTCGGAAACGCGAGCATCCTTAACGTTTGAAGGAGCGGAAGACTTTGCATATAAAAACTTGAGCGTTTCATATTCGTGCTCAATCCTTCTATTTGCAGCTTCGTCCATTTGACCTGTTCCTTTACAAATAACTTTGATGGAAGGGTCATGTAGGGCATATCCTCTTTGGATTATAACATCATTTGTTCTCGCCTGACTCGCATAGATAACTTCAGTACTGACATAACCTGGAACGCCATAAGTTCCAACACGCGCGCCTGAAGCTCCACTGCTTAAGCTCGAAGACTGGTATTTTGTTGGAGTATTCTTTGACGCGGAAGCATCGCTTTTGCTGTCTTTGTCTTTCATCGGATAAAGGCTCGTCGAGAAAAACAGTCAGAAGCGAAGAACGATACGTGTTTTTTGATGAGCTAGAGCACGGGAGGAGTGAGGGAGTGCAATGCAAATTCTTTCTATTGTCCTTATTCCAGAAGTAAATCCAACCAATCAGAATATGGAGGAGAAAGAACTGTTTGTGCAACAAAGTTAAGTCAGTATCTATATGGAGAGGAATGGAGTGTGCAGCGCCAGGTAAGGCTGTTTTGCACTTATTGAAAGTGACTGTCCCTTACACGAACACAGGCAGCCTTCACTCGAATCGGCCGCGACCCAATTCTGCGAACCCTTTTCCCTGACTCGAATTCAACCGAGGATTCCCGTGGACTCGAGCACCGACTGTAAGGCGCCACCCACCCAATGTGCTCCTTGTGTCTGTTAAACCACAAACACCAAACCAGAACAATGAGTCACATCAGACGCGCGGCCCAATTCAACGACCCGCACATTGTCCGCGCAATGGCCGAGTGTTGCGACTCGTTCGGAATGCGAATCGGCGTACACGAAATTCTATTCAAATCAACCATCGCAACATTCGGAAGCAGTGCCCAGAAGTCGGAATGGTTGCCGAAAATCGATCAATTTAAAGTATTGGGAAGCTTTGCAATGACCGAATTGGGCCACAGCTCCTCACTGCGGGATCTGGAAACAACTGCTACTTTTGATGACTCAACGGACCAGTTTGTCCTCAATTCACCCACACTTACGAGTACGAAATGGTGGATCGGAATGGTGGGACAAGTTGCGACCCATACCTGTATCTTGGCCCAAACAATCGTGAAGGGGGAGAATATCGGGTTGAATTGGTTCTTGCTTCAGCTACGAGATATCGACACGGGAAAACTTCAACCAGGTGTTGTATGTGGCGCATGCGGTCCGAAAGCAGGTCGAAATGGTATTGATAACGGATGGATTCAGCTGAGCAACGTGCGGATTCCAAGAGGGATATGCTCATGAGAATGTGTGATGTGAACAAAGAAGGAGAAGTTACAGGGCCGATTCATCCTGCCCTTATGTACGCTACTTTGATTCCTGAACGTCTTGCTCTGACGTTTGCAGCCAAAGCATCAGTTGGAAAAGCTCTGGCAATCACTTTCCACCACCAAAGTGAACAACCACAGGCAAAAACTATGCACACATTCAAGTTGGTGAATATGCTAAGCACATTAGTAGTTATCTATGTTGCAGAAAGGTGAAATATCGAGCCACTACTGTCTCGCCAGACTGACCCTGAAAAAAAACAAACAGACAAATCATGAGCACCTGGAACAAATTCCAATCTCTTGGAGCAAACGACCCGTCATCGAAACAATACCTTTCTCAGCTTCCAGATATCCATGCATCTGCAGCGGTTGAAGGCATCTGTGACTTGGTGGGCTTCTGACGCCTTGGCAGCTTGTCAACAGGCAGTCGGCGCAACTACACACATAAACCTTCCTTTGAATCAATCACTCGCCTCATTGGTGACTGGGGTGTCATGACGACAGGTTCATTCAATTTCACAATCACATTACATACTCACACTTTCTTACCAGGCGGAGGCGATAATTACGCGCTCGTTGAGCAGTGTGCTCGATACCTTATGGCTCATATAAACAAAGCATTTGAATCACCGTCACATAAATTTAAAGGATCTGTTGAATACTTGAGTCGAGCCAAACTGATTCTTGATGCTCACCCAGTACTCGACTCGGAAAGAGTCATGGAATCTTGCATGGAATTGTATGAAGTTTGATTGTATCTTTAGGGAAACGGTTGTTGGAGGCGAAAAAGGAAATGCAGAGTGACTTTTGGTCGCAGAGAATGCCCGACTTGACTAAATTGAGGTACATAGATCCTGGCCAAGGCTTGGTTGCTCACGTTAACCTATCTCAACGCAGTATGCTCCACGTTCAGTTATATCTGCTCTACAACTATAAAAGCGCGCTTGAATCGTCGCCCCCACCACTTCCATTACATACTTTGCTGAGTTATGTGGTGATCTCGCTGCTCTGAACTCCTTTTGTCAACTGGTTGGAAGGTGAGTCTCTTTACTCTTTGCGAAATACTCTTCCTCAAATTAGTCACACTTTTATAAAGTTGCTCTTCAAGAAAGCGTACTTAAGCCAAAAGATGTAACGTTGTTTCGCACCAATTGGCACATCTCTCTGAAAAGCTAAGGCCACCAAAATGTATTGTTGAATCCTTGGGTTTCCAGATTTGTCCTATCGCCAGAAAGAAGGTGTCTCTTGAAGCTCACTCAATGTTTGTAATAAAATCATCTTTCGCTTGCATCAAGGTTTGCAAGTTGTTCGTCACTTTAGGATATCAAGTTGAACGATACGGCAGAGTTAAATTTCATGTATGCGGGATTACTCGCGTCATATTCAACACACTTATCGAACACCATTTCCAAACTCCCAAATAGTTATAAAAAAAGAAGCAAATAACAGCATAACTTATCCCTGACGAGGGTCTCCTTCTGGCTCATCACCACCATCCAGTGCAGCAGAGGCATTGCTTCCTCCCTGATCCTTCTTTCTTGAAAGACCCGATACAATGTCGTCAACACGCAGCAATAAGCAAGCAGACTCAATAGCTGTCTTAATGGTTTGGGATTTGACGGCTTGTGGTTCCCAGATTCCGTAATCCTTCATGTCAACGATAGTTCCAGTTTCACCGTTGATACCCCAAGTGTGGTGACCTTCAGCATGTTTGGCCTAACGAAGTTTGTAAGAATATATTTGACGTCTTCACCCAAAAACACTTACACGCAATTGAGTCAATGTCTTGATGGCGTTTCCTCCGCAGTTTTGCACAAGAGTTCTTGGAATCACCTCCAAAGCCTCAGCAACAGCCTTGTACGGCCACTGCTCCACACCACTCAAACTCTTAGCCTTCTCAGAGAGCATCACACTTAACGCCATCTCAGTGGCTCCTCCACCAGGACACAGCTTTGGCTCAAACATAACGTTACGGGCGACGCACATGGCATCCTGCAAGTTCCTGTCGATTTCTTGGAGAACATCCTTTGATGGACCGCGGAGAACAATGGTACATGCTTTTGGGTCCTCGCACTTTACAAGGTAGGTGAAGTATTCGTCTCCGATCTTGCGAACTTCGAAAAGACCACACTTGGTTCCAACATCCTCTTCCTTAAGATCTTCCACTCGGTTAAGAATAGTTGCTCCAGTAGCACGAGCGACACGATGGTTGTCAGTCTTACGAATACGACGGATAGCAGTAATTCCAGCCTTGTTGAAGTAGTGCTGAGCGAGGTCTAGTAGATGTTAGACCACGTTGTAAAAGCAACACAAAGCAAACCTGAAACTCCCTTCTCAGTGAAGACAAGGTCTGGCTTGACCTTGATAATGTGGTCACAAAGCTCCTTCACTTGCTCTCTTCGATTTCAAGAAGACGAGCCCAGTGAGCCTCATCAGTGACTTCGACATTTGTTTGAGATTCTCCCTTCTTGTACTCCAATGGACAATCAAGCAAAACAACGCGTGGGTTTTCAATGCGACGTCTCATCTGATGAATAGCGATTATTAGAATAGATTGAGTTGAAGCAGAGAGGCCAGCGCATACCTTTGGGTGAGTAACGTCCTTGTTGATCATGATACCATCCAAAACGCAAGACTCCTCAATCTCTCCTCCAGGAATCTTCTCAACACGAGCATATCTCTTGATGTCAACTTCAACCTTTCCTCCCATAGTTCCAGCATTGTCAATTTCCATACGAACACACTTGACGGCGTCATATGCAAGGGAACACATCAAGTCGGACCATTGTGAAACCATCTTGGTACCGATAGAAGATTTGATGAGACGGAGCATTTCCTCCTTGTTTTCAGTGTTGACAGGGATGGCGAAGGTATCGGTCATTTTCAGGGCATCTTCAAGAGCCTTCTTGTATGCAGAGATGATAGTAATTGGGTGGATTTGACGCTCGAGGAAGGAAGAGCAGAGGCAAGGACTTCACCGGCTGTTGAGTGAACGAGATGGGTTAGTGGTTGAGGGGTGGAAAGGGCTAAGCATACCAAGGATAATGACAGAAGTGGTACCATCACCAACCTCCTCATCTTGGGTTCTAGACAGTTCAATCATTGACTTTGCGGCAGGGTGGGCAACCTCGACCTCTCGCTGAGCAAACACAAAGTGAGTGAGCACAGCACCCAAGCACAACCACAACGAACCAGAATCGCATTTCCATCGTTTGTCAGGACAATTCCGCCCATTGGATCCAAGAGCATTTTGAGCATTGCGCGTGGGCCAAGACACGTGCGGATAATGTCGGCAACCGTCTGCGATTGGTGCGATGGTTGGGTTTAGCTGAGGGGTGCTAATCAAAGAGAGAGACGCACCTTCGCGGCTTCGATGTTTGACATCTGGGCCTTGCGTCCAGTCTCGCGCTCCATGTTGGTGTCTGTTGTTGTTGCGGGTGCGTGTTGGTTAGGGCCGCTGTTTGGGGCAGTGCAAGGCCGTCTTCGCGCGATTCACACTGCCATTGAATCAGAAACAAACTGTAGCTTACTCATAACAATAACCGGCTGTTGCATCATCTTTGCTTGGCTGGTGGTGGGGGGTGAGGAACGGGTGATGTTTTTTTGATGCTCTTCCTTTTTGTTCTTCCACCCCCCTTCACAAAACACAAGCACTAGCATTGCATTCGCAGGAGAGTCATGATCGATTCGTGCCCAGATTTATATCTTTGAATTTATTTAAGTTGGACAGGCTGCCAAATTATCAACGTGTCGATGCATCACTGATAAACAGATCCCCCTGAAATGAGCAATCGTTGCTGTCAACACCAACATGTGGAAGATTTGATGAGATTGAAACTGAATTCAAAAGTAAACTTAGGAAAGTCAAATAGAAATCATAAGCATACCCAGTGGTCGCACTTGCCAGGAAACAATCGTTCTGGGAACCGACTTGCATACAAGAAAGCGCCAATCAAATAACACGCGCCTCCAAAGATTCCGTGATTCAACCCCATCGCCATGTTAACGTAATCGTAACCGTGTTCAATCAATAAGTGGATGATTGGGACAACCGAAGAAACCCCATTCCAACAAACAAACTAGTTCTCAATGCGCGATACTTTGGCGTGCTGTACTTTTCTGATACAGTAATCAAGGTCTGGATGAAGTGATTGGTCAGTTTCATTCCGGTTTCTAAACCATTGAAACTCACTGTGACGATACCAAACGTTGTCATGAGCGCAATGTAAAGCGTCTGGAACTTGATTTCGCAATAGAATCCATAGTAAATAAAAGGAATGTTGCTTCCCCTGTCATAATTCTGATGAGTTTCTGCAGTGTCAGAGTAAATGACCTTACGCAATCAATCCCGCGATTCCAGCAAAGTCCAGCTTATTCCAGGCCTTGGAAACTTTAAACGAGTGACAATGAAACGTGTGGAAAGCCTATAAATAGCTTAGGTCAACACTGTATCCCTTGTTCCAACTTCTTGTTGAGTTACGAACCGCAGACAACCCCATACACGCGATTGCAGAAACCATGAAAGCCGATACAACGGCAAAGTCTTTCCATGTAATGGTACTAATAAGCTCGGCATCGCCGCTCACAACATCTCCTGTGATGAAGACTGTGCTTTTGACGAGATTGGCAGATGAAGTGAGCATGTATATCAGCCATCCAAGGTGAAGTAATGATCCAATAAGGTGAGAGAAGATGTTTCCCGTCTCATTGTGAACATACAAGAGGGAGTAGAAGCAGTCCCGGTAGTTTCCCATCTCTTGACGATAGCCACTCAGAATGTAAGCGTTATCAAACCTGTTTGTTACAGTTATAAGCTTCTTTATATGTTTTATAACGAGGATGATCAAGTTTCGTACATCCATGCTGGAATCTGCTTGATACTAATGGTTTCGTGCACATTCTGTTTTTGGGATCGTGTCAAACTGGTCTGAGACCCTTGTAGTGGAATATCAGATTCGCTTTCATCGCCATTGATTTGTTGTCGTCTCATAGCTCGAGTTCTGGGAGCCATGTGCTTTTTGTTTGACAGCTTTTTTCCGGCCAAGTTTTTCCTAAATATCGTTGCGTCGATAATAAACGAGGAACTTTAATTACAAAATACATCAAGGAGAAAAGGATTCCAATTGCGTTAAAACGGTGTTGACCTTGTACAAGAGGCTGAGACTGCCAAACAAGAGGCAGAAGCAAAACACAACCAAAGCCGCTATCACACCAAGTGATCCAGCTTGTTTCCGAATAAATTCTCGAAGCCCTTCTTCTTCTACTACTTCTGATACTTCGTTCGTCACGATTGTAGTCTCAACCTGCTTCTTTTCCTCAGCCTCCAAAAACGCTTGAGCCTCTTTGTACGCCCCATTCCGCCCTGAACTTCTGGATCGCCTCCTCAGCTTTGAGCCAGATGCTATTGCATTCCGCGAGATTCTGTCAGTGGTCGATCCGCTATTATTGCGTAACACTTTTCGTGGCTTGACCAGCATTGCAGCTCGAGTGATCGTAGGCGACCGCGTATCTGTTGGAGAGTCCGTATATTTACCATAGTCAGATTCAGACTCTTCTTTAAGAGGCACTTTGAGCCGCGAGAGAGATGAGTATGGGGACGAGACAACTTTCATGCGTGGAAGGCTTCCAGGAACGGTAAAGTAAGATCCAGATTCGAGTTTCGGGTCTTGAACCTCTTGAATTTCATGTTGAGGTGACGATACGTCATTTTCAGGAGTCGTGGCAACATAGAGAGTGTCATCACTGTTTTGATGCACAAATGACCGTTCCTGCTGTTCCTTTCGAAGCTTCAACACACTTCCTCGACGCCTGAGTAAATTCAAGTCTGTCGGTGTATTCAAGCTCCAGAATGGATGCCTCTTCAGTTTGGCAACTGGAGGTGACCGAATACTGCTTGCTGTGCTTTTGATGGTTCCCCACCACCACGAGCTATTATTGGTTTCATTCGTTGCAACACTCTCACGACGAGACGGTTGGTCTTGAAGAATAGTTTGCACCGAAACTCCACCATTAAATAACCCTCCAGATTGTATAAACCCATCGAATGATTCGACACCTTGAGTTTCAGGCTCATGGGGAGGCGATTTATCATGGGTCACCCAATCAAACTTGAACGCGCGTGTGAGAGTCTCTTTGAATGAAGGAGCTTTGTGCGAATGATTATCTTTGAACGAATTCGCTTTCGAATTTGGAGCAGTATTGCATTCAGAGACAACAATTTGTGGCGGGTTTGGATCCATGGCGTCAATGAACTTTGGTTGTAACGGGGCATTTGCAGATTCCTTCACTGAGCTCTTGTTGCTCTTGACACCGGATATAATTTCCAACTGCATTAATGTATCGATTGACTTTCTCCGTTTGCTGGGAAGACCGAAAACGGAGGTAGAATACATGTTTGGATTGAACGCAAGTCGGCGAAGGTCTGAGGTGGATAGCGGGCTTTCGTCGGCCAACTTTGCTTTGTCCAGCGCTTCTTTAAGAACATTCAGAAGTAGATTATGGCATTGGTCACGATTGAGAAAGGAGTTGAAGGTATACTAAGGTGGGGAAACAGGTCAGATGTCATTACGAATCAAGCAGTAACGAACTGAATTGGAAAGAGTGCGAATCTTGATGGCAGTTGGGAATATCAGTGCAGTCTTGCACTTCTGAACGCCTACAATGTCCACCAGTTTGATTTCAATCTGTTTCAGTGTGTTAGAAGCAACTGCCAAAGAGGTGACGCTGCATACGAACCTCCTCCTTCAGAATACCGAGAATGTTTGCATAGAAGAGAACAGCTGTGGATGTGATGCGCAATCGTCCCTGGATTGAGAATGATGGCTTCGTCTTGGTTTGAAACCCACACATAAACTGGTGCAAAGGACCATAAGAGACTGCGGTAGTTTAACTACTATTACTCACCTCTTCAATGCCTCCTGGTGGAAGGCAGTTGGCTCCAGAGTCGGTTCCCATCCTTGCACTTTCGTGAGTGTCTTTTCCGCTGTCGTTTCTGGGGCTGAGCTGAAACCACTCACAAAACATCCCACCAACCTTTGACAATTATGTAATCATTAACAAGATTTATTCCCACTTTTCAACCCAAATGTATATATTCCTTCTCCTCCTGCCTCATTCTTTGCCCCGCCGTATGCATTCTCAATTATCTTGATCAACTTCAACACGTTGAACAACGTATCTCGCAGCAAAGAAATCCTCAAACCCATGCGCGTATTTGTCGTAAATATTGCGATCCGCATTCACAAAGTCAGGCTTCGCAAAACGCAACGCCAACTCTGTCCAAGCGTGAATAACCTCTCATTATCAAAAGTAACAAGAACAAACCTTCCTCTTCCTCTTCATCGTCTGCTTCGTTGATTCTCTTGTTCTTGGCATCACGGATCAAATCATCGCAGTATCCGAATGCGCCAATCTTGGTTTCAAATATCTTGAGGAGACGGATGGAAACGCCCTCCTTTCTGTTGTCGGAGTATACAAAGACGCCGAATGCCCATTGAGGAAGTTTTCTCTTTGGAGGTCCCATTTTCTAGTTTTCTGGTGGCGCTGTTTGTCGGTGCATTTCGAAGGGTGCGGGAGACAAAGATACCTGAGATGAAAGCTTATATCAGAAAGTAAGGAAGTCAAGATAGATTTATCGGCAAGCTTGCAAAGGATTTGAGACAGTTGCTTCTTTGAAGTGGTTGTTTTTGCGTAAAATCAAAACAAAATGGAATGGGGAGAAAGCCAAATTCTATAAAAAATAAATGATATTCCATTACTCCTTATCAAATCAAACCATTCCGCCACGTATTTCTCCCATAAGCGAGTTCGCCACTGCTCGTTCTATATCATCGTCCTTAGGTGATTTTTGGGCCAAATTAGAAGCAAGAGGCGCTGAAATGGATGCTGCTGCTGACGTGTACGCAGGCGCATGAGAATACTTGAATCCTAGTCCTGTAAATGCATGTCAGTGAAAGATTTACCGTTAAATAAAATTACCCGGAGGCTCAGTGGGCGAGTGATGTAATAAAGATGGCGGCGTCATATTTCTGTTCACGTTACTTGGCATTCGAGGCAAATGCGTCCCCATCAAGTCAAACGCGTTCGGCAACCGCTGAACCGGCTCAAACTCGAGAACAGTGGGATCCAACAATGACCGCTGAGTTTGAGAAGTTGCCTGCACCACTGGCGGTGGTTCATGAAACAGCTGCGGTTGTTGTAAAATAGGGGGTGGACTCTGCAAAAGCCTGATTTTGCCTCCACGCGACGAAGAGCCTGGCTTATTCAAAGAATGGTCTCCAGTGATATCCATGTTCGTCTTCGATCTCGACCGTGACAACTCATGTAACAAGACCTCTTTCACGCGCTTTTCCTCCTTCAACTCTGCTTTGTGTCTTTGCAGTTCTGAGAGCAGTTTTTCGTGAATTTCATTCCAAACTTTCAGGTCTTCGTCGATGGCTCTTTCACGTTCCTCGAATTCCTCGATGGTGCTAAATTGGCTATTTCCAATTAAAGCAGTTTCCTTTTCGATACCTTCAATCACAGCCTGTTTGATGCGGATCTGATTTCTCACATCTTCTTCATTCTTTTTGGCGTTGGCTCTTAATGCGTCGAGCATCTTTAACTCGGCCTTCAATCGCGAGACCTGCTCATCCATCTCCTTCTTCTTCTTTTCAAATGCTTCCTCTTCGGACCGAGTTTTAGCCTCGATTCTTTTGATATCAGCCTTAAGCTGCTCAATTTCCTTTTCTCCATTCAAGACTTCATCTTTCGTGTGCTGCAGCTCCATTTTAGCGCTATTCAAGGTATGTTCCACTTTGATGCGCCTGCTCTCAGTGTTGCGACGTGTTTCTTCCAGTCTCTTCAACTCCGCTTTCAATGCAAGTCGATGAGGCTCAGTAGATTTCCTCTCTGCCTTGAGTTTTAAGAGTTGGGCCTCTAGTTCTGACATTCTTGTGGCATGCTCTTCGCGGGTAGCTTGTTCGGTTTTCTCAAATTCGCTTTGGAGGTAGCGCGTATGAGCAATAGATTGCTGTAGACGTGCAATTTCCGCTATATAATGAGCTTCTTGAGCTTCAGCTGCTAGAGCGGCTTCAGCGGCTCGTGTTTGAGACTCAAGCAACAGCTGTTCGTTTGACAATTGACTGGCGTCTACACCATGCGAAGACTGTGAATCAAAATTTTGCACATTTTCATTTGATAATTGAGGCGACTCAGGTCGAGATGTTGGAGGAGTAGTTTGTATTGCGATTGTACGTTTCTTGGTTTGTTCTTCTGTAACCGATCAATTTATGTTACATCCGAATTCAAAAAATACAGAAAATAGGTACCTTGTATATCGTCCTTCTTTTCAAGAGTCTTGATGTGAAGAAACTTGGATGCAGCTTTTTTGTTTTTGGCGGCAACAGCCCAGACGCGAATCTTGTATTCTGTGCTGTATTGCAAACCCTTGATATCAACGCAAGTCTCAGTTCGAATCGTTTCACCAACGATTTCACCGTTGACTTCAATCTCAAACTTTCGAGGCGGCGCAAACTTCATATCACTATCCATATCACCACTTAGATTTGAGGTAGATGAATCATCATCGCCATCATCATTCTCTTCACGGTCTTTCTGACTGGTATGAGTCGTAGCAGCAGCTGCGGCGGCAGCGGCAGCAGCAGCAGCCCGTCTTCCCTTCCTCCCCCCATACCCAACTTGACTAGTCGCCAAAATATTACCATTGCTCAAAAAACTAGAAGATTCCCCAGCCACACCACCGCCCACAACCCCATTCGACCCATGAATCGTACTCATAAGTCCCGTACTTGAAATCAACTCCTCAATCCGCCTCTTTTTATCTCCCCAACTAATCCGTACACTCCTCGCCGCAACTTCCTCCACCAAAAGAACAGGCGCCATCGGGTCCATGCACCCGAAAAACCTACACACGAGCGAAAAGTTGTTTTTCACCACACGACTCGCTTTCCACACACTATACACGATCGCGAAGGACATGCAGTGGATAGCGATGGGTATTTGAATGGTTACCCAGAGAGGGGGTGAGTTTGTAGTCGTTACGAGAACCCATTTTGAGGGAGTAGATGTCTCAGTTGCAGTGGGGAGTGGAATTGAGTTTGCGTTGGATACGAGCATTTGTTTTATGGTCTGTTGTTTCGCGTTTAAGGTTGTGTGTTCTGAAACGGGGCTGATATCCCAAATTGCGAATCGAAGGGCTATGAAAAAGACGGACACAATAGAGCCCATTGTTGATTCGATGCTAGGTTTAAGAAATCCAAATTCGTGCATGGCTGTGGAGAGAAGTATCAGTTGGATGAGTGTGGTGGCAACAACAGAAGTTGTTTTGTATGATAGCGTGTGCAGAATGAGATAGTCGAGGAGGAACGAGGATGTTGTAATAAGGAAAAATAAGAGTGTGCTTCGTTTGCTGATTTTGTAGCAGATCTTCAAGGTGAAGTAGAAAAAGAAGTAAAGCCATTCAATTGGAAACTCTATATTGGGTCAGTTAGAATGTTCAAATTTCTTTAATGGAAGGAATACCGAATGAAATGTTAAAAATCGTCATTGCGATCCACGACCCTGCAATTTTGAGGCCTTTGTCACTATTTTGATGGAATAAGAGAAACTGAGTATCACAAATTTAGAATATTACTTGTGAGCAATGAACTCGGAAAGAGAGGAGTAGGTATGTGATCCCAGAGTCGCCCCACTTCTCACAGTGATGTTGACGTCTTGAGGTAGCGCCAGAGGGTTTGATTTGAAAGGAAGAGGCGGAGGAGCCACTTTCTGCTGTCCCCTCACTCTTCGACGCGGTTCGCGTTCAGCTGGTGCCATTCGGGAATAGAATTGTCAAGAATCAAATGAAGGAAATGAAGGAAAGTTGAAAGAAATGGGCAAACGAGACCGCAGCCCAGTCGACAGCACCAGCAGAAAGCACCAAAGGAAAGAGCATTCTGACGATGAATCCGACACCGAAATCAAGGTGTCCAATCCAATAAGCGACGACGACTTCTACAACAAATCATCTGAGTTTGTCGTTTGGCTCAAGGAAAAGAAGGGCAAGTACCTCTCTGACCTTTCCTCAAAAGAAGCTCGAAAGTACTTTGCCAAGTTTGTCAAAAAGTGGAACCGGTGCGTTGTTGTTCTTGTTCAACTGCGCAACCTTCTTAACCCATTATTGACTCCAAATCAAATCAGAAACGAACTCTCGCACAAGTTCTACTCCGGAATCGCTTCAACGGACATCGACTCGAACGCCCGATCGAAGCACAAATGGAACTTTAAAGTGACCGAGGCAGACGAACAACGACTCGTCGAGGCAAAGGACTCGGTCCACTCTTTGACAGCCTCCGCCTTGGAAACTGAGAAGAAACGATCGTTCAATCAATCAATCGATCAGCCCTCGTCGTCTGGTGCGAATACTGTGCCTGTGAGAGGCGGCTCGGCAGGTCGAAGGACAAACATTGATGAAGACATGGACGACGAAGACAGAGCCCGTTACGAGAAGGCTCTGCGCAAGAAGGACGCGAAATCGTATGATTCTACTCGACAGGCGGCCCTGGATGAACTCGTGCCGAAAGCTACAGGCCGTGAAGCTCAACTGGAAAAGCGGAAGGCACAGAATGCATTTCACAAACAGGAACGCGACTATGATGTCTCGCTGAATGATTCGGATTTGATGGGAGGCGGGGATTCGTTTGCGGCTCACTTGGCCAGGGAACGTGCCAGAAAGGAGCGATATGAAGAAAGGAAGTCGGGATCTCGTAATCCAAAAGAAGAATTGGATTCTCGTGTGCAAAACTACAAACAAAAAGAAGACGCGACAATGGCTATGCTGCGGGATCTTGCCAAGAAACACCATGGGGGAGGCGGAAATCATTGATAACTGCCAAACAATGAATCTTTACTTTTTTGAACCAAGTTTGAAAACATTCTGGAAGAAGATCGGAAGAGGCGACTTCTTCTTTCTGACTTCCTTTTCTGTCACGGTAGAGGTAGACGTATTCTCCTCTGCAGCATCCTCCTTGACAGTCTCCTCGTTCGAAGTATTCTCCTTTGTACAAGTCCCATCATTTGAAGAATCCTCTTTCAAAGGTTCATTCCATCTAATCTTCATTATGTGCGAATACAACATCGTCTCGCAAGGTTTCTTCAGGATAAGCTTGCGTCGGCGGGCCATGAATCCTTCCTTCGCGTCAGCGTGTCGGCTCAAGATACTGTCCATATCGCCTGGCTCATCGGATTCTGGGACAATGATTGTTCCTACAAGCAGCTGTAGTGGCTTGCCAGTGGTCGAATGCTTCACCCAAGTGACATTGATGGTTTGGGACTGCCTGTGCCGCACGTAAGTCAATAATTGATTTGTAAACTAGTTGAAAGCCTCACTTTGGCGCCAGTATCACCTTATTAGGTTTTACGCTGCAGCATTCCACAACGGTTAGTTCCACTTTGAAGAAGATTGTGCTTTCGGAGGTGTTCTTAACCACAAATGAATGTGCTTCGACAGTGGGTGAGAAGACAAGCTCGTTCATGTCAACCACCACAGGCGAATACACGGGGGCAGCAATAGTGTCGTCAGCAGTCATTCTGGTGAAGTTTTGACTGGCGGACTTAGGTGATCGAACTCAGTTTTGACGAACCTTTGCAATTGTTTCAATGTGCAGAGGATGGCTCCGATCAAAGCTGAAATAGAGTTAACTTGGCCGAGGAAGTGGACGCCGTGAAAATGGGCATGCTGTAGAGTTCACTTCTTCAACCGTTCTTTCTTCCTCTGTTCTTCCTTCATCTGTTCGTTCGTCATTTAATTGGAAACCTTGTGTACACTCTCCTTGTTAGAAGAATAATTTGATTGCATCTCATTTTGTGCGTATACATAATCCTTCATGCTTTCTTTGTGAATGCATACTGGTTCAAAATAACGTCCATATTGCTTGCAGTATCTGCTTCTGCAACAATTCTAGTTCCTACATGAAGTCTTGCTGACGTTCCATCAAACAGTTTGTTACTTCGAGTGACAAACATTGTTTGAGATTGGCTGTATTCGTTCAAGTCAGTTCAGTCTCATAAAATTGAATCAATGTTTGGAATTCTTCTGTTCAGGATCCACTCTGTCATTCCAACACACACACGTTTTTGCTTTTCATCGCATACAACCTTTCAACACACCTGCCTCCTCCAAAAATATTTACAAAACTCAATATGCAGGACACACAATATGGCAGAAGGAATTTGGGCAATGATGACAAATGGCAAGGGTTCAACAGACACCTTTCGAATTTTTCGAATTTTTCGATTTTTCTGATTTTTCTTAACCCTAATTTTCCTATCATTTTCCCTCTTGTCCCATGTGCAATAATGTTCCATGTGCAAATTTTTTCCCCTTTTTTCCTTTCTATTTATCCTATCATGAATGAAAACTTACCAAAAAATGAAGGAGGCTCCAACCAATTTGACCAGCAACAAGCTCATAGCCCGCACAATGTCTGCTTCTGTAACTGAACAGAACAGTTCATCTGAAAAGCCTGGCTCTCTTGAGCTTGAATGGCATTCAAAGATGCGTTCCCAAGTTGCTGAATGGATGACCACATTTGATGCAATAGCTGCAGAAAATGAGGCTCTTCGACAAGAGAATGCAAAATTGAATGCTTCTAAACAAAGTATTGTCCAAGATCTCAAGACAATCACTGCTGGACTTACCAGCACTCAAGCAACAAAGGTGGCTTTTAAATGTCTCTACTGTGTCAAGCACTACAAGGCAAGAGCTTCTCTTGATTGCCATGTGAGCCAAGCTCATCGAGGTCAGTTGCAGTGAGAAATACATCATGTCTAATGGTTTTTGAAAAGGGTGGGTGTTCTTCCAAGATCAAAGAACTCCAGTTCAAATTATTCAGCAAGATGGTAAGTACCACTGCTTGTGTGGACGCTTTTCATCCACATCCTGTGGCCCACTTCGTGCACACACCAAGAAATGCCAAGGAAGTCAAGGTTCTCAGTTATCTCAAAAGGCCACAGAAGTAGTAAAAGTAAAAGAAAGTCACAGATTGCAAGAGACAGTCAAAAACGATAAGCCAGTGCAGCATTCTCTTTCCCAAGCTATAGTATACAAGGCTTATCAGAGACCTCTCCCTTTACAATGGGCCAACATTGAGCCAAATGCACAACCCAACATCAGTGGTTATGTTCCTTTTCGTTTCTTGTTAGGTAACACCAGCAAAGAGTTATCAAATTCTATTAATCTTTCATGGGCAATGGAATGGTGCAACCAACGTGGGCTTCAGAAACAGATATTTACAAATTACAATAGAACCCCACGTTGGGCGATTCCTGGCAACCTTCACAAAGAATTTGTTGATGCCGCTATATATGAAGTTGAAAATGTCAAGACATCAATCAAGCAAATTAATGGAGAGACCTTAAAGCGCAATGTTGCGGATGTTGTTAAGACTGATAAAACAAATGCAAAGCGTAAAAAGCAGTCAACAGTTGATACTGTGATAGCTGTTGGACCCATGAATGCCTCTCAAACAATCAAGAACTTGGAAGGCACAAGTTTAATGCCTGAGTACGAGGAAAAGCTGTGCATTCCTGTCAACAATATTTTGAACACCATGATTCCATCATATATGACTGTTGTTAATGAAGCATGTAAAGATGTCATTTTAAAAGGAGTTGAAGGATATCTCAAAAGAGTTATGGAGGGTGATATTGAGGAGTATATTGCATTTGACCTTGAACAAAAACAGTCACTCCTGATTCCAAGTGAATTAATTGATCACTTTACACAGTGGCTTAAACCACTGCTCACTGATGTTATTCCAAATATTCAAGTGAGACCTTGGCAGGGCCTGAAGCAGTGTTGATGGGATTTTGTGTGGTTTTCATATTTTAATTTTGTACATCTCTTTGTTTCCTACCTTTCTTCTTGTTTTCTGCGTCTTCTTTCTCACTTATTTCTTGCCTGTCAGAGTGACAATTTTGATGAAGGAGAGTTCCCAAAAATGTCTCACGAACTTACACTTCACTTTGCCCAAATAACAGCTCTGATTGCTGAGAAAGATGCTCGAATATCGCTTCTCGAGTCTCACGTAACTTCGCTAACGGAGCATCGGGACAAACTCAAGAGCGAAAACCAAGTCCTCCTTCATCGCGCAACTTTGCATCAGGCTAAACAGGAGCGTCTGTCCACTGAAATTAAAGCTTTACGAGACGAAAATGAGAGGCTGCAGCGTATTGGAGCGCTCTCGTCGGCTGCGGAGCAGAGTGTAAACCCGCATTCCATTGTACCACTGACAGGCTCTCGGAATCAAAAACCTCCTTCAACACCGCACCCTACTGTCTCAACACAGAAAACCACTTCGGCTACGGATCAATTTCAATGTGAAACTCCCTTCTGCTCTCGTGTGTTCAATACAAAGAGTCAGTTTGACGCACACACGTATGATTACCATCGAGGGATCTCTCTCGTATTTCTTCACCAAACAAACCGGGTGTATCTCGAACGCAGTCCAGAAGATGGAGAGCTTCACTGTCTCTGCGGATCGTATTCATGTAAAGCGGCTAGTCTAATGAGAAACCACTCAAAGTTGTGTCATGGTGCTCCCCCATCTGTCCCCGAGAAGCATCAAAAACCCCCGAGGCAAACTTCGCCGGAATCTGGGACCTCGTCGACGGCTTCCACTGGTGATGATGCCAATCGTATCAAACCGTTTCCAACATCGCTATCTTCCTGCCTTCCCTATCTTGAGCCAAACCAAACACCCAACCGCCTTGAATACGTGCCCTGGAAAGCTATCTTCAAACACGTAACATCGAAATCCGGACTCCCACATCCTCCTGTCTCTTGGGTTGTTCAGTGGTGTGCCCTACATGCAATTGGCAAAACCAAGTTCACAAAGTGGCCAACGAAGCCAATCTGGGCGATTCCTCGCTCGTTGTATGAAGAGTTTGTTATGGCAGCAATTGACGAGGCTCGACGTATCCAATTAGAACCTCCTACCCAACTACACTCAATCTCCAGTCTTATCGAAAGAGACTCCAGTAACGCGGAAAAGAGGAATCGAGAATCATCGATCAACAACCACGTCAGTCAAACCCCATCTATGCCGAACTCTTGTCCCAATAACGACGCGGAGCCTACTGAGTCATCAGCGAAACGTAAAAAGACAACGATAGATTCAACCGTCAAAGCTATACTCGAAACACCTGACGTGGCAGCAACAGTAGCCGATATTAATCTTCCAGTGATCCAAACGCATCAAGACCTCACTGCGGAATACGAAACTACCGTAAACAGTCCCGAATCCGACTTTTCTGAACTCGATGAGCAAGATAATACCGAAGAAGTGCAGCTAATCCCCGTCCTCCAACTCTTTAACGAAATGATTCCCAACTATGCATCCATTGTGCCTCTCCCAACCCAAGACGCCATCCAAAACGGAGTAAAACAATTCCTTCTCGAAGCTATGGACAACGAAATTGAATCATGTGTTTCAGCAGACGAAACCGGTCGCACAACGTACTTTATGCCGGAAGATTTGGTTGCCAACTTCTTAGATCTTCTATATCCAGAACTTCCATCAGCTCTCGCAGGAATCCCATTTAAAAAGCTGACAAAGTATCAATAACCCTGAACAATACAAAACCCAGAACAAAAAACAGCGAATCATTGTGTGCAAAATAAACATGTATTAATATCCAACTTCCAAAAAACAAAACACATAAAGAAGCCAGTACTTCGTTTGATGCCTCGTTAAGGAGAAGACAGCTGCATTGGACTAGCAGGATTGGAAGCAACGGCACCAACTCCTTCTTTCCGAGGAGTCATTCCACTTCGAAATACGTTCCCTCCTATAGCACGCATGGCAGCTTTTTCAAACCCGCCGTTTCCTAGACCGTGGTGAGGAGCTCGGTTCTCGTTATTGACAAGGTGAGTTGGCTGTTTCAAGTGATTGTTTCCACCTCCATACACTGCCGCGTTTTGTTGGGTCCGTAGTTGAATTCCGCGTCTAAAAGGAGATGGAGACGATGTAGCTGTTGATGAAGCTGTAGTCGTCGCGCGTGGAAGAGAAGTGAACGCAGGTTTGTTTGATAAAATAGATGGGTTGTAAGCTTTTGCGAAAGGTTTTCCTGCAGACGTATCTGAAGATGCAGAGGAACGACCAGAGACAGGTGCGGAGGAAGAAATGGGTGTCGGCTGTTGTTGTTGTGCAGGAATCAACATGTCGAGTGACTTTGATGGTCTAAGCCAGAAACCTTTAGTTTCCTCCTATACACATATGAAGCACTCACCCTAGCATTCTTGTTTGGTTGTCAGAATTTACTGTAAAAGGATTGTTATCATTCACAATCTCTGGAGTCATGACAGGACGATTCAATCCTATTAGTAGCATTGATTAGTTACTCCAGAGATTTGGCAACTGACCGAACCTATTGATAACCCAGACAACGAAAGCACATCTTCTGCATTCGTGTTAACCAACCCAGGACCCATACTACTAACTGAACTCAAAGAAACACCCAACCGATTCCTTTCCATCTCCAACTCCTTCACCATTCTCCGCACTTCTTCTTCACGTGCTAAAACCTGCGCCTCACGCACTTCAACAGCTGCTTCCCTTCTCTTGACATCGTCTTCGCGCTTTTTGATATCGGCAAGCCTGAAACAAATGTCAAATCGATCGGTGGTACAAGCTGGACTTACAAAGCCCTTTCCTTGATACACATTCGGATACGATGCAATTTTAGAAACTCTGTGGTTGACGGACGCTTCATATACTAGGGGATATGTCAAAGATGAAGATGTGATGTTGCGTATAGAGTACTTACATTCACGTTAAGCATAGCCTTAATGGTCGCCATTAGCTCAGAAGAGTACTGTATGAAGCTTAGTTTGCGACATAGAGGCATGTTTCCTTACTTGCGACGGAAGTGGGTCAATTCGACCTTGTTGAATCTTCTGAGTGAGACCAGCTTGCGTCTTTGCTTGGAAAGGAGGTCTGATGAATAAAAATTGAGTGGATGTTCCAGTTCCAAGGAAGAGAGCTTACTCTAACGCGCACAATTCGTATATCAAACAACCCAGCGCCCAAATATCTGACTTTGTATTATAACTAGTTTCGCTCACGAGCTCTGGAGACATGTAAAATGGTGTCCTTGTTAATTGAAGGACGAAATGTCGGTTATTGATTCCAACAATTCCATCAAACAACTCACCCAACGAAGGTCTTTGCAAAATCAACATCTGGATTCGCAATGATTCTCGATAGTCCAAAATCGCCGAGTTTCACATTCTGAGCTCCATCCAAAAAGACCTTGGAATCAAAATGATAAGTTTCATATGTTTTGAACCAGGAAAAAGTAATACATTATCAGGCTTAATGTCACGGTGTAAAATTGTCGGATGTGAAGTGGTAGTCGTCTTTCCATCCCCTGAACTGCTGTTAAAGGATGTTCCGCCATGATGACACTCTTGCAATGCAAGTAGAAGCTGTGTGAGAAGGTTCCATACGACATCCTCAGGAATGCGCTTATTTTCTTTTTTGCATTGCTTAATAATTCCCGCCAAGTCACCTTTACGCGCATTGAGTTTTGTTGTTGAACTTGTAGGTTGAAGGACACTCACCACCCTCACACCACTCCATGACAATAAAAATTCGAGATCCAGGGCGATCGACGAAACGCTCATAATAACGGACGATATTTGGATGCCTCAATTCTCTGAGAATATTCACTTCAGAAACCAGCTGCTTCTTCTCCTTTTCGGACATTTTTGAGTAGTCGATTTCTTTGCGGACAAGAATCTGGTGTATGAAATGAGGAATGGGATGTTTAGAATATGAAGTATTGATTGAACGTAAGCTGTGTTGAAGAAAGGTGGTGGGAATGCAGAGAGTAACGACCAAGCGGCAACTTAGATGACCAGTCGAAAGGGAACATCCAACGCCGGAAGCAAAGTACAACCAACAAACGACGCGCGTATCGCAGTGTTTCAGTGGTCCAGAGCAGGCATAGCAAGGTGTTGAGGGGGCAGTAGTTGACAAGTTACCCGTCCATCTGATTTCCTTCTCACTTTCCGAATGAGACCAAAAGAGCCTTCTCAGAGTATTAGGGCATTAAGTGCGTGAAGCAGCAAGCGCGTACCTTGACCAATGACATCCAGATTCTCGTAGTTGTCCATTCTTTCTTGTGAGTTATCTTTTTGTTCTACTTTCTTTTCTTTTGGGAAGAGTGAGAGAAGAGTTGACAAACGAGGCACAAAACCAGCCAACCACCAAAACCAACCAACCAACCAACCAACCAACCGCCACAACTAGTTCAAAACCCACATCTAAAAATGCCACCACCCCCACAACTTTCTATCTCAACGTCAACGTCGACGTCGCCGGTCCCAAAAGACGCGAAGCCACAGTCGCCAACTTCAACATCGCCCTCGTCTCCAACTTCGCTCATCACTCAAGTCGATGAAAACCAAGGTGCGTGTTTGCTTGTACTTACTTGCTCGGCTTAACTAACGCTGTCCTGCTTTCTCCTGCTTCCTTCTGTCTCTGCTCTAAATGTTAATCCCACTTCAAACTACAATTCTCCACCCGTCCCAGTCCAACAATCTAAAAAACAACTAAAGCAACTCCACGTTCCCGCCTCAGCCGTGAAACAAAATACATCCGCGTCAAACTCGCCGCTCTCGGGCTCAACAAACCAAATCACTCAGCACCAACAATCAATAGCTGCCGCCCAGCAACAGCTTCTCCTTCAGCAACAGCAACAAAATGGATTAACTCAAAACCAACTTCAAAATCAACACACGCAACATCAACGACGACGTCCAACTCCCTCTTGGAAACGTTTTCTCTTTGGATGCTGCGGATTCCATCCTCGTGATCTAGAAGCCGCCGATGTCGCTCCTCACTCTCCTCCCTCTTCTTCTCCCGTAAAACCTATTTCTACTCTTACTGTTTCGTCGGCGACCACAGCCAACAACAACCCACATATTCTTAAATCGGCTCAGTATGGTCAAATGGGGAATGGTCAGCCGTACCTTTTACCTCTTTTGGAGCCCTGTGACATTGGGAAAAAATGTCTTGTTCTTGATCTGGATGAGACACTTGTTCACTCTAGCTTTAAGGTAGGCGGCGTTTTCTATTTGAGAGGAATAGAGTACACGCGAAACACGAGTGTACGCGAGACGCGTCAGACGAATGGAATAGGGATTGAATCCTACCAAATGATTCACTGGAACCAAATCCAATTTACTCATGCCAATTCTTTCAACAGGCTGTGCCTAATGCCGACTTTGTCATACCCATAGAAATTGACAATCAATTACACAATGTCTATGTTCTGAAACGGCCGGGCGTCGACACTTTTATGCAACAAATGGGACAACAGTTTGAGATTGTCGTGTTTACAGCATCGCTAAGTAAATACGCGGATCCCGTACTAGACATGTTGGATAAATACAAAGTCGTAAAACATCGTCTGTTTCGGGAAGCGTGCTTACATCACAAAGGAAATTACGTCAAGGTACGTTTTTTCTTTCATGACTGTATACTCGTGACTTACATTCAACCACAACGAAAAGGACCTGAATCTCCTGGGCCGAGATATCAAAGACATCATTATTCTCGATAACTCACCAGTTTCATACATATTTCACCCATCAAACGCCATCCCTATTTCGTCATGGTTCAATGACCCGAATGATACCGAGCTCCTGGATCTGATTCCATTCTTGGAAGACCTGAAAACTGTAGTGGACGTGACGACAGTTCTGAGTCAGGAAGCCCTTTAATCTGTAGTTTAGACGGATTTTGTACACCAGCATTTTGTATAGAACACCCATTTGTTGCTTGCTTGTTTTTCTTGCTTTTTTTTCTTTTGTTTATGGGGGGTTATTATTTTCAGCCTTGTCTCTTTGTACAGCTCTATTTAATTGTGTATGGTTCGCTTTGGATTTGATGGGGATGGAATAAAGTGAATCATCAAACATTTACTGAATTCTAAATATTCTGACAAAAGATACAGATAGAAACACCACCAAATCATATTCGTTGCACATTTAGAGAGTTGCCAAGATCGACGAGATGGCTGGAGCGAACCCACTTGCCTCCGCAGAAGAAACGTCCCAAGTCATCACACCCCACAGCCAAGGCTTCAAAATGTCACCGGTGATAACCTTCAATGCGGCTTGGACTTGAGCCGGGGTCGCGTATCCAGATGAAGCACTTGGTGTCGATCCTGGCACTCCAACGTAAATTGGCAAACCAAGCTGCTCAACCCATTGATCAAAGTTGAAGAGAGGATTAATCAAGTTACATTGCGCGTTGTTGTAGAACTGGACTTGAACATAGTCAAACCCGTTGTTAGCAGCAGCAAGCGCACCACCAATATTGTAATCAGGGAACGGACACTGAGGAGCAGCCGTAATAAACATTTTCCCCGGGTTATTCGTCTTGAGGTACGTATTGATGGCAATAATATCCGCAACAGGCGGCACAGAAACCTCATCATCATAATCAATACCATCCAACGTAACACCAGCTCCGAAAGGTCTAACCGCCTTCGGGTCATTACCCCCAAAGAACGTATTATGCAACCAGGCCGCAATTCCCGGACCGGACCCCGCCGACAAATCAATATTCGCGAGCGCACCTCCAAGCGAAAGACCAATCTTCACGCCAAGTGCTTGACACGCCTGAATGTCTTTTCCGACTTGAAGGAAACTTGCCGCGACTTTTGGGTCAATCGCTTTCCCGCCGGTCGAGTCCCAGACCCCGTATGTGTTCTTGTCGAGGTCGAGAATGAAGCCGGTTGTTGGAGAGGAGGAGGAGAACGTGGCGAGGAAGGCGAGGTGGATTGTGTCCCAGTGGCCGGTTTGGCAATAAGAAAGTAGCGAGTTTTGGTACTTTCCGTTAGTGAAGTAACCAGAGGATTGTCCCCAGTATCCTACCAACAACGTTTTAGTCGGATAAAATTTAAGGGAAGAAAAGAGTGAGTACCGTTGAACTTGAAACGCTTTCCAGCTGGAGTTGGTGGAGGTGGTGTTGGAGGTTGGAAGACTTCTGGACAGTTGGCCAAGTAATCACAGTTTCCAGTCTTGGCACAACAGTACAGTCCCGTTGGACAGGCAGAAGTGAGAGCGACTTGTCCTCCCCAGCATGAAATCAACGTCTTAGGATCTGGGCAAACTCCACCGTTATTGGGGATGTTGGCACAAACGTTTCCTGCAGCAGAGGTAGTGGCTGGAGCATTTGTGGTTGTGGTCGTAGTTGTTGAAGTTGTCGTAGTTGAAGTTGCAGCAGCTTTAGTGGTGCTGCTTTGAGCAGCAGCAGTTGTCTTGATGGCTGCAGTAGTGGTTGTGGTGGTCGTGGTGGTAGTCGAAGTGGAAGTAGTGGAAGTAGTGGTTGTCTGCTTAACAACAGCAGTAGTCGATGCCTTGATTGCTGGAATGGTGGTGGTTGTCTTGGCAACAGTCGTCACGGGACCACTTCCACAAGCTCCCAAGTTTGTCCATTGCTTGTAGTCACTCGCAGCTCCACTGTTCGTCGCCGGATCAGAGTTTTGCGACCACCAATTGGCTTTGTAATTCACGCCTCCTTCACTGGCGGTATCACCGTTGAGGTACGTCTTGGCTGGATCATAGGCAGGAGCACAAGCAGTCTGCGCGTGAGCTGCAGCGATGAGCGAAGCAGCAATGAGAGCAAGCTGCATCTTTATCTAAAGGATCTGGTGTTGAGAGTGATCCAGTGGGAGGAAAAGCCAGATCCATTTATCCATTTCCCTATGGGCTTGTTCAGCCAGCTGACCAGTCACATCCCATGTCACACGAATCCGCACGTGATTATCACCAATTCAGAAGTCGATCTAAACCGCTTTGTGATCCAGGCGACGGATGAAACGCGAGTTTGATAGATGATCAGATGGGCATTGAATTGTCAGCATCAACATTTCTAGCAAAGAACGCACCAATGTGTTTCGCAAAGCCATGTGGCGAGAGCGGTTATGATAACGGTGATTTCGTTCCACCAAGCTCAACGGCAATGACAACATCAGGTCTCAGTTCTGGAGAGATCGCAGGAATCGTACTCGGCCTTGTCGTCCTTGTATGGCTGACTGTAGCGGTCTTTCTTTTATACAGAAAACTTCACCAGCAGCGAAGAATATTGGATGAAGAAAGTGCGTTTGATACTGGTATTACAGGCCGGCCAACAGATATCAAAGGTATATGAAGTAAAAATCAACTACATTAATAACTACTCTTTATAGTCGAAGAATGAATCAATCCACGCGTAATTGGATTCATTGATGAAATTTCATGGCAGATGATTTTGCGTTTGTGTTTCTTGACCATATGAAAGACACATACGGCTCGGCCCGACTTAGATCTAGCTCTATTATTGATCAGAAACTCCATTTTTATAGGCCATTAAATAAAAAAGTTCTGATGCGTGACAATTATTGGAAAATCACACCAACCTCCAGATGTCTTCCTGTCAAGGAAACTCTTGCAACAACCCTCCTAATCCAAATAACAACAATAATGCTGTTAACGACAATACCAAGAGTCTCGATACGGGGCCAATTGTGGGAATAGTCTTTTGCGCTGTGATTTTGATCCTATGTCTCATAGTTGCCTATTTAATGTTTGAACGACGAAGACAAAGAAGAGTCGGAGATGAAGAAGATCAGTTCTTGATTATTTTCCAACTTCCGCCGCAGCCGTCCGACAAGGACCTCGAACGAGCGCGCTTGAGAACAGAGCTCGGACTTCAGTCTCACGAAATGACGAACGTAACTGATGATTTAACTCCATATTATGCGTTGAAATCGGAGAGAATCCATCGAATCGCAACGCTTCTGAGTCATAACCTAATATTGTTTGAACAAGTTGGATTCCCACCCGACTCTGATAAAAACCCGTTGATTCAGATCCTCAAAGATATTGGCGCGAAACAAGCAGGCCCTCATTTATTGGAAACAACTGTCCCTGTTGCTCGAGCATATCTTGACAGCAGTTTGGCGACCTACAAATTTCTTCCAAGGCCTTTATCGTTGACACCAGAATGCTTGAATCATTTAGAAGCTATGGAAGCCGCACTATTAAAGGTTGTTCAAACTCAGCAAACTGCTACAGAATCACAAACGGAATTTGCTCGACGTTTAGCAGCAACAAAAGAAGCGGCTGAAAAAGCTTGCGCGGAGTCTGAGTCTTTGATGGAAAAGAAAGTGGATGAAATCAGCAAAAAGATGGTGTTATTGGACACTGAAACGCAAAAGTATAAACAGCTGGCGATCGAGGCTGAGGCTGCACGAGTTGCTCTGGAATTGAAGAGCAAAGAGGAAGAGGAGGCTACGAAAGCGAGAATCAAAGAGCTTCGAAGCGAGTTATTAGACCTTGCAAATGATGAAATGCAACTGGTAATTCTTTATCTGATCTTTTTCCCTCTCAAGTCTGTGACATGCCAAAAAATAGACAGACGGAATGTCCAAAGCGGAAATAATGGCCCTTCTGGAAGACTTAATTGGCGAAAAAGTATCAAGAATCAATCGGTTGGCAGCAGTCTCTGCAGAATTCTACAAACTGCTCAAAACCCTTCATTTCCCTGCTTCTGACCCGTTGACACCATTTCTTCAAACTCTGCCCACAAATCTTCCTGATAACGCCAACCGTCGTGCCTTACAACTACGTGCAAAACAAATCTTTGTAGCATCTTTGAATTCCCCTTCAAAATCCCTACCACCTCCGTTCGCATTCACTCGTGCGTATATCGAAGCCTTAGAAGACCGCCGTGATGATGTCCGAGACCAAGTAATGGAACAGGAAGCGAAAGAATCAGACTGTAAACGCGTAGTTGATGAAATTGCTAAACTGTACGAGAACTTGAATATCCCGAAGCAAGACAGAAATGCGCTTGTACTGGATATCAAGAATTTAGATGAATACAATATTCTTGTACAGGAATTGCGAGAAAAGTGGGAGGCTGGAAAGCAGGGAGAAGTCGACATGAGTCGTTTACAAGAGTTCCGTGAAGAGTTGACAGATTTAAAAGCGAATGAGTTTGTTGTGGTGAGTCCAGCTTCCTCCTAAATATATGGAGCTGATATCAGGTAACAGAAAGACCCGAATTCCCAACAAGAGCGCTGGCAAGTACTTGAAAACCTTGTAACTGAAAAAGCGGACCGAATCAACCAAATTGCATCCCTTTCAACTGATTTACTCCTCCAGTACAATTCTGTACCAGAAGAAGTGCATTCAAAAACCCCGGAAGAGGTTCAAATCAAAGCACTCCTTGATAATCTTTCTTCAGGAGTCCAGGATTCTACATCCCCGCTCCAACTACAATCGCATATCAAGGAAAAATTGACGTCGTACTTTGCTGAGCATCATTCACTCCCTAAGCCTCTATCCATTACAAGAGTTTTCATAAAGTCTCTCCAGGAAAGGATCTCAGTTGTCCGACGAGAGATCAAGGAACATAAGGAGCGAGAAGAGCAGCTGCGCCGCCTTATTTCGGATATCAAAGAATTATGGGATCAGTTGGAAGTACCAGAGTCTGAACGCATTGTTCTTGTGGATGACTTGAAGAATTTGAAAGAGGTATGTTCGTGAAGTTGGCGTTATGGTTCTCATAACCGACTGCTGTAGTACACTGCGATAGCGGACAGACTTCGAAAGAGATGGTCGGAGAAAATGAAGCTTGAAATTGATCAGGTAAATCGTAGACTCAGTTTTCAGTGAAGCTAACTTTCTGTTAATGAAAGACTGTGGAGAAACTCAAGCAAGTCTGGAAAGACTGTGGCACATCAAAAGAAGAACAAGATTTGTTTTGGAGCCATTGCAAACCAATTTACAGTCCTATAGCTCTGCAAGAAATGAAAAAAGAAATAGCTTCTGCTGCGTTGCGCCGTGAGCGAGGTCTCAAGATTGCCAAACTGATTCAGGAGAGACAAGACTTTATCAAGAAGCTGATTGAATTCGAAGAGGCCGCCAAAGATCCGGGTAGATTGACTGGAAGCAGCATCAGGCTGTTGGAGGAAGAGAAGTTCAGGAAGAGCGCGTTGCCAAATTTGAAGAAGATGGAGAACGTCATCCGTAAGCAGTTGAACGAATACGAGGAGGTATCTGAGAGACCATACTATGTGAAGGATAGACCATATCAGGAAATTCTGGATGAAGAAGTCAAAGATCGGCTCAGCAACTCTAGCGTTCTTGTGTTTTTTGCCAAGAAATAGATTTTGAGGGTGTAGAATTCATATGAGGCCATGAAGACCCTATTTATTCGTTTGTTGGCATATTTGAGAATACAGTACAGATTGGTGCTCGTTAAAGGAAGCTAAAGTATGGATATCAACGGAAATACTTGAAATATATGGCGATTAAAATCAAAATGGAGAGTATGGCAATAGTTCCGTATTGGATAAGTGATCCTTTCGTGTATCTATAGAATTGAATTGTGAGCCCTCATAATCGAAACGAACAGAAAATTGTTGCTCAACTGCCACTGCATGCCTCTAATAACGGCAGTTGATTGAGCAATCCAAGTATCAGCGCCGTCAAGCTGGGGATTATTAATTTCGCGTTAAAAAACCCCCCCAAATACTGTCTTACAGTATTTCGAGTTCGCTGAAGCTGTTCCCGCTGACGATTCAAGTCACTCAGGGTTGACACTCCGACAGTCTCTGACTCAAGCGCAATGCGTTGTATATTTTGCAATCGTTCTGATCCACTTTGGAGTGTTTCAGTTCCACGAAGCAACCTCGTTCGCTGATCATTTGCTTCTGCATCAATTTGAACGATAGATTCATTCGCACCAGACAGTAATTGGAAACGCTCAGCAGCGGCAGGAGAAGCAGCTTTCTGTTTGAATAATAAACAACGAGAACAAGCACTTCCTTGAGAAATAAACCTGCAAATCCTTGCGTGCAATTCGGAGAGTTTCGCGGAAAGATCGGATCAGAGCTGTTGCCTTTAGTTTGTTCTGAGTTGGGAGTGTTTTTGCGACAGTTTCCATCTCTGCAATCTAAAGCTGTTTGAGCATCTTTGCAGTCTTTCAACCAACAAACAACGTACGATTTCATCTGCTTCTTCGAGGTCGCGCGTGGCCTGGTTGACCACGAGCCGCCGTTCTAGCCGGTGCTTAGCTAATAGCATGGGCCTTTTAACCACTTGGGCTGCCTACCTTGCGATGCTTCAGAGCTCAAGAGCGTGGGCAGAGTGACATCAAGTTTGGTGCGCACGGCCTGGCGCAGGGCCTCAAACTCGATCCGAAGTTGGTCCATTCTTTGGTTGTTTGGGTGATTAAAATTACAATAAAGGAAGAAGAAAGGGAGGGATAATTTATGGAACGAAGATGATCTTTATTATTACTTATCAGAGTTAATTCTAGAGAAAAAGAGAAAGAGACGCGCTCTTGAATTTACTTCTTGTTCAAGATACAGTTGGAGTACATGGAGACAGACGCTGGGAAGTCAGAGAACAATCCAACGAGTCCAACTTGCTTGAAGAGAACATCCAACATCAAGAGAGTGTCCTCATGTTGACCGAAAGTAGCCTCACCCTCAACAGTGTTGTAGTACCATCCACATCCTCCAATAGCACCCAAACCCTTCTCCGCATTGAAGGTAGCGTTGCTGGAGCCGTAGTGGGAAGCACATCCAGAACGCTCAAGAGACCAGGATCCGAAGTAGGTGTTCTTTCCGGACTTAGCCTTGAGAGCCTTCAAGTTCTTGGATCCCTTGGACTCAACAATTCTGTGGTTCTCGGCAGTAACGTAGTAGTTGAAAGCTGGAGAAATCAATTCGACTCCGAGGTTCATCATTCCAAGAACAACATCGTCAGTTCCACAGTCAGCTGGCTCGTCACAGTCCTTCTCAGTCAAAGTAGAGTTGAAGTCAGACTCCCACATGTATTCGACAGAAAGGTCCTTGTTCTTGGAAGTCTTCCAGTAACGTGCAACGCGACGGTCGAAAGTCTGCATAATACCAATGGTACCACGCTTAGCGTTACGGAAGTTAGCATCCAAAGGAGCAGTGAAACCAATCTCACGCAACTCAGAAGCCATCAAGTCAGCAAGGAACTCGATGGAGGAGTTCTTGGACTTGAGGAAGTCTTGAGTCCCCTTTTCAGTGGTGTCCTTGAGCTCAGGAATAACGTTGACGTTCTTAGACTTGGCAAACTTGAGATAGTCCTTGTGGGAGACCATCTTGTGGCACTCACCCTTGGCAAGACCGACGGAACGGAATGGGGTGGAGTTGACAAGGTATTCGTCTGGGGTGGTAGCCTTAGGGTTGGTTCCAGACTCCATGATGGAACAGAGCTTGGACATTTCCTCCATGGTGAAATCGTATGTGCAGCAGTTAACCTTAGCGGCAGTACCGTTGGACGCAGGGGTGAAAGGAGTGGAGCACTTGGCAACCATTTCTGGACGAGTCAAGATGTCGGTAGTGAAGTGCAAGTCACAGGTGGAGTGACGGCAAGTAAGCTGGAGGTCCTTGGTAACAGCGGCATCACACTCGATGAAACCGGCTCCAGAGTCAACTCCGATTTGCCAGGACTTGATGGTCTCCTCTGGGGCAACCAAAGCAGCTCCACGGTGTCCAATAGCTTCCAAGTTGAATGCAAGTGGGTTCTCGCAAGTAGCAATCGCGTTACGCATACGGGTGATTTCAGCCTTTCTGTTTGGGTTCAAGAATAGGCTCGTTTAGAATTTTTTGGGTTGGCAGGCTTGACTTGACATCAAGTGTCTTTCAATATAACACGTTACCTCCATTGACAGTCGGTATCGTTCAATGGGTTGGTGGTCCATGGGCAAACGATGGCATTCTCGTGGAAAGTTCTCTCAGCGAACCAACCTGGAACCATTGGGGGAACAGAGGAGGAGGCAGATGCAGAAGCTGAAGAAACAGAGGCATCGTTGTTGGCCTTGGTAGCAAAGTAGGCAATGACGGCTCCGATAGCTCCACCAACAATAAGGGAACCAGCGCTGAACAAGAGAACCTTGTTGTTGCCAGAGTTGGCGACTGGCTTGTTGTCTTCGGTGCTCATTTTTAGGATACCTTTACTATGGGTGGGCTTCGCAGAAGCAAGCTTCTTATACTTTGAGGTATCCAATCACGATCCATTTGTAAGCACGTTTTTCGCTCGTAGTATTTGATTAAATTAGGCTTACAGGCACGAGTTTGGTGCATGCCTCGTTGTTTCATCTCCGGCACGCGCAAATTTCCGCAGGTTTCATTGCCCATCTCTTAAGAAAAAAATCGTTAAATGAGGGCACGCTGGTCAGAAACGAGGAGCACGAGTACAGAAAAATTTCATTAAGGGTTCTTAGAGACAGTTTTCAGCATACATAATCAGGGCATAATCAGCAAAGAGGGCAGAGTCAATTAGAACTTGATACAACATACTGGAGCGCGGAAGGAAAACATTGCCAGCCACAGCATTGAAATTGAGTCTAAAAACGGTGATACTAACAGGTCGAAAATTAATTCTTTATCAATCGAACATGGCACGCATTCAACACATGGGTAAAACAAAAGACTCAAACGAAACATTATTGCAGATCTTTCTAGTCAGTGCAATTCTCCTCAAACAAAATGGTGTGGCTAAACCAACTGGACACAAAAGTACACGCCGATCAATAATACTTTGTAATTAGAAAGCAATAAATATAAAGCTATGAAATAAAACCAAACAAACAATCCCTCTTAGAAGCCCTTGAACGGGTCTGGTGCACCATTCGTCAACCAACTTAAATCAGGCCTCTTATCAGTTGCACTAGCACCTCCACCAGCCCCACTCTTAAGCATCCCCGCATAATCTTCTTGTTGACCCCTCTTCTCTCGTTCTCGCTCAATCACATCAGGTGCCTCACAAGCCGGCAAAAACGGCGGTTGCATCTGCCGAACCTCAGCTTTCGCCCACTTTATAGTCTTGAACCATGCATGCGCCCGGATTTCAGCTCCGTCCCCGTTAGAACCCAACCGTTTCTCGGGGTCCTTGTCAAGCAACCGCGCAATAATGTCCTTGCAGTTCCCCTTTATTAGCGGGTTCCATGCAATTTTGCAGTGCTCGATGTTATCGTAAATGCCGTCGGGGGATTCGCTTTGGAATGGCGTTTTTCCGGAAACGAGTTCGAAAATGAGGACGCCAAAGGACCACCAGTCTACCATTTTTGTGTAAGGGCGGTTCAATACCTTATTTTTACATTGTAAGTATATGCCGACAGAGATTCAATGGTTCTTTTGCTTACAATTTCGCGGGCAATATAATCGGGTGTTCCGCAAAACGATTTTGTTGTCCCTGTCACGACTTTGGCGAAACCAAAGTCGGCTAGCTTGACGTGTCCAGTCATATCTAATAGAATATTCTGTTGCAAAAATGTTGAGTGCTTTTCTTTTGATGGACGCCCTTCATCACCTCTGGCTTCAAGTCTCGGAAAATAACATTTTCGCCATGAAGGTACTGTAAAGACATGAGAACTTCGGCAGCATAAAACTTTGAATCTTCGTCTCCGAATTTCTACGATATGCATTTGAGTATAATCATCAATCCCAATCACTCGCCTTACCTGAACCTTCCTCAAATAGCTAAACAAATCCCCACCATCAATATACTCCATCACCATATATAAATAATGCGTATCCTGAAACGTATGAAACAACTCAACAATAAAGTTATGCTTGACGCTCTTCAAAATCTCCTTCTCATTCACAATCTGCTTCTCCTGCTTCAGTTTCACAACCTCCGCCTTTCGAATCGCCTTGAGCGCAAAGTACCGTCCCGTGCTCTGTTTCATTCGAACAAGAAATACAATCGCGAAACCACCGCGACCGACTCGACGTACAATGTGGAAATCGTCGAGACAGTATCGTTTGAGGGAAGGTGCGGAAGAGGGGGTTGAGATTTCGTAGGCGGATAGACCGGCGTTTCGTTTTTCTTGACGGGCGACGGCGGCTGCTGCTGTGGTTGAGAGGAATCCGTTCCCGGAGGTGTCACGGTGTCCGCCTGTGTTTCCGGCCATGAGGAGTTGGTTTTGAGAGGGAGAGCCTTGTTGTAATGCGTTCTTGTACTTGATATCGATGGATGAACCGCCGAGTTGGGAGGATGGACCTGTTCCGGCGAATAGTTGATTGGTGGATTTGGCAAGCGACATTGGCTGTTCTGTAGCACTTCGAGGAGCTTTCAGGGTTCCGATTTTGGGGAGCGTGGGTTCTATTGTAGGATGTGATGTAGGTGTGTTCAGGAATGGTAATGGCATTGGAGGGGCATCCTCGTTGTTTAACGCAAAGACAGAACCATTTCCGGTCTGATTAATTGAAATATTGCTTGGATTGTTTTTGTTGAGATTTGTAACGCTAGTTCGCCCTGTAAAGGCGAGGGCGTCTTTCGTGACTGAGAGTGTTTTTGGTTTAACTGGTACGGGAACGTCTTTTGCTTCCAGAGAATTAAACACGTGCGTCATTTTACCGGCTGTATTTGAACGATGTAAGGAAGCCTTTTTGAGGAAGCCAGGTTTTGGCTCATCAGCTTTACTCTGAAACAAAAAAATGAGCTTCAATAACGGCTAGCCGCAATACCAAACCTCTCCACTCTTTTCCCCAGACGTGTTTTGCTCTTCTGCTAAATTATGCTCAGATCGAACTTTTCGTGCAGCTGTTAAAGCTGAAGTCGCGTTTGCCAAGGTGGCTTCCATTTCCTTTTCCTTTTCTCGATCACGCTCCTTTTCTTTTGTAACGGTGTCTTTTCGAGTAAGAATTGGAGTTTGACTTGCCGACCCGTCGACAGATGTCTTCTTGACAGTCATTCGAGAAAAGAGACCCTTACTTGCGACGTTGGTTACATCACCAGAGCTGATATCACCATCTTTTGATTCAGAGCCGGTTGCCCCTTTTACTAGTTTCGATGCGCGTCGGAAGAGAGACGTCATTGTTCAAAGACTGATTCTTGACGATTGACCAATATACAGAGGCTGACAGCGAGTAGTGTGATTAGAAATTGCTGATGTAAACGCTTTTGATTGGAGTGTTGGAGTCGATGTGGTTCCGTGAGGTCTTCCTTTTTTGACCTTTGAGTTTTAGAAACAATGGGAGGGGTCGAGACTGACAACAAGAGAACAAAGAAAGTGCAAACTCCGCTGCTTGATCTTGGTCATTCTATGCTTATTCATACACCGATAGAAACACACCAATAAATTCATAGGGCGATCCAAGGTAGCTTTATTTAAGTATGAAGCCAATGATACGATTTACAAGCGCTTGCGAATGAAACAATTACAGTCATATATATAGTTTAGTACACCGACAGTGCACCAATCTCAAGTAGAAGGCTATTTGCAACTGAAGCAAGACTACAGTCAGAAAACCGAGTCTTCCTCATGCAATCGTCTTTATGAGATGATACCACAGTCTCTAATGGCGGGATATCTTTGGACTTGGAAGAGGGCAGGAGTGTATTGAGTGGGCGGGTCAGGCCTGTTAACGATGGCAACAAACGGCAATGGTCAGCAAGGGTCAAGTCGCAGTGATTGAACCTACCAGGAGGCGGGCCGTCCATCAGCGGAGGTGTTCTCGAGTCCGAGTGGGTTGACGTGACCTTTGAGGACGCATCCATTTCGCTCTTTGACCGTTTGAGGCCCCGTTGATTTGTTATCGTTGTTGTCGGTGTTGACAGCGAATCGGGCTCGGTCACCAGAGCATTTGCTGTCAAAGAACGTGTCAAAGTCGATGGATTGGCCGAGGGCAAAAGAGGAGGCACGAGCGAGGGTGCCCTCTTGATGCATGTGCACTGGCGGCAGTGCGGAGTGTACGTGTCTTCGCGCATAATGGCACACATTCGACACGCGGATCGTTGGCGGGAAAAGGACGGCATTTGGTGGTTGGTTGGTGGTTGGTTGGTTGGTCTTGGTTTGGTGAGTCTTTTTGTGAGGAAAGGTGTCTGTACCCTGTTTTGATTCGCAGAACTCCAAACCAACAACTCCACAAATAATGCGCACTTCTTGAGTCAACATGAATGTTCTGCTGTATTTACTACTAATGTGTCTATCAATATACGAACAAGGATCGTGGTACACTTTCACTTCTCCAGTTGAGCCAATAGTCCCTTTGCCCATTCAACCACATCGCAACCATCCGCTTCCGCTGCAACACAGCTTGGATGCTGCAACAAGACATCGGGTGCAGGCCGCTCCATGTGATCCTTAATCAGACTGAGAACAGTAACGGGTTAGAGCTGCAAGCAACAATAGATGGAACTCACCATAACCCAACAAGTCCCTCAAACCCTTCAGAGAACCGCCCTGGAGGCAGTCGCGGTGCCTCCTTTTCTTTTATAAACGTAATCAAATCAAAGACACTTTCCCCAGCTTCTGCATAGGGGAATACGGCTGTCGCGATTTCCATCAATGTGAGTCCCAGACTCCAAATGTCACTGACGACTCCATAAATTTGTCCACTGTCAATACGCTCTGGAGCCAAATATCCTTGTGTCCCCGTGAATGTCCGTGCTTGCGTGTTGACCAATTCCTTCGACACACCAAAATCTGCAATTTTGATTTGACCAGCAGAATTGAGAAGCAGATTACTTGGTTTGATGTCTGTATGGAGACTTATCAGGCTTCATGGAACAGAGATTCAACAATCCTGAAAACAAACCTCGATGAACGATATTCATTTTCTGGAGGTACACCAAGCCTTTCAACGTCCTTACTGCAACCTTGACTACAATCTCTTCTGGCACAGCTCCAAACTGTTTGTACACAGAATCTAAACTTCCCAAGTCCATGTATTCCATCACAACGTTGACGCCTCCATCCGAAATGTAAGCTCCAAAGGAAGAGACAATGTATTCTGAGCGGCATTTGTGTAATATTTTGAGTTCGTTCTTGAGATTACGTTCCGCCTTTTTTCGCTCTTGTTCTGCATCCACGTTCACCGAGAGATACTACCATTATAAATAAATTGATTAGTTTTACTTTATCTTAAAGTAATGAGTGAGCGGCGTATAAGGGCTCCAGTTATGGTGGGGTAATGAAGGGTGAAGGGGAAACTGTTTTCGACGTCGCACCCCGCTGAAGCAAAGCCATCAAACAGCAGGAACGCATGATTCCAATGAGTTCAAATAGATACTAGAGGTTTCAGATCAATCGAGCTCAATCGATAACAGTCGATGAAGGGGGAACCATAAGGTAAGGGTGGCATTCCCCTGTGCAACAAAGATTCCACGATCCACCAAACAACACACCTTTCTCGCCATAATCGCCCCACTAGGAATGTGCACCACCTTCGCCACTGAGCCGCCGGCACCGTGGCCCAGCTCTTCAACAAACTCCAGATCTTCGTCCCTGAACTTGATCTCGCCCTCAGGCACCAAAAGCGGGGTAATCGCAGCCTTCAACGGGTTCTGAAGAGTTGGAGTTGTGACGATGCCTAGTTTGAATTGGGGTGGTGGATTCATTTTCCTCAACTCTTTTTTTGTTGGTTTGCTGTCAAAAGATGTTGCATACATCGTCTATCCGCAATGGATTGACGGTTGCTGGAGGGTTAATCGGGCTGGCGCTGTTGTATTCGATGCTTTCGAAGCTGGTTGTGCTGGTTACGAGGCAGCTTCCCGTTTACTTCCAGTTGAGTGGAGGATGGATTGGGTTTGAGTGGGTTACTAACTTGGGAGTGCCAGTGTGCTGCTCCTTGTCTGTCTCGGCCTCTTTTGCTGGGCATCTAATATCCACATTCTGCTTGCATCTGGTATTTCAGTAAACAGGATTCTGCAGTTCAATCCACCGCAACAGCAACAATCGATGGATCATGCTGCTCTCCTCTCATCGTCAACCTCCCACTCGGCTCCGATGCACTCCCACTATTCATCACAGGCTCTATCCCTCATTCCTGCGAATCTGTACATGATTGCAATCTCTTACTCGGCGATTACATTGGCTTCTATCGGTCTATTTGCACTCGTGGTCTGGATATCAGGAGGCTCAGAGGAGCAAGCTGAATATGTGCCGCTACTAGCATATGTTCTTATGCTTGCTCTTCTGGTTGGGTTAAAGGCGGATGTCTTCTTTGGGAAGGAGCGGAGATGGTTTCTCAAGTGAGTTACATACAAGGCGGTGAAAGAGAGGAACCGTAGGACTTAGAGCAAATTGATGTTCGGGTGAAGAGACTCTATCGAGCTTATATTATTAGCGATTGTCGTCACATTACCACTCCAACTGCCAAGAACTAAACCGTTGTATCACAGTTCCCTCAAACGTATCGCATTCGGAACATTCGCATCAGCAGTACCATTCTGTGACGTTATTTTTGCCGATATTTTGACATCGTTCAGTAAAGTCTTGGGAGACTTGCATCTCGTCGCCCAAGACTTACTCTCTCACGAAAGCACTCATGATTCTCGTTACAAGCAGCATCAAAGAAGAGATGGCACGTCTGGTGGCAGTATGTTCCGTCTTGGAGGAAGAACCATGGAAATCATTGGAGTGGCTCTTGTTTGGTTCGATCAAAACGCTTATTCTCATTCGCTGCTATTTCTAATCATGTCATCAGCTTACCATTTTTGTTCCGTCTCCGTCAATGTCTCGCCGAATATTTCCAGACTCAAAACAATCCAGCTGCTCAAACGCGACATTTGATGAACGCCCTCAAATATTGTTCAGCGTTTCCTGTGATTGCATCGTCTTGGTTCATCAACTGGGTACGCGCGGAGATGTCCACTCTCGTCCACCTCAACAGTGAGGAAGTAGTCACGCATTCTAAACTATTGGGTTCTATGATTGTAAACCCAGAAGAAAACAACAAACTGGATGAAAAGAAGATTGAATTCGTCTTGAACTTTGCAATTGGAATATGGTACATACCTTTCTACTTCATAGTATTATTCATCGTTAATCCATGCAATACAAATCAGGATCTTTTTCTCAATCATTAACTCAACGTACTCTCTGTACTGGGATATCTGGATGGATTGGCACTTGGGTACATGGTCCAGAAAACCAAACTCAAACAACGTATCGCCAGCAATTCGACGTGTCAACTCTATTCCCTCTCGCGTTCCCATGATCCAATTGAATCCTCAACAATCAAAATCAATTGAAACGGGGTCATTGTCCTCCAACAAAAACGAATCTGCCTTAGATTCTTCAAATGACCAGGACTTACCGCATCCAGTCACATCAAACCAAGCTCCTTTCCCCTTCTTTTTGAGAAAGACGCTGCATTTCCGGAGTCCTTGGTTGTATTATGCGGCGATCGTTTTTAATACGTTGCTGAGGATGAGTTGGATTGTTCGTGTTGCTATTTTGCATTCGCTTTTGAAGCAGAGTGTTTCAAAGGAGAGTAATGGGGATAGTCTACGAGGAGTTTTGTTGGGTGTTGATTTGGGGTTGAAGGGATTGGAAGTCTTGAGGCGATGGGTGTGGGTGTTCTTCCGTGTTGAACGAGAATGGGTGGGAGGTAAAGAAAGGGGTATTGTTCGGGAAGTTAAGGGATGACAAGGTATGCTGGGTTGTGTTGGATTCTTTGGAGTATAGATATCTGATCTCTTCTTTTATTCGAGTTCGTTTCTTTCTTTCTGTTTATATCAACGATTAGTGGGAGAATTTCTATAGTATTTTCCAACATCATTTCTTCTTCTCAATCTGCCTCATTCAAGATTCCATCACAAACCATGGCATCTAACAATCAATTAGAAAGAATAACGAAGCAGATAATACATACCAAACACGTGTCTCACCAACAAATCGTACAAACTATCCGGAATCAGCTCAATAAGCTTCATGCAAGTCCCAATCACTTTCTTCGCATCCAATTTTGGGAACGTTCTTAATACTTTCATGGGACTAACACTTTGTCAGAAACAGTGCCAAAGAGTTACACTATTTTTAAACTCACCTCGCACTTTTCAAAATCTCGCTTCGAATCAATACCAATTGCGCAACGATACAGATAATGTTCATATGAACTCCGTAACTTAGTAGAAAGTCCCACAGTCTCAAAACTTCGTGCAAGGGAGGGGTGCAAGCACTGAATGTCATAACAGCTGTTACAAAGAACGCAAGTTCGTGAGACCAGATAAGATATGGGCAAAATCAACTTACATGGAAACGCGTACATGACAGGATCTAAGTTCTTGGACTTCAGGTACGCATGCAGAGTGGGATCCGCAATCAACAAGCATTTGTCCAAGAGTTTAATACCGCAATGAACGCCTTCCAACGCTGGCTGCACATACAATGGACATGTATGATGAATAAACGTGGCGAAAGTGTAAAACGCGTCCAACTCTGGCATAATGTAGAGAAACGGCGCTGCAAGAACGTTCATCCCTTGTACATACGAAAATTGCAGGTTTATAAGCCGTGACGTTGGATAATCTAATATTCTTTTAAGTATCAATTTCACAACACCATTATTAAAGGATACCTTTTGCTCTCCACGCAAACGCATTCAACACTCTCACAAGCATTCCTTCCTCAACAACCTTTCCAAATCCTTTATCTCCCATCAAAGTCCTAAACGCGTCGTTCTTGATTTTGTCAAACACCGGGCTGGGGCCTTTCGAAACTAATGCCACATATTCATCTGCACTTGTTTTGTATACACCCAGCAAAAGCTTCCAGATCCGACATCTCAGGTCCTGTGGTGGTAGCGGGGTTGGACTGTGTGGAATTCCCTGCGTGAGGATCAAGTGGCGAAGGGTACGTAAGTTTGCGCGCATGCTTCGTTCAGAAGGGTTTTTGGATGTGAGGAGGACTTGGTATTGGTCGTTTAAGTCGGACCGGCCTGTTCCTTTACTTGTGACTCCGGCCATGATTTGTGTGACGGCGTTTATGGTTGTGGAAGGAGATGGGTTTGGAATGTTTTCTGAAGTTGAACGGAGTGATTGTCGGGAAGGCGTTTGGGCAGTTCTTTCTGCGGCTGGGGGGATTTGTTTTCTAGAGGATAATGAAGTTGGGGCTGGTGTGAAAGGGACGGCGGTTGATTGTTGTGGGGTCTGCTTCGGAACTACGGGGCGAAGTGGGATTGTACGCGGTGTAGCAGAAGCGGGTGCGTTTCTGATTATTGATGGAGCTGCAGATGTTTGAGGGACGCCGCCGAAACTAAGGCGAGAGTTTGAGGTTGCTGGCTGTGCACCAAGTGACAGTTTTCGTGTGGGGGTCGCGACTGGGAGAGATGACGGCGATGGAGCAGCTGGCCCTGCAGTATTCCCTGCGCCATTCAAAGATGCTTTGGCGATTGGTTTGGTTGATGAATTCCATCCAGGTCTTGAAGATGCTGTCAAAATTCTTTTCACATCGCGTGCGAGCAACAAACCTTGCAGGAGTACCACCCATACTCCTTCTGGTTGATCCAGTGCTCGATATAGACGCACCGGGGGCAAAAGTTCCATGCCGGTTGGAGGAGATTTGGGCATCAGCTTCCATTTGATGAGAATTTGTGTGAAAAAAACAAAGACCATGAATTCAATATCCCTCATCATATTAAGATAGAAAAGCAGAGCTTTGAAAGCTCGCTTTTTTCTAAGTTGTATTCCAGCCTACGGTTGTAATAGTGCACATCATTTATTATTCTTCCATTTCGTCAATAAAACACTTGGTATCCAAACTGCTGAAATACAAAATGTTCACCACTTTGAACTTCAACCGCAGCTCTATCCAAACCATCATAGTAAAAAGTAAGTTCCGAATCGTTGAAAAGAAGAAACAAAATGGTGACCTCAATCTTGAACAGCTGTAATCCTGCTACCAAATCCCAAACGCGCTTTGCAAACTGTAACATTGGAGGAACATTGAATTGGGTTCGCTGTTCAATCGTTGTATTGCAAAAGATGTCTGTGTTCAGTCGTTAAATCAGAGCTGTTGATTCTGTCTGAACCCAGTGCAAACCAGTCAAAGGGCGTATATCTCCATTCTTGTCTATATCATTCATGTTCATTGGCGCGAGTCAATTGTGCCGTCCTTAAGGCATTGGTAGCCGTGGTCTTGGCTTTGCGTGGACGAGTCATTGTTGTTGGATGAAACTTGCCAAACTTAATACCGTTCCACCGGAATAAGTTTCTTTCATTATTTTTTTATAATCTTTCTCCAAGAATGTACTGCCAGAGCCCAACGTGGGGGATTCCGTTTTAATTGCTGATTCAATGAGTTGGAATCTGCGATTGATCAGAACAGCATATGATCTTCATTATTTCGATTTTTAAATAAACTCAAACGATGTTCCTGCTCCATAGCTTTCCAATAAGCCATAGTTCTCCAGGAAGGGGTGACTATTGGGTGGGAGCGGTTGTGGCAAAGTTTTGAAATGATGACGGAGAAAAAATTCGAGTTTTGCCCGCTATCATTCTATATTGTTCCAAACACACTCAAACATGACCTAAAAAGCTCGCTCCAGCGGGCGACAATTCGTTCCTCATTGCCGCCCACTTTTGCTCGCTGATAATCGTTTTGATCACACATCCGTAAATGACAGCCCACGTCTTTTTGCATTAACTCCAACATCAACACCCAATCCAACGCTCCCTCCTTCACCATCTTCCTCAAACTCAGGCGGAGAGCTTCGATAGTACGAGACGATATCCTCAATAGACGGCCGCTGCTCTGGGTCCCGCGACATGAGCCTTTGAATCAACCGTTGAAGTTCAACCGCGACTCTACGTTCATGGCCGCCAACCGGGAATGTGACTCTGCTTGTCCCCGCGAAAACGAAAATACCATCAGATAAAAGGGAAAGTAGGTACTAGCATGACTCACCCATCAAACCGCAGAATCTCCTCCTTCAACAAATCCACATCATCCACTTGGGAGTAGGGTACAGACGAATAACAAAGGAAGTAAAGTACAACACCGAGAGAAAACATGTCTCCTTTGACGCTGTGGTCGTGTTTATACGTCCCAGTTTCATCTTTTTCGAGGAGTTCAGGACACATGAATTCAAGCGTTCCAGTCGCGCCTGTACGCCGATTGTTTTCAGCCCGTTGCACCTTTTCACCAATAATTTCACATTCTCCGAAATCAGAAATAAGAATTCGTGGGCTAGTGTTTATAATGTATCAATAAGTATAGTTTGTGACAGAATCTTAATCAAACCCACATTTCGTCACGATCTTTGGGGTCTTTGAAACGAAGCAACAAGTTGGGTGGTTTCAAGTCTCGATGTATGATTCCATTACGGTGTAAATGCGCAAGTCCTTCGCATATGTCGAGAAACAGGGACCATATTTGCTGTTTTGTGAGGTATCGAACACGTTTTCCTTCTGCGTCGGTTCCGATTCCGCCAAATGTGCGAGCGGCAAGGTTTTCGGCCGTGTCCTGCTTTTTGAGGCGTTGTTGAGTTTGTCGCTGGCGTAGGAGGTTGAGCCTGTGTAGGCGTTTCTCTTTGGAGTCTGTGGAGTGAGAGTTGGGAGAGGACGGGTCATGGTACGCGTCTGAAGTATCGGAGCTGGGGAGAGACAGGTAAATATAGTCTTCAAGAGAGCCTCCGTTTGCAAGTTCCATGAGGATGAACAGACATGGTACTTCCGGACCAAAGACACTCAATTGTTTGTTTTCGATCCTATTGTCAATCAAATTAGCGCTTTCTTCTTTTGGAGAAGATTGGAGGGTAGAAAGCCTCAATCATCAACTTCATCGATTCTCCATTAAGAAAGGCCCTCAAGAAAAGTCATACCATGCATGCTTGTAATGAACAATATTGGGATGCCTCAATCTCTCGAGTAAATGAACTTCTTGGAGTTGACGAACGAGCCAAGAATGACTGGACCCAATAGGAATAGATTTGACGGCGTAATCACCAAGATATACAGTATCAAGAACATGTTGGACGAGAAAGACGGACCCTCTGAGACCACGACCAAGTTTTTTGATTTCGATAAAGAATCTGTCGTAGTAGCCTTGGTTGAAGCAGTTTGCGGAGAGAGAATTTGGTGCGGGAACGTTTGTGGAGGAGGAAGGTGTAGCAAGGGGTGGAATGATCGGGGTTGGGGGATTTGAAGGGATAGGAGTTGAGTTCGCAGGTGGAAGCAGTTTTTTGAGGTCATCTTGAGACGATTCAAGCGAACGCAGGAAAGAGAGCTGTGAAGGATCAACAATCTCATCATCATCTGGCGGAGGAAGAATTGCAGAGAGAAGGCGGAAGTAGTCCGTTGATTCTTTTGTTGCCAATTCCGAATCAGGGGATGAATCTTGCGAAGGAACAAAGTCGAATGCGCAGCCACAATTAGGACATGTTGCTTTTGAGTGATTTGTTGTGTTGTTTTGCTGAGACTGGTTTTGGTTAAGGTTTGGGTTCGTTGATGAGTGGTTGTTGTGTGGGTGGCTTGAAGTGTGGGCGTGCGAGTGCGAGTGCGAGTGCGAGTGACCGGCTGTTGAAGCGCCGGCCCTTGTCGAAACCGGCACTCTGCGAACAACGGCGCGCGCTTCTTTCGCCGAAAAGAGAACAACTTCGTTTGAGCGCGGTCGGTGAAGAACAATTTGCCACTCTGAATCGTGGTTCGACAGCACAAGTGGAAGCGATAATTCAAGTGCGGAAGACGAGGACGACGATTCAAGAGAAAGACCCGTGGGTGCGGGTGTTGGTGGGAGGCTGACGAGCATCGCCTCGGTTTCGTTGTTTTCAAGTGACATTGATTGACTCGACAACCGAACACAAATGCTTTCCTTCCATGGCGGCCCAGTCATTGAAAATATCCAAATAACTCCAATCTTTTATGGCTCTGCTCGCTTTCAACTAGAGATATCGAACTACTACGCGTCGCTGGTAAATTCTACATACCTTGATTGGCTGTCGGAATACAGCACTCCAACCCAATCAATCGGACGCGGTCACGTCCTTCCATCCATATGCGAAACAAAGAGCATTCAGTCTCATCTTATAGACTCTAAGGATCTTCACGCCTTCTTGATCGCACTTGTCATATCAAACAAAATACACCCCACAAATAACTCATACTATCCCATCCATTTGAATCCTCACACCAACGTGGAGTACTCTTGGACTGCAAACAACAAATTATTCACCTGTACAACATGTGTTGTGTGTGACGCGTACCACAGTGTTATTAAACTCTCCAATCACAACATTCATATCCCTCACACTCCCTACCTCTATTACGCCGTTATTCCAGACTGCGGAGCTCGCTCTTTTCCTCATGTATCCACATCTCATGAACTTATTGAAACAATAACAAATCCAGCGGGTGATATTTTGGGGTTGGCGACGTGGCAAGATTTAAATGATTCGGATGGTGGAGAAGTCGCTGATAAGTGTCAAAATAAGGATGCACAAGGAATGGTGATTTTGGATGGAGTTAGGTTGTTGGTGGCCAAGGGTTGGAGCAACAAACTCAAAAAGTGTGTTCCTTGAACTTGAATTATCGAGACAAAACAGTTCGACGATCATAAAATACGTTTTCTTAAATGCAAATAAAAATTATTGTTCGAGTCAATGAATGACACAAAGAAGCATAGACACAAACTTGGAAGATCTCAAGAGCTTCAAGGCAAGATAACTCGAAGACTAGATGGCCTTACAGTTACTTTAGAATCTTAATTTCAATGATAAGCTTCAGCTCTAAATGAAAGAAAAGTTGAAATACCAAGTGCGACAAAGTTTAAATGCGAACGTGATCTCCAAATTGGTTCACCTTGTGTAATGTATCGTGCCAATACTTCATTAAAACCAAGAAGCCGCGACTATATTGCACACGATAGATAGAGTTTCCGATTCTGCGACTTCCTTCTCATTCTTGCAGAACTGTGTAGCCACAAGTCGGACTTCCTTTGACAGAAAAGCTTTCCCAAAAAACGTTTTTGACCTCATACTGCAACCTTGGATCAACTTAATCGTATGAGAGATCAAGATAGCAAATCCGTACAAATTGAGAACGCTAACCAGACTGTACAAAGTCTCCCACAACGTAATTCGGTTCAGTTAGACGTACTACCAGAAGACCAGCACAACAAGTCTCCTATTGTTACCCGATACTCAGAGCAAACTACGTCAACAATCGATATTCAGGATGAGATCCTTAACGGAGCTGTCTTGGACTATCCGGATGGTGGTTGGCAGGCCTGGGCAATTATAGGAGGGGCGTTCTTTGCCAATTTTATCATCTATGGAACGGTATATAGTTTTAGGATCTACAACTCCTACTACTTGAGCCTCAAGGTACTTCATTCGTAAATTGTAAATTGATACCAATTTAATAACCTCCTGCAAAAGATTGGATCAACCGCCCAAGTCGCAATCCTTGGTTCTCTCGGCGTTTCTATCATGGACCTCATTTCTTTTATTCCATCGTTTCTTGCAGATCGGTACGGCTATCCAATCGTAATTGCTTTTGGAACTGTTTTGCTGTCACTTGGAATCTTTGTTTCCTCATTTACAACGTCACTTCCATACTTGATTTGTACTCAAGGCATCCTTTTTGGTAAAGGGGCTTCATTTGTCTACTTTCCTTCTGTGTCTCTTCCTGCCCAGTACTTTTTACGCAGAAGAGGTCTAGCTATGGGCGTTTCCGTCAGTGGAAGCGCCGTTGGTGGATTGGTTTTCTCTCAACTTGCTGGGAAATTGCTCGAAAGTATTGGGCTTGCTTGGACGCTAAGAGTGACAGCGATCATATGCTTTGGTTTGTAACAACATTTAACATTTTCATGTTCTAACATTCAGTAGTTCCAATGATGGCATTCGCGCCATTTATGAAGTCACGTATTCCAACTTCAAAAGCACTTCCCACATTCACGTTCCTGAAACGTGGACTCTTTTACGTACTCCTTCTTGTAGCGCTTTTCAATAACGCGTGTGAATTCATTCCGCTAGACTTCTTGCCAATTTATGGCCAGCAGCGCCTGGGGCTTTCTTTTACAGATGGAGCAACTATGATGGTTTTCTTCAATGGTTTTAATTTCGTTGGTCGAATTGTGATGGGATATCTTGGAGACATAATTGGCGTATCGAAAGCTCTTGTGTTGTGTGTGTGGATGGTGGTAGCAAGCTTGTTTTTGTGGCTCACTGCCTCTAATTTTGTCACACTATGTGTAGTTGGATCTGCTCTTGGATTCTCGTTTGGAGGTTATTGGGCGCTGTATCCAGCCTTAAGATGGGAGTTTTATTACGTTGATTTCTGTAGTATATACTGTCGCTGCCGTATGGACATTTGCATGCCCCCCTGTTTCCGGACTAATTCAAGATCATTATGGGCTTGGCACAATGGTGATTTTCGGAGGATGTTTGGGTGTGTTGGCAGCAGTGTTTGCAACTATTGCAGGAATCATCGTTTTCTATCAGACGAAACGACAGACAAATGTGAATTCAGAAACACGAACAATCAATAAGATATTCCACACTGTCAAGCAAAAGTTTGTGGAATCTAAAGAATGATTCACCCACATTTTATTAACGAATATATCTGATATATAATTTCAGCTTCAAATAAACGGGCTCGTTATACTTGTTGTATGGCGGGCCAATATTCTGTGTGATTTTATGGAAAATCGAGGTTTCCACCGAATTCCCGTGGCAATTGGCTTGCAGCGAAAATACTACGGAAATTGATAGGACTATTTTCGCTGTTGACTCGTACCCAAAGCTGCAGATATACTGCTCGAAACAGTAACATTTGTACTTCATCTTGCCAATACCTCGTCCAGGCCAAAAAAAAACCAAGTCAATTTTGTGTTCCGTGTTCTTCCGTTTCATTCTTTCCAGCATCAACAATCCTTAAAAGAAATCCATCAAAAACTGAGGTTTCATTGACCGCATACTGTAGCTTTTGATCGACTTACTCGTATCATGGGAAAACCAGAGTGTGAAGCTTTAGATGTTGAGGGGGCAGAGGTGAATGAACTGGACTATCCTCACCATGTTTGGGTTCAAGAAGACCAGGAAAATAAGGATTCTATCACTGTCCGATGCTCAGAGGAAACTTCGTCAGCGATTAATGTTCAAGATGAGATTCTTAACATTGCAATCTTAAACTATCCAGATGGTGGCTGGGAGGCCTGGGCAGTTATTGGGGGAGCTTCTTGCCAATTTTATCATCTATGGAACGGTTTACAGTTTTGGGGTCTACAACTCCTACTATCTGAGTCTGAAGGTACATGATTTGTATGATGATGCCGATCCATTAAACTCTTTCGAACTGAAGGTTGGATCAGCTGCCCAAGTTGCCATCCTGGGATCTCTCAATATATCCATTATGGATCTCATTTCTTTCATACCATCATTCCTTGCTGAGCGTTACGGCTATCCAATCGTTATTGCTTTTGGGGCGTTTCTGCTTTCGCTTGGAGTCTTCCTTTCCTCATTCACAACATCCCTTCCTTACCTGATATGTACGCAAGGTCTACTCTTTGGTATTGGTGCTTCCTTTGTATACTTTCCTTCTGTCTCTCTCCCGGCACAATATTTTCTGCGCCGAAGAGGTTTTGCGATGGGTGTTTCTGTCAGTGGAAGTGCCGTTGGCGGTTTGGTTTTTTCACAGTTGGCTGGAAAATTGCTTGAAAGTATTGGCCTTGCTTGGACGTTGAGAGTGACAGCTGTCATATGCTTTGGTTTGTATATAAATTGAGTATGTCGAGTTTTAACTGTCAGTAGTTCCAATGATGGCATTCGCACCATTTATGAAGTCGCGCATTCCAACTTCAAAGGCACTTCCCACATTCACGTTTCTGAAGCGTGGTCTCTTTTACACACTCCTCCTTGTTACACTATTCAACAACGCAGGGGAATTTATTCCGCTGGACTTCTTGCCAGTTTATGGACAGCAGAGGCTAGGCCTTTCGTTTGAGGATGGAGCAATAGTAATGACCTTCGTCAAGGGCTTCAATTTTATGGGTCGAATTGCCATGGGATATCTTGGAGACAAGATTGGTGTATCGAACGCCCTTGTGTTATGTACGTGGATGATAGCAGCAAGTTTGTTTTCCTGGCTTGTTGCCTACAATTTTGTCACACTATGCGTGGTTGGATCTCTAGTTGGATTCTCTTTTGGAGGCTACTGGGCACTGTATCCAGCTTTGTTATCGCAAGTTTTTGCTAAAGATGGGAGTTTTATCACGGTGATTTCTGTAGTATATACGGTTGCAGCTGTATGGACATTTTCATGCCCTCCTATTTCCGGGCTGATTGAAGAGCATTATGGACTGGATGCAACGGTGATTTTCGGAGGATGTTTAGCTGTGTTGGCAGCAATATTTGGAACGGCTGCAGGAATAATCATTGTCAATCAATCAAAACAACAACCAAAGTTGAACGTGAAATGCACGAGCAATCAATCTGATATTACATTCTTACAAGCAAAATGAAGGATACACTCAAGGTTTATTAGACAGCCTCAAATAAACGGGCTCATTATACTCGTTGTATGGCGGGCCAATATTCTGTGTGATTGTATTGAAAATCGAAGCTTCCACCAAATTCCCGAGGCAATTGGCTCGTGGCGAAAATACTACGCAAATCGATAGGACCATTTTCGCTGTTGACCTGTTGGCCCTGTTGGGCCGCTGAAGTTTTGTCAACAGCCAACAAATGGATTTTCGCAACAGTGACAGGATCCATCAGAGGTTTCAAGAGAGTGAATAGGCCATTGAGGAATAAGGACGGGTTCACGACACAAAGAACGCCAAGTCTTTCCGGGTAGTGATTTTGAAGGACATGGAGGTACTTTGTTGCAACATTGATGGGCGTGCCATTGAAGAAACCGATCCCCGCATAATCGACAATAACCGCCATCTTTTCGATACCCTTTGGCATTAGTTTGGTAATCTTTTCAATGAGGAATACGAGGAATCGCAGGGATCGCTCTGGGTCTTTTGACTTGTCTCGTGCCGGAATGATGAAGAGTGTTGGACGGCCGGTCTTGTCAAATCCTGAGATATATCCTTTACCGGTCACTGCTTCTTCCTCGACTTCGGATGGCTGGATCTGGTCTGGTTTGTATTCTTTACGCCTTTGAAAGAAGTGAGTGCATGCCCACTTCAAACCCCGATTCAATACCATTGTAGCGTTGCCTGAAGTTTGACAGCTGCAGCCTCAAGATCCCACTTAGTATCGACCAAGTAACGTTTAGTTGCTGCTGATTCGTCTGTCCATTGGGCTAACCTTTCCTGTTCTTCCTCCCCGCCTTTCAAAGATGAGATCAGCTGAGGAACCCTGGAACGGAGTTGATCGATGAGTTGCTGCTGCTTGGCGCTAAGGACTGGTACTTGACTTGGCGGCAACTCAGGAGGGGATAAGATTGGATTTCCAGGCATTTTCTTTGGAGTTGAACTCGCGATATTAAGACAATCTCAGCCGCCATACATTCGTATTAGAACTGCAGTGTCACATCGAATAGCGCAAGTGTCGCGGAACGGAACGCGGAACCCATCCTCATCACGTGGCTTGGGTCGCGTGGGTGCCATTTATAGGGAAGCCGAAAGCGTTCACCCAACAAAAAAAATCAATCCACCACCACCACCACCCACCCAACCCAAAGAACTCACAAGATGGGCGGGACAGTACTGCCAAGCACGGAATGAATGTAAGTCGAGCATTCGAAAAACTCTTTGAAGTAACTCGAAATGCTTCAGGACAGCAGACGGAGACACACCATCTCGCAACAAGGGCTCCAGAACCTCATAGCTGCATCGAAAACTTGGTCTACTGGCAGCAGCGAATACGTTCCAGACAGCCGTGTTTACGCAACTCCACAAGCTCCCCTGCAGATTGGACAGTCACCATCTACCAGCTCCCGCCTTTTAAGTGCTACACAGGGACTCAATGGACCAACGGCAAACCGTCTCAGTTGCGATGAATGCAACAAACATGTCCTGCCAGCACTGTTGACCATTGTGGGATCCTTTCGCTACTGTGATGCTTGTAAGCCAGCTGCCAATTGTGAGAACTGTAGTCAGCCTGCGTCTGAAACATACGATCAAGCTCGTCTCTGTCGTGGTTGCTTTATTCGCGCTTCTAGATCAGGAGTTGGTATGTTGTGTTTGTTGAAGCCATTTGAAACTAACTCACTTCAAGGATCCAATGGACCTCAAACCACACATCAAAATATTCCAAATATGATGGATCAACGGTTTCACGAGCAAGAACGCCTCCGTAATCAAGCCTTAAGTGATTTCAATGGTGTTCGATCTTCTGCTGTACCTGCTGCAACTGTGTCCCGAATGCTCCGATACACCTTCGAGATTGTGGCATATAAAGCTGTGAAGTCTAAGTCTACAAATGGTTTTGTCTATACTGAAGTCAAGAATCTCATCCAAGAAAAGATGGAGTTTTCTGATACTACAACTTTTCGTGAATTGGCAGCATTCCTTACGTCTCCACAATGTGAACGGATCAACAAAGTGTATGCCACAGTTGAACACGAGACAGCCAGCACTGAAATCTACACCATGAAGGGCAACAATCCTGGTGCTGAGCTTAATGCATCCAGTTTGATCCACAAACATCTTCCACACCACATGCCAAAGCTACCAAAGAAGAAAGCCACTGCCCCAGTTGCAAGAGTAAGTTCAAATTTTGTATGATTTTGACATCCATCTAATTAAAGTGAAGGTTGCCGTTGTTTTTGTTTCCAAGCAACGATTGGTGGATTCTGAGGAAGACGAAGAGTTTGCAATCCATACCAGTTCTCGCCGCAAGGTTTCTCGCCAACGTCCTGAAGTTGAACGCTCTCGCTCACTGCCCACTGGCTCAAGTGCCGTCAGAATGGTTGGTCGTGTTCCGCGTTATGTCCACGCCTCTGTCCAACAGCCTTGCCGGGATGGTGATGAAATCAATTTTCAAGATATTGGAACTGTCAATCTCACGATTGATGCCAATGTGGTTGGGACTGGGTCTACGCGGGTTTGCCATCGGGTGAGCATTGCACCTGGAACTTCAGGAGTGGAAACGCCAAAAGTAATTAGGGACGTTCCATCTTGGGTTGTCAAGATGCAAAGACGAGACATTGTTTTGCAAACTCCAGAACATGTTGGTCAACAGAGTTACTGCCAACAGCAGCTCTACGCCCACGACTTCATTACTCAGTGCTTGGAGACATATGATTGTTTGAAAGATCATTGTGAGTTGCTATTCTGAAATCTTATCTAACTTGGCCACCGATAGTGCGGAATGTCTGTGATGTGTCCTCACTTCAGAACTTCTTGCCAAAACAGCTGATGGTTCCACGTTTGTTCTCGAGCGCTACTTGTCAGGAACGTTCTGTAAATTTTATGCCAACTATGGATTTACTCCAATCAACACTGGAGATGAATTTGATAGTCTTAACCTGTTTTTCGAATGTATTATGCACTTGTCTCTGAAAGACTCTGATGGTATGGCTATTCTTGTTGACATTCAAGGTGGGCTATTTTTTGTCTATTATTTACTAACCTTCCTTTTCAACAGGCACTATCACCCAAATGGAAAAGAGCAAGTCAATCTGCCTCACTGACTTTCAAGTCGTGACAAATCCTGCAATTGTATCAGAGAACCAGTTTTTGTAAGATTATCTCCCTGTTGTTCCAAATCTGACTCAAGTACTATATACAGGTGCTTTGGCGAAGGAAACGTTACTCAATACTTTGATGATTTTTTGAAGAATCACAAGTGTTCTAATCTGTGCGTTGAGGTTGGTCTTGCAGATGAGATGAACGACGAAACTGAATAGTGACTGGTTGATAATTGTTAGCTGATTTATTTTGTTAATTGTTATAAGTGTGTTATAAGTGCTGAATAAAAGATATTTAATTTGTGGTCAATCAGAACTGTAGATCTCTTTCCAATCGAGAAGAAAGTTCAGTGTCTTGGTCAGAGTGCATGTCAACTTCTCCTTCAACACAGGCTACTACTACTGTGCTTGAACCAGTTTCACGCATATATCTGACCATACCACGAAGAATTGGCCAAATGTCGTTTGTTTGTTGAATGGTCCCAGGAAACAGAGCCCTTGCATGGCGAAGACAGCTCAACACGTTCTCCGGAAATAATGAAAACAGCTCTGAGTTTTCAGTTTGAATTTCAGCCATCTTCTTTGCCAAGTAGCCAATAGGGCAGCATATACGGTGGTTAATGCCTCCAAAGTCAGATGAGTTGCTCATCAGGTTGGAGGGACTGCTGAGGTAACCACTTGGAAGGTTGCGTTTCCATTGTGCACGTTTGCTTCTTGCATTGTACGTCCGACGTTTCTCATCGAAAAACTGCTGATAATATGGAATAGCCAGAAACTGGAAAATTGCCCTAGTTGTTTGTCAGAAAAAGACGAAAACGTTTTGTGCTAGGGTATACCCTTCCAAAGGATCAGTAGGATCGTACAGTTGACGCTCCCGTGCCAAAGCCAACAAGTCCAAGATATCGTTTCCCCATTCATACAGCATATGTGACCACCAACATTCAATTTTTTGGTTTAAACGGGAATCCAGTACAACACAATGGAACTTATTAACCTGCTCTGGAGTTGCTGTTGGCTCCAACTCAGTTCGCATAGTGGTTTGCAACCGAGCAAGGTAGTTATTTTCTCCACCTTGATCCGAAATGGTAGTATCATGAATGGCGTTAAATGGTTGACATGATTCTAAGTACCAATATGCAACAAGTGGACCCTGGCGATTTGACTTCCAAACTTTGAACCATGCCATATACCGTGACCAGCATTCTATTCCACCTGACACAAAGAGTCTGTATATTCCTTCACAAAAGAGTTAGATAGAGATGAAGCCTGTGGGAACCTACTGAATTTGTCATGTTGATCAAATGCCAGCTTCTCAAAAGGACCTTTTCCAGTGTAGTTTCGGCGCTTCAACCTGTTTTGGGTTCTAGCCAGAACATTTGATGGCTCCATTTCATTAAGCAATGCCAGAACACGGTCCCTACAACGCAGACATTCAGAACAGAATGTAACAAAATTTGACAAACCTGGTGATTGGAATGTGATGAGTAAAACGCAGATCAAACCAAATGTTTCGATATCCTGAACGTATCCCAACAGTTTCACGATAATACTTTATCCATTCCTTTGCTTTGGCCTCAATGAAAACCTTTTCCTCCGCTGTTGTCCTCCTCTTCAAATTAATGCTTTTCAAGTATCTGCGAAATGAGGAGTCTGAATTAGATTCAGTGATCCCTGCTTTTACCAATTCCTTCCGAATGTCTCCATATTGAACATTTCTCCAAAACAGCTCTACAGTGATACAGTATTTGATGCAATCCTTACATCCGTGATAAACAACTTCCTCGCCTGGTTCGGACCAAATCAAAATATCATCTGCATCTCGACAGCACTCTTTTTCAGAAAAAATACGTCGAATCTGTTTGGTTTCTAAGTATCCATTTTGTATAGTTTGAGGCACAACTGTTGGTGGATTCAAGGCAGGATTTGATGTTTTAGCATCACGAATGATTCGATCCACACAGGCCTGACAGAATAGAGCAGTATGATTTCCATCAGTGTCAGCTTCATTATCTTCAATCTCGAAATCGTTGCCTTCAAGCTTGTACAGTAGTGATTCAGGCCAAGCACAACCGCAACCATCGCAGTCTGTCTCATTCAATTCAGAGACTCCAAACACTTGCTCCTCCTCATGAACATGTTGCGGATCGTGAATTTCGATACATGCCCTACAGAAGTGCATTTCACTGTTGATGCTTTCGAAATTAAGGCCGCTGCCAGTAGCTCCACAAGCAGAGCATGTCAACTTGAGTTCAGCCTTTGCAATACACCCAAAGCAATATGGATGTTGTGCCATGATTTCGGGATCTGGGAGGCGGCGGGAATCAGATTCATTGCATATGGTGCATTGGGTCATTGTGTAGAGAGAAAATTTTATTGGGTGAACGCTTTCGGCTTCCCTACATTTATTTCATTGAAGTGGCGTTTAGAGGTGGCGTTCCTTTTCTCCCGTGCCATCCTCGTGATGTTTATCGAGAGCCTCAAATAGAATGGACGACCCGATGAACAAGCACCTTTGTTGAACCAACTTAAAATCAGTCTACCAATGTTTTTTGCTTCCCTGTTGTTTCAAACTTTGACTGTGGCTGCTCAAGTTCTTCCATACCACGGTGGATTAGTGGTTTCTAACGTTGAAGTGACTACCATTTTCTACGGCGCCGCCCGCTTTCAGCCACAGATCAATCAGTATTATGCCGCCTTGACAAACTCTCCCTACATCGACTGGCTCTCCGAATACAATACTCCAACACAGAAGATTGGAAGAGGTCGCTTGGTTGGCTCGTTCTCCGAGACAAGCAACATTAAGACTCATCTTGTGGATAACACGGACTTGCATCAATATTTTGTAAACTTGATCAAGACTGGTAAAATTGCCCCTAACGCGAACTCGTACTACGCGTTGCACTTTCAGCAAGGAATCTCTGTGGACTATGTTTGGTACACGAATGGCCAACCTTCCACCTGCACAACTTGCTCTGGATGCGGTGCTTGGCATACTGTCATTGTTCTCGCTGACTATGGAATCAGTATTCCCGGCGTTCCTTACTTGTATTACGGAGTCTTGCCAGATTGTGGTGGATCCACATTTGATCATGTTAGTATTTCGCACGAGCTCATTGAGACCATTACGGACCCAGCTGGAGACATTGCTGCGCTGGCTGCTTGGGATGATACAAACGATACGTCCGGAGGAGAAGTTGCAGACAAGTGTGAATTTGGAACCAACAGTGGTACTGTTGTAGGAGGAGATGGTGTGAGTTACACCGTCGCGACTGGCTGGAGTGATATACTTGGAAAGTGTATCGTGAGTAACCCAAGTATTCCACCTCAAACAACCACGGTTGGAGGCTCAACTACTACTGTGCGCAAGACAACCATTTTTACTACGACTACAACAACCACTGTCGCAGCTGTCAAGACGAGCACAACCAAGCAAGTCGTGCCAACGACTACGACAAATGTTCCCGTTGTCACCACAACTAAAAAATCGACGACAACCAAGAACTCAGCTGGTACCGCTGTTGGTCAAGGCTGTACTAATTATGGAAGTTGGGCTTGTAGCTACTCACTTCTTTGTAGCTACGGAAACTCTGGGTCGCTTGTGTGGGTGCAAGTAGGATCCGTTTCATCTTGTTGAAACCGAATAGAAAGAGAGAGATTGTGCGTTTAAGGTGAAAGAGAACAAGAGGGAAAATATACGAGAATTATGTCAATAAACGATTTCAGTGCTATCCTTTGCTGTATGGTAATACGAAGTTCTATGTTCCTTTTATTGTGTTTGTTGTTTCTCTCACAAAAACTCAATATCATGGCTGACCCCGTCACCACTAACCCACGCGGAATCCCAAAAGCACCCTTCATTGTAAGTGCATTTGCTATCGATTCGTTTACGGATTGAGACGGGGCTCACCTGTTTTTGGAGCCCACCCTTTAAAGGATGGATGCTTAGCACAGAAACTAACCTTCTGCCCTCAGGACAATGTCGATCAGTTTGTGGGAACTCCTGAAAATGTCGAGGCGACTTTGCGAAAGTTCCAGGAGATGATTGCGTAGGTTTCTCGAATCCGAGTTGAATATGCAAAGCTGCGGGAACCCCCTTGCGCTTCATTGTCACCTCTCACTGCCAACTATTGTCAACTTGAGTAATGGGAATGGGCGAATTGAAGTATAACGTGAAACTTGTGCACTGCTTCATTAGCAACTGTCTGGCTGACCTCTCACTGCTTCCACCCCTTTCACACATCTCAACATCAATCACACCAAACAACTCAGTTTGCCTCAAATAACCCCCTTTCCACAGAAAATACAAAACAATGGAAGGCCATCTTGCTTCAAGAAGGAGAGGCCTCGAGTCCAAAATCCCCGAAATCAAAAAGACCCTCGATGCTGTCCTGTATCTGCTCTCTCGCTCCGTAAGTAGTTTCTGCTTGTAATAATCAGAGGCTAATCTGTTTGACAGGACGCGGAAGAAGCTATCACAACAGAGTTTGAGATCAACGACACCTTGTGGGTGAATGCGAAGATTGAATCAACAAAGACAGTTTGCCTATGGCTTGGAGTAAGCGTTCAATCCGAGACTATTTGAAGTTGATGATCTATTCTAGGCAAATGTGATGTTGGAGTATGAGACTGGTGAAGCGCGGGATTTATTGACAGAAAAGCTTGCAACTGCGAAAGTGTCATTGACACAAGTGAAGGAAGATTTGGCGTTTTTGAAGGAGCAGATTACAACTATGGAGGTATATTGCTTTCTTTGAAGTGTTTTGAGCTAAGTCGTCCTGCAAAAGGTAAACTTCTCTCGTGTACACAACTGGGATGTGAAGAACAGACGCGATGCAAAGAAGTAATTATATCAGGCATCATGAATAAGAGGGAATAAATGTCAAAACTATTTTCTCTTCTTTCCAAAGTTCCCTCGATTCGAAGGCTGTCAACCACCATGTCCCCAACAATCGTCACTCATTCGGGTACATTCCACGCCGATGAAACGCTCGCTGTCTTTCTTCTTCGCCAAACTTCGCAGTTCAAGGTGCGTTCTCTGTGCACCCTTTCAACCTGAGCTTAACATCACCTTACCACTTAGGACGCCCCTGTCACCCGCACCCGAGATGAAGCTGTGATTAATGCTGGCTCAGTGGTTGTTGATGTTGGCGGAACCTACGAACCCTCAAAGCACAGATACGACCACCACCAACGTGGCTTTGAGGAGACTTTCGACGACAAACACAGCATTAAGCTTTCCTCTGCCGGTCTTGTCTACAAAGTACATTAGCTAGCATATTGAAGTTATGCTCTGACACTTCTTCCCATAGCACTTTGGGCGCGAAGTCATTGCCAACATCCTTGGATGGAACCTTACCGACCCCCGTCTCGAACTCGTTTACCAGAAGACATATGACGATTTCATCGAAGGATTTGACGGTGTTGATAATGGAGTTTCTCAATACCCTGCTGACTTGCGTCCAAAATACCGTGACGGCACCTCAATCTCCAGCCGTGTCGCTAAACTGAACCCATGGTGGAATCAGGAATCGAGTGATGCTATCTTGTTGGAAGGTTCTTGAAGGCTGGTTAGTTTTGTGCTTGGGAATACGGCAGAGTAATAACTCTTCAATTATAGTGTCTTTGACTGGAACTGAATTCACTGAGCGCGTTCAGTACACTGCCCTTGCTTGGTTGCCTGCCCGTGAAATTGTTGAGACTGGTCTCGCCAACAGACACAAGGTTCACCCATCTGGAAAGATCATTGCCTTTGATCAATTCTGCCCGTAGTCACTAAATCCCTTTTAACTCTCATTATTTAACTTTTTGTAACAGATGGAAGGAACATCTCCACCTCCTTGAGCAGGAACACTCCATCAAGGACTCTGATGCCCCTTATACATCATTTACCCTGATGAGTCCAAAAAATGGCGTATTCAAGCTGTTCCTCAATCACCAGAATCATTTGTCTCTCGCAAAGCATTGCCAGATGTTTGGCGTGGAATTCGTGACCAGGCTTTGAGTGACTTGAGCGGTATCCCTGGATGCATTTTTGTTCATGCAAGTGGATTTATTGGTGGAAATTCAACGAGGGAAGGTGCTTTGGAGATGGCCGTGAAGGCTCTTGATATGTGATTTTGATTGGGATGTTGCCCAAAAGAACAAAAAGAATCATCTTTACATCCACAACACATCAAACTATGAAGGTTGTGTCCCTGTTTATTTTGCTCCTGCTTACTGGTGCAATTGCAAAAGTGGAATTTCATCCACTTTCTTCACGATCTCCTATAAAGCGCCCACTTGTAAAGGGGCATCCATCACCACATAGCGCGATTCTACTTCCCAAAGGACATTCATCTGAGCATATAAAGTCTTCCAAGACTGCCAATTCCGTTGTCAAGAGCAAGTTGCCTCCTCAGACACGATCTGTCCAAGGTCAGTCCAAAACCAAATCTGTAACGAAAGTCAGCCCCAGTGTCAAAGCATTTGCTACCCACATCAAAACTACTTCCACTGCTAAAAATGGGAAATTCCGTGGAAAAGGAAAGTGGGGTCATCCTCGTTATGTTTACAACACCATACGTTATATTTCCGATTTATTTGCTACTTATCTTTCAAATACCCCTGCGTTTAACTCCAAGAAAATAGGAAATTAGTAAAAAAGAATTTGATTGGATTTACGTATTCTATTGTCTCTAACTCTCATCTAAAAACAAAGGGAACGCGTGTGAATCTCGACTCGAAATATACATGCACATCGAGACCGTTCTCTTCCTCGTGAGTGCGGCCGTTTATTCTTACGCAGTGGTTGTCCCAGACCCAAACGTCATCGCAAAGGTTACACCAAACAACAAACTGATTTTCCCCGTTCCTGTAACTGAACTTCTTGCAAATGGAAACTTTCTCAAAGGAGGAGAGAGTTGGACTGCTTTGCCGTGCTCTTATGTGACTGTCGGAGGATGTGTGGAGAAGGCAATTGAAGTGGACACAAAGGGTCATTTTGTCAACTTGAACCCGAATGGAAAGGGTCCAGGTGGAGTGTATCAACAGTTTCAAGTTCCCAAAAGTGAGAAACGGAATTTTATTATCTAGTGTTCATAAAACTAACCGTCTTGATTGTGCGAATAGGTGTTGCATCCTTGACTGTCAGTTTCCAACTTGGATACAATACAACATGCTCTACACCTACTGTCCCAAGCTTCCAACCAACAGTTGTAAAGGTTCCTCAGAAAAAGCCGCGTGACGTGGTTAAACCAAGTAACGCGACTCAAACTAATGTTCAAGTACCCCCAAACTTCAAAGGAAACAATGTCTCTGTAAAAATGTCGCCTACGGCAACTATTCCACTTACCGGTGGTAAACCCGACGAAGGCAAACCAAAAGCCAACGTTACAGTCGTTGAAAATGTTCCAAAGCCTGCACCAACCGTTGGATTGCGTTTGTCAAGACAAGGACTCGCGACGACTGTTGTTGCAGCAGAATATGTCGCAAGTGAAGTGTTTACCACTTACTCCATTCAAATTCCGGTTGATCCTAAGGACGGGGCTATTACTCTCTCTGTTTTGTCCAAGACTCCAGGCAGTTGTGGAGGAAGAGTTAGATTTCTGTCTGTTCACCCTGTGGGTAAAACTGGACAGTCTATCATGATACGTGATGGAGAAGAGGTTGAGGAGGGTGAAAACGTGAGCGATGAAATCAATGGTCGTGATTCCGAAATTTCCGAAGAAGAAGATGGAACAAATGATAGACGAGACGAAAATAATGAAGGTGGTGAGGAGGTTAACGGGTCTTTAGATGATCGTGATTCCAAGTTTGTAAAACGCTCCAGACGTAGCATTACTCTTGAGGACGATACTGAAGTGGAAGCGGACGAGGAGGATCCGTTGCTACACGAACGTGATGGTGAAGGCAATGATGAAGGAGGTGAAAATTCGGATTTGGAGGATCGTGACATTGAAGTCGCTGAAGCTGAAGGAGAAAATTATGAGGGGACAGAGGAGGAAGATGAACATTCTTCGCTCAATCACCGAGACGAAGACGCTGATGCAGATTCGGAATCGTACAGTCATCTCGAAGATCGTGCTTCTCCAGAATGTAGCCACAGTCCACGTGATATATTTCTCGAAGACGGAACTGAAGTGGAAGCAGACGATATGGAACAGGGACACAACGAGCGTGATAGTGATGACGCTGATGCAGATTCCGAACAGCTAGTAGACCGCGATTTTTCAGAAATCAGCCACGATCGACGCGATATATTTCTTGAAGACGGAACTGAAGTGGAAGCAGATGATGCAGAACAGGGACATGACAAACGTGACAATGAAGAAGTTGACGAAGAATCAGAGCATCATGAATTCGAGAAACGCGATTTTGATTCTGATACAGAGTCAGGAGATGACGCGAAACTGGAGGACCGTGATTCTAAATATGTCAGCCGTGGTAGACGCAGCATTGTCCTTGAAGACGATGCAGTAGAGCTTGAAATACCACATAATGAGCCTAATGTTGTCACCGTCCAAGCTGTCTTAGGATCAGAATTACTCTACGAGGTTGTGGGCGGTCACAACGTCGACAACATTCAGGAGGAAGCCGATGCAACTCAATATTCCAATAATTCAGATGGCGAGGACGTTGCCAAAGACGATGGAAACGAAGACGTAGAGACTGAAGGTTCGGAAGAACTTCAAAAGCGTGATGAGCAAGATTCTGAAGGGGAAGACGATTCAGGGCTTGAACTTCGTGACGACCAGACTGATAACGTAGACAATGAAGGACAGGGCGAAAATAATCACGACGATAACATGAAGGCTTGAATAAGCGCGAAAATGAAGACGAAAACCAAGACGAACTTCACGAAAATGGAGAAAGCGAGTCTTACAGTGAATTGGCAACCACTATAATTCGCTCAAGAGCATGAAGACAACAACCATTTGTTTGGTCGTGACGAGGAAAGCGATGGACAACAAGAACATCAGGAAGGAGAAGGCCATGAAGAAGGAGGACAGGAATTGAATGGACGGGATAATGAAGGTGAGGACGATAATGAGGACACAGAAGATGTTCAAGAAGGCAAAAGAAATTACCATCCGCTCAGACGATCAAGACGCAGTGTTGCTGTTTAAAGTTTACTCAATTCCAAATTCATCCAATAAAATGACACACGCGCGAGGAGTCCTTGTTGTGTTTGAAGGAGTAGACCGCAGTGGCAAGAGCACGCAAGTTGCGCAACTAGTTTCGCGGTTGAATGCACTTGGACACCGCAGTTCCGCCTATCGCTTTCCCGGTGAGTCGCCCAGGTTGATCCGCCTAAGCTGACGCCTCCTCAACCGTCCCCGCGCAGATCGGCAAACAGAAACGGGCAAGTTGATTGACGCGTATTTGTCAGCAAGCGGCGGCGGCCTGGACGACCGCACAATCCATTTGTTGTTTGCTGCGAATCGGTTTGTGTTTGTTTGTTTGTTTGTTTGTTTGGCGAGATCTAGTTGTGCTAAGAAAGGGCCTGTTTCGCGTAGGGCCGAGGCAATGCGCTCGCTGCGCAACTCGCTGATGCAGGGCGAGACTGTTGTCGTCGACCGCTACGCCTTCTCTGGCGTTGCATACACCCTCGCTAAGGTGGGATCCCCGCTTAGAACCCCTATCTAGTTCTCTATTAATAGTAGTTGTGTGGCTAGGGTGCGCAAGGCTTGGATAAGGATTGGTGCAAGTCTGTTGATGCTGGCATCCTAAAACCGGACATTGTCTTCTTTCTCGATATCCCGACCCAGGATGCCAGCCAGCGCGGCGACTATGGCCTGGAGCGATACGAGAAACTGGAATTCCAGGAAAAGGTCCGAACCTGCTTTTTGGATCTTGTTGACAAGAGTAACTGGAAGGTAATATATAATCGGACAACAACTCTTCAACGCAGCTTGAACTTATACGTCTCGAACAGATCATGGATGCGCGTCAGACAAAGGAAGCATTATCAGATGAAATTCTTGGAATCACTACCACCATGATTCAAGAGAATGGGGACAAACCACTCCTGCCATTATGGCAGTGAGCTTTATCGTTTTACTTCCATTCATGGTTGCCTTAAATGTTGATAAATTAATTATACTCCTTTATTTACACTTAATCACATCCAAGGCTGCCAGCCTGGGTACATTTTGCTCAAATTCTCTGGACTTGTTGCCGACAAAACAAGCTCATTAATTTGGCATTCGATACTGAGCGAATCGCTCATTTTCCTTCGCACTCCCATTAAGGCCCTCTCAGCTTCAATGTTCTTTCCCGAATTCGCGCCATCACCTCCACGAGACTGTGTTCCTTTCCAATTATACAGGGATCATATCGGAAAACTAGGTAGTAAAAGTTAGAGACCAATATACAACTCAAAAGACATACCATCAAGAATGGTATAAATAATATTGGCCTCCTTTCTTGCAACTTTCAACGTTTCTTCGCAACAGCGACGAAACGATCCTTCCACACCATTCGACCCCATAGCGTCAACTACGTCTCGAGTAAGTCGAAACGGAACTAATTCGGGAGTTGACAACAGTTTCCCTTGATCAAACGCGATTCCCAAATCTGAATATTTGTCCGTCAATTCTTGATTACTCCAAATACTAAAAAGATACAAACCAATTTGAATAATTGATCCTGTTGTTCGATTGATAAGTGTGTTCTGAGGATGTCGGTCCCCTGAAAAACTGAATTAGGTTTGATTCCAACATACAAAATGAGCCACGCACCCAAGCCAACGATCCAACCCACAATGGAAGTGACTGCAGTGCTGCGCGTATACGCAGTGCGCCCCTTAAACCTGTAATTAATTTAAATTAGCGACGAAGGTGATCATATAACTCAAACCATTCGGCTGGCCCACGGAAAGACTCGAAGAAGAAATGCCGAAATACAGGCTTAAAGTTTTCCTCAATTTCCCGATAGACTTGGAGTTTTGTTTTTGGTGTTGACTCGTCTCTATTGTGCTCTTCCATCATTTTGCGACGAGCATCCATAGTTGTCAAATCTTTCTTATTATACCTGCACCATATTGTTAACAAACATAAGCTGAATGTATCATGTGCGTATTACCTTTCGTGGGCAGTGCTCAAATATTCGCCAAATGGTGTAGTGTCGTCAACCCATTCAATCACTCCCGCTCTTTGTCCAAGAGGAACAACTTTATAAGTCTCAATGAAAAGCCCGCGTTGTCGCGTCTCAAAGTTCTTTTGGAGAAGAACGTTCATGATGTTGAACACATTACTCAAAGTCGCATCCTGACGCAAGTCATCAGATCCTCCTTTTACGAGTTGCTTGTACACTTTTCCATTCGATCCAATACAGTTTAAGACTTTGGGTGCGTTGATTCCGCCGACGAGAGTGTACTCGCGTTGGAAACTTTGGATTGTTGGGAGAGATGAGTAATCGCAACTGATTGACACAGAATGATCGACTGTGACAACAGGAAGGCAAACGTCAACGACCCTTGAAAGCTTCGCATTACGGTCAATTGGGATTGGAGGGGTAACTTTCGCTTTTCTGGATTGGGCAGGCGGTGTTTGAAAGGCAAGTTCAATATACGCATCGCACAGGTTATCCGCAGACTGAATGATAGTTCTGATCCGAGAATCTCCATTTTTTAAACGATTTAGAATGTCGAGAGCTGCTTGGTTCAAGGCATTCGACTTGGAGGCCTTTGATTCTGTTCCGTTTTTAAGCGCAATCATTTGATATACAGTATGGTAAGGGTGACTCTTAATCATCCCTATCAGAAGCGTTTTCAGAGCTGCTTGAAAGGCATTTTCCTCCATAGTCATTCGCGCGCTAATAATGTCTCATTATACAGTTTTTTTCAAAATCATTACGGACTTACCAAAGCTGATAAATGAGTGGCAAAAACTTTCTGTTACTTCCCGCAAGTAGATCAAGATACTTTGCCACAAGTTCATTCACTTTCGGGATTGTACTATTCTCAAACCATAGTGCACATATTCTAAATTGAAGACATCAGTTTTACCGTGTGTCAACCACACCGCCTCACCTAAACACACAAATATCGAACTTCTCTCCCATTTGGAGGCAAAGGAAGTAGTTTTCAATACTTTGCAGCAGAAACTTTTCAACCTCCTTTGAAAACCGATGAATTTCTGATCTGTCAAAACGAATCTGATTGTTAAGTCTTCTTGCGGATTGTTTTGTGATAGAATCGTCCGGTTTTGCTTTGAGTTTCGCGTTCAGAGCATCAAGTTCAACTTGCCGTTCCTCAACTAAAGATTTCATGGCTTCGTGACTTTCATCTGCAACCATTTGTGTGTAGGTTTATCTGCGAAGGCTGCAAAATGATAAAATGACGATGTGAGGTTTGAAGTTGGGTATTCCGTCTTTGAGTTAAAAGCAGCTTTGGAAAGCTCTGCTGATTGATCAAAATATCGTAAAATCGTTTGCGGATTCTCAGAACGTTGTAAATAGCTCCACTGCGCCAGTTTACCGAAAAGCTTCGCAGCGTGAAATGGATTCAGTTTCGTCATATATTCAGTCGAGGATGTAGATTCTTTCAGTTTCCGAAGAGCGAGAGTTGCATTTCCTTGATGATACAATACTTTCAAGTCTTCCAGGCCAGCAACAGTATCTGTAGCTCGCGAAAGTCTCGAATTCAGAGCCTTTAGAAGCGTCATCGCATTTGTGGAAAACTGGAGGTTGGATGACTTTCTCGCGTTTTTGGAGTAAGAAATTATGGTTCTCTGAAGATACTGATGGATAGTAGTGAAGGCGGCGGATAGAGGCGATGAAATGGACTTGAGCAAAGAGAAAAGACAACTTATTCTGCTGGCAATCATTGACTCAAGGTCTTCAAATTTGATCTTCAACAATAGTCTCTGCAGTCGAACGTCCCATTCTTCAAAGACGTGTTCGGCCTTTTCGGTATCAAATGACAAACTCGACTTGAATAGGGATGCCGCTGTTTGCAGCTCGTGTAGTTTAATGGCAGGAATCAGTCGAGATTGAATGTTCAACGCGTTGGTCATATCCATTAAGTCAATGGAGGACGCGAGATGAAGAAAGCCATCTTGTAAATGACTTGTAGCGTGCTGGACGTCAGACGAGTTGAACGCACGAGCCGCATTGAAGATGAAGTAGTTCAATCCAGAATCTTGTCTTTTTGATCTGGCTCCATATCCCATTGACCACAGCGCCACAGTGCTTCATACCTCAAATCCGCGAACTTTGGGTTTTCATACACAACTTTCAATGCACCCACAAAGCATCCCATCTGAGCCAAAGAATGAGACAGTCCGTCAGTAGCAGTTTCATGGGTGGTGGACGATTTGTTTGGAAACGATTTCAACAACGATGAAGTCATGAGCTAAAAAATCTTAAACATGGTGCAGATAAATAAGCGCACCATACCTGAGCATTGTAAGCACACATCGACTTTGTGAATTCTTTTTGGTGATTGTATGTTTCCAAAATTGTTTCATCTCGCAAGCTCATTGTACTCATGACACCATCGACACCGTCTGGATCCAACGACTGGAAAACATTCAAGAGAATCGCATCATCTTCGTCGCTTTTGTGATAAATTGAACTGCATTTCCAAAGCTCATTAAACAGCAAAGCCAATGTGCGATTACGGACTTTCAATGCTGCCTTGGCTGCCTGGAAATAATCCACCTCCAACCAGTAATCCGCATCAAATGAGTGCGGCTTTTTGGGAACTGTCTCAGTCCGCAAGTACGATAGCGTGCCCACAACTGATAATATACCGGAAAAGGATTGACTTTCCAAACTTGCAAAAAATTTGGCAAAGCACTGAGAAAGAAGACTCTTTGCTGTGTTTGATTGTTTTGCAAGCTTTTCGATCGACAAATATTGTGGACAAGAAGAGGAAACACTGCTTCTGATAGTTTTGGAACGATTTTAAACAGACTTCGAAGCGCCGAAACATTTCATCCGTCTCAAACGACAGGACCAAGTTTTCACAGACCGCACAAACGTCAAACTGAATCCATAGGTCTTGATTTAGATGCCGATTGGACTTTGCGGGATTGGAAACAGACTCACGCACTGCATTAGTCTGAAAAAACTCAAACACTTTCCAGCAAGACGTGTTCTCTTTCACATTAGCAGCCCAAAATACTTCGCCATTGATTTGAAGAATCTGACTGATTGCCTGAGTCGCTTCCGCCAAGACTCTTGGATTTAAATCTTCTAAACACGAAGTCAAAAGAACCATAACGGTTTCGCGAGGATTCAAATGAGATTCAAGATCCAGAGAGTCCGGAATTTTGCCTGAAAGCATTGCAAGACACTGCGTTGCCAAGACCTTGGTATTATTCAAAGTCCCAAGAGATTTGGAGACAATCACACCGTTTAGAAAAGATATAATCTTCGACAAAACTACAGCGGCTTCCCTGACTCCAAGCACATGGAAATAAACTTGACTATAGCCTCTTCCGCGCCAAGAATAGAATACTCAATCGCCTCTTCAACTAGCTCTGAAAAGTCGCTCGGCGTTTCAAGCAAGTGACCGTACTTTTCGAATATTGGGGCGAATGAGCTATTTGTGGCATCAATAAATATGAGTGACAGAGTCTGTATCTGGTGAAATTGTTGAAGTGACTTGATGAGGGCCTCCAAACACCGCAAAAGGCTTTTAATTCGTTGCTTCGACCTCCTGCATCACGTTGATGTGAGCCACCCTCCCCGCCAACAACCCGACTGTATAAATGACTTTCACGACCGCGATTGCTTGAAACTTTTCACCACTCGTGTTCCCGCCATAATACCCAAAATCACTTTGGACAAAAACTTGATATCTGATCCAAGAAACTTCAAAACAAGGGATAGTAGAAGCTGAAGCAGCAGTGGTGAATCCAAAGTATCTGACGCAAGAACAACTAGAAGCCCAATACCATTTCGTGCAACACGGTCACGTTCCGCCACGATGGGGATTCCTTCGAGCCTCTCATTGACAAGTTGCATAAGACAGAAGACATCCCATTTCCCGACAAATGAAGTATATTCTCTTTTCAATAAAAATGCAGTGGTTTTGAGGATTTCCCAAACAGAAGCAATAGATATCCGATTATTTGGAAATGAGTCCCTCAATTCGTCAGACATAGGTTCAACAGAAAATAGATTGTGGTACATTTGCTTCATAGAGGGGTCATTGGAAAAAGCTCTGCTGTAAGATGTACAGTGGCTTGAGTTGTAGAATCAAAGTTGAGAATAATTTCAGAAAGGATTTCGTTGAAGTGAACCACAAGTGATTGTGCAAAAGCAGCATTTCCACCAATTGCGCAGATATCCAACCTGCTGCAGTAACGCCTTCTTGCATAGAAGAGAAGAGCTTAACCTAACACAAGCAGCGTCAGTAAGTAAGAGCATAAATTCTGAGCACTAACCATAATCGGAGAAAATCCAATTTCAATCAACTTTGCATAATTCACTCCCAAACATGAACATATGCATCATTGAATCTAAATCACCTTGTAAAAGGAACTTGATTGTAAAGTATCCACTGTAGAGTCTGAAAAAATCCACAACACTCATTCCACAAACATCCAGAGGTAGCAGGATATCATTTCGACAGCAGTTTCAAAGTTGCTCGCGTTTATCGCCTGCTACTAGGTTTAGAACACAGATGTACATCAATTCACTTACCAACGATCTAGCAAGCATATCGATACTGCATTTAACAAACTCTGCTACGTCAGTACGCTTTACGCAGCTGCTCCGCCACATTAAATCCAAAGCAGAGTGGGAACAACGTGTCAACAAAGATACAAAAGCTCCCGATTTTCAAACGCATTGTCAATCACGAATGCCAAGAGACAAAAGAAACGAATCGTTCGGAATATCGCTGCATTGGCAGATAGCGTTGTAATGAGTTGGTTTCTGAACTCGGCATTTCTTTGTAGAAGCGGTTTAACGATTACAGCAACTGCACTTCGTACTTGAAAGAGTGGATGCATTCCAAGGCTACATAGGTAAGGGATCGGAAGCATTCCGACACCTTTGGGGGTAGTGAAAAAGTCGGTCGTAGATGAAGTAACCAGAAAGTTGTGTTGAGGGTCATGTATAATGATTTCTTGAAGGAGTGCTCTGCTTCAGTGTTAAAACAATTTGACAGAACTTTAACCTCAAACTTACGCGAACTTGACATATAACTGCCAAATGAGCTGCCCTTTCTGCATTTCTTTCGCAAAGAATCCAACAGTCTTGGTAAAGAATCCAATCTGCTTTGGGTCTTTCACGTGTAATATGGACTGAACAAGACTCTGTAGGAGGTCCAACACCTCCATCCATATCCAATGACTCTTTTCACGAATCAAACAATCTTCAACCGTGTCTAGAATTTTCTGCAAGAGATCTATGACGGTAGCGTGCGTTAAATTTCATGAACAGAAGTCGAAAGATGTTGCTCACCACGAGAGCAGTTAATGCTAGCATCACCAAATCCAAGAAACCCATGTCCAAGCTCTTCCTTTACAATTTCAACAACCTTTTCGCCAGAAAGAATTCTGGCAATTCGCGCTCGCAACAATTTCACAAGCCATTGGCCTCTTCCATCATTACTACTGCTTGAGTTGCAACCGCCATAGTACACCAGGCTTCCCGGAAGTCCATTTGACATGACACTCCCTACAGCACTGCTGTCGTTAATTTCAGTATGGACATGCACATTACCGCCAAATGTAAGTTTCGACAAATCTTCAAACAAATCTTCAATTAAATCAGTTTCGGTCTCAATGGTTCCCAATGAGTCAAGCACTTCCACAAGTAACCTCAAAGTTCCTTCGGAAATATATTGTTTCTTGACGTGGATGCATACTCGTCGTAGAGCATCAATAATCATAGGAGATCTTTGACCACCAAGTTTAAAATACATACACAGCACCCAAGTCGTTTTTTCCGAGTCCATTTCGATATCCAACAACTTTTCAAGCCGGTTTAAGACCCATGATACGTCTGGTGTTGTTGTTGGAGACGAGGACAAAGTGCGAGGAATCATGATTTCATATTTCTCAAGCATCAATAACGTTACACTTGATTTCAAGCACTCAAACCGAAATTCTTGAAGGATTATATCTGTTCGTGGGGTATAGTTCAGTTTGGATGGCTTAGGGTCTACAGGAGCATCGCTTAGCAATGTATGTATCGCAGCCAAAGTCAAATCAAAAGGTATCATAGGTGTTGGCACTTCCAGAATGGAGGCGACCATATTTCTGCGTTCTTTTTCTGGTTTTCCACAGAATTCGTTCAAGCTGCGTAAGAGACTCGGCGTAACAGTAAATTGGGCAGGAATTGGCGCACCAAGGCTTTTGTTTAAGACAAAGGATGGTTCACAAGGCGAAGCTTCGTGCTTTCGAGTACAAAGTTCCAACACACGTGGCCAGATATCTGACTCGACTTTTGGAAGAATAGAGAGTAGAATGTAGACCCAAGGATTTTGAACGTCACTTGAAAGCAAGGATGTGAGTGGTTGAAGTAACTGTGTCACAAAAAGCTTCATAGTCGCGGTGTTGGTGTGGTGCAATGTCAGAGCCGATACAAAGATTGACAGTGATTGAAGAGCCAAATTTCGTTGATTAGTGTTGGACGATTGGAGAAGAGGGACTAAGTCTTCCAAGACAGTTGTCACGGGGGACGACCGAGCCAACGACTGAGATAACGATCTAACTTTTCGGCGTTTCCTTGATGCTTCCTGGGATACGTCAAGCTCGTCCATTATGTCACCAGGTGATTCGGCTTCTATCGGCATTTCGCTTCCTTCGTTTGGAAATAAGTGTGGTACAAAATCTCAGCAAATAATTCCAAGAAGGTATAGGTTGAACGGACGTATCATTATGTCTTCTGCATCTGAAAAGGCACAGTTCGTTGCGTGATCAAGAGAAAGATATGGGCAAAGCTGAGAATATGACGAGTGTAATGCTGTGAGGAGAAGGGAAGGGTTTGAAAGTGCAGAACTGGAGCTACTTTCTTGGACTGAAATTCTCGAAGTGCTATTTGATACATTGAAGAAACAGTATCTGCAGAAGGTGAGATAACAAAGACCAAGATTTAATAACATCAGAATGGCCTTCGATTCTGTTTGTGAATGTAGAGTGAGAAGAGTTAGTTGAGGTTTAAAAAAATCCGAAGACATGCCTTGTTAATCGAGCAAGAAAAAGATAGAGCCTGTTAATGAGAATAATAGATCCACGCACAGGTCGATAATATGCTTCTCGTCCTTGTATTCTATCCCAGATTGGCAAAATTGATAAGACGAGGGAATCAATTATTTCCGCCAGCTCTGCTACGTCCACCAATTAACAAAATTCTCCAGAAGCAAATGACATGCGAGGGTCAATAATGCAGGATGGGCACCAATTTCTTGAGGCTTCGCCTCCAAGAACCCAATAATTCTTGAAGAAGAGGCAATGACTGAGTAACATTGACTTTTGATGCGTAATTGATAAATAGAAAAGAGTCTCTGCAAGCTCTTTGCGATCCGAAGACGTGAGTGCAGTAAGAGTAGTTGGTCAGAGTCGGCGGTGGAAATAGATGAATATGCGAGAATTCCATGAGAGTCTTCCATTGCGTTCGAGGAAGCGAGTCTCTATAGTGCTTCCTTTCAAGGTATTTGCGGATAATCTGTGGAAAAGTTTAACATCTGCTTGTTCGGACAGGCAAATTGAGACATACTTTGAGATATACCACAAGCGGTTTATATATAGTACCATTATGTGAGATTACGGAGTGGACTGCATGGTCGAAGAGCTGGGAAAGAGTTTAGTCTATTACCCAGTACAGTACGTGAACTTACCACATCGCCTGCCCCTTCGTCCAACTGCCCCGCTTTATCCAGCTTGTCCCATATCAATACGAAATGGCAGCAGCATGAACACTTTTGCTTCTGCGGTTGCTGTGTCCTTTGCGCGTTTTGCAGCTTTTGATTCAGCGGAAGTCCGTTCTGCATCCACGAATCGCGCAAGACCCGTTGCAATTCGCCGAGTTGTCCACGCATCTGAGGCGTCGCTGTCGTGGGAGCTGGTTTGACGAGCTCTAGAGATTGAGGTTGATGTTGAGGGTTGACGAGAGGACCAGCTGCTCGACCAGTTGCTGCAGCTGACCAACCAAACGGGTCTTCTCAGTGGCTTTGACATCGAACCGCGTTAGACTGTCGAGGCAGCGTCCGATGTTGTCCATCACTTTTAACTAAAGAAGAAAAGGCGCGACTCAAAACCAACAAAGAAATGTCAGGTTCTGAAGACGGCGTGAAAGAGTTTCTGCGCACGTTCCCGCTCTTTCAGTCGACGTACAGGACTATGCCGCCCCTTCATCAGCTCCGGTTCAGCTCGCACACGCTGCTTTCTCCCCCTCAAAACAGAACCTCTTTACTCCGCTGCCCCCGCCCTCAGACGCAGAAGATCAGTTCTTTGGCGATCTGGCTAAAGTATGTTACGATGCGATGCATATCTTAATCCTGAGACCGAGAGTATATTTGCGAGACTTGGATGGAAACAGCTGGAATCATGGAATACTTGAACAACGTCTTGATCATGACACGCAAATGTGCTTGAACAGTCTCAAGGACGTTTATTATGCAGTTTCCAGAAACTTTGTAGAAGCCAAGTAGAGCATTTGGAGGGAGAGATTCCAAAACTACAGTACTACCAAACCTATCCCTCCCCACCTCCTGCAACAAATTATGCGTCTTAAATCATTCAGTTCCCATCCATTTCATTCTTCAGCCAACCTTCACCCTCAATAACGGCCACTGTGGCACTGTTCCATCACCAACACATCTTCTATTTTTAGGATATTCGATTACGCACCTTCTCACCCGGAGATACTATCATTCAAGAAGGAGACCCCGCCAAGTGTGTCTTTTTCATCTTTCGCGGATCGGTTGAAGTCGTTTCTGCTGATGGAGAACTTGTTCTTTCTGCTCTCGATGCTGGATCCTACTGTAAATATCAATCTTTCGAAAGGATTTGAGGGTTTATATTCGCGAGATGATTGTAATACGAAGGAGCCTGGATTTTCAATGAGACCTTGTGCGAGGAATCAATTAACTGGATGGATAACTAGACTAAATATGTCAAGAATACTAACCCATTTCATAGTTGGCGAAATCGCAGTCCTGTTTGAAACAACTCGAGTGGCGACAGTTCGATGTTTATCAAAATGTCTTCTTGGAGTCCTAACTTCTGCTGACTTACACGTACACTTGACAAAGTATCCGAAAATGAAAGAACTTGTTCTTACTGAGGCCCGGGAACGTTACGCGCGATCGAAGACTGTAATGGAAAATAGCGGAAAGGTAGCCCCAAGTTTGGGACATGAGACACTATACGAAAGAGTAGTGTGTGTTTTGGTTATTGTTACGTCTTCGATTCAAACAACATTGAATCCCAGAAAATATCCATGATCGATATTGGGCGCTCATTATCTGGCAAAAGTGGTTTAGAATCACCTGCAGTTCGGCGAAGCAGTAGCTTGGGAATCACCGTTTCACTTCCGTCACCAGACGTGCTCGCAGCACTCACTCAGAAACTAGCTTCTGAGCCAGCAGCTGTGGATGATGACGATGACGACGATGAAATGCTACCTGAAGTTCCTTGCATACAAATTAATCCTGAACATCCTCAAATCTTGGAACCTTTGCCTGAACTCCCATCAGCCAAAGTAAAACCACCCGAGCCTGAACCAGCGTCTATCCAGGATCACTGGGAACAACACCACCAAGCTCCACAACTCTTATGTTGCTAGTTTAGCACTTCTTCATACTTCAAAGCGGCGGCTCCGTAGCAGTTTGGTCAGACGAGAATCTGATGAAGGTTGCACAAAATGCCACCGAGAAGGGATCAACTTCATCGAGCACCAGGACATCGGCATTTAGTGGCCCAAAACAACGCCCAACATCTCTCCGAGAAACTTCCGAAATCTCTATTGATTATCGGCCCTCAACTTGCGAAGACGAGAAACGAATCTTCTCGCAGTTCCCAAATAACTTGGCGGTAATGATACTGCGGTACTTTGACACCCGTTTCTTGATCAAGTTACGGCGCGCAAGTCATGGAGTAACCACACTGTTAGAAGATCCAAAACATTCCTTCTTTGAGCATGTAGATTTAGTCCTTGGAACAAGAAAATTGACGACATGAACTTACCCAAAATTCTTCAGTTCTGGGCCATGAAATCAAAATTCTGAATCTCCGAAATTGTTGGCAAGTTACGGATAAAGGGCTCCATTCAATTTCACAGTTCTGCTCCTTACTTGAATTCATAAATCTGGCATCTGTATGGGACATTACTGATGCTGGGTCGCCGCTTTGAGCAAAACAGCTCAAGCCCTGAAAGACATTGACTTGAGTAATTGTGAAAACTACGGACGCGGCTGTCCTCTCTCTTTTGACGAATTCACCCCAACTGCAGCACATACAACTCTCATACTGCAAAAACCTTACTGATGCAAGTATGGACAGCATAACCTGGTCAACTATCAAGAGCATCAACATGCAAAGATGCACAGCGATTGGAGACGGGGCTTCCAAACTTGGTTCCTGAAATCAACAAGTTCATTTACAGGATTTAATCCTCAGTGATTGCAGTTTCCTCACGGATGCAGCTGTCACAAATATCGCCAAGACGTGTCCTCAACTTCAACTGCTAAGTCTCAGTTTCTGTTGCGCTCTGACTGAAGAGTGCATTGAACCACTTACACTTGGATGCAAAGACCTCCGTGTTTTGGATGTTTCGTTTTGGGGTCTGCTGTCACAGATACATGTCTTTCAAAGCTCGCACAGAACTCAAAAAGGCTTGAACGGTTGAGTGTTAGAGGATGTGTTTTGATTACGAATGATGGAATTCACCTGCTGAAGAAGGGGTTGTCTGGACTGAAGAAGGTGAATATGACTCAATGTCGGAATGTCAAGTTTACAAAGGAGGAGTTGAACGGGTTTGGGTGGGTTATTTTGAATGGAGGGGAGCTTGTCACAGATGGGTGGCGGACGGAGAGGCATTGGATAAATGGGGCGCTGAAGTCAATGTCGGAAGCCCAAGTCGGACTAGAGCTTTGACGCAGTAAATTATAGCCTGCGGTGAAGTAGACAGAATAAGAAGTATTTTCATAAATAGATATTGTCATGGGGGAATTTTGAATATTCACTGTTTTACTTTATTTGAACCCAAAATAGAAATTCAGAAACAAGGCAACTACTACTTATCACTTAAAAAATGGGTTATTACTGTTGTTTTTCTGAACGGATGGCATTCCATTCCCCACTCCGCTGCCCCCATTCAAGTTCATTCCTGCCATCCCATTGTTCATGCTGCTGAACGCCATATTCGCGTTCCCACCATACATGGGATTTCCTCCCATTTGGCCAGACTGCGAACCCATCGCCGCCAGAGGAACAGCAGGCTTCGAGAACGGGTTCACCCCGCAAAGTGATCCACAACCTGAGGCGCAGGTCCAGTCGATCCCGGTTTCATACCTCCGCTGCTCATATTTGAGTTGAACGCGTTGTTCATTGGTTGACCGAATCCTTGTTGTCCCACCATTGGGTTCGAGTTGAATCCCGAGCCAGATGAACTGCCTCCCATTGGAATCTGTTGAGCCAACATTGGATTCGCGCCGAATCCAGATCCAAACTGCTGTGTCTGTGGCTGACCCATTCCTAATTGCTGTTGTTGCTGCATTGGGCTACCTTGAGGGAAGCCGATGTTATTGGACGCAGGGAGACCGAATCCGTTGGCAGGTACTTGAGTTGGAGGATTGAACGACTGTCTGAATCCTGCGTTGTTATTAAATGGTTGAGGCATAGGAGGTTGGGCTGGTGGGGCACCAAATGGATTGTTGGAGGTGGATGGCACTGAGGGAACCGATCCAAAGGGATTGTTGGAAGCAACTGGATTTGGAGCTGAACCAAAAGGATTGTTTGACGCTGTGTTGGGAATGGCGGGCACTGGAGGTGCTGCGCCAAATGGGTTGGCTGTTGGAGCTGCTGGTGCAGAACCAAATGGATTTGCGGAACCAGTTGTTGGCAATGGTCCAGTTCCCGAACTTCCAAAAACATTATCGACTGTGAACGATGGATCAACAGGAGCAGCTGTAATTGGCTGACTAAATTGAGCGGACCCTGCAGACTGTTGTAGTGGAGTACCAAAGTTGGAGTTGAATCCGTTTTGGCCATATTGAGGTGTGGAATTGAATCCACTGGAGCCGTTTTGTCCAAACTGAGCTGTTGAATTTCCTGGGTTATATCCAGCAAATCCGCCAGGTGGTTGGGACATCCCTTGTTGAGCGAATGGATTGCCAGTAGGAGAAGTTCCGCCAGAACTGAATGCATATCCCTGGTTGGAACCCGACAAGGCCATACCAGAAGGCGCCCAAGTGTTTACGGTTGGCATATTGAAGCTGTATGCGTCGTTGTTGTCTGTTGATGCAAAGAAATCCACCAAAAGGTCGGGGCCTTTAGCGGGAGCATTCGAAGTGCCTGTAGAAGGCTGTGCAGCAATATTTGGCTGTTTTGCGGAATCAAATGGCTTTTTGGGTGCTTCAGATTGAGTTCCTTGCTTCTTTGCTTGGAACTGTTGTTGCTGCACATCAAAATCAGACGCGTTCAGATACTCTAATGAGAGAGAAAATTGAACAACTATAACTAGAAAATATTTTAAACAAACCTTCAAGCGCTCCAGCAAGAGACAAAGGAGCATGCTTGAATTTAGGAACATCCACACCCAAAGAATCCCGAAGTTTCCGGGCAATTTCAAAGAATTCAACAGTTTTAGTTGTTTGTGTCGCAAAAGTTTTGTAAATAGCCAACCCTCTCTTGGCTTCCGCTTTCTGAAGGTCAAAGTATCCACTGAGAAGCCGAATGACACCTTCATTCATGATATGGAAGAGAGACATCATATCTCCCACAAGCAAACGAAAAGCTTGAAGAGTCACGACATTGTCGATTTCGTCAGCATAGAACTGTTGTAAAATCGAAACTGGTTGAGGCGAAAGACACACTCGTCACACCAAAACTTACAGAACACTCCAACAAGGCCTGAATTTGTTTTTGAAGGTACGTCAGCTGGTCGAGGAATGGGTTGTCCACGGCAGCAGTACGAAACTTTGAGATAACTTCAGCCTTTGAACGAACAAAGTCGATTTTGATTCGTTGGAAGCCTTCCACCTTTTCCTTCAAGTACAAGGAGTAATGGCGGATATTTTTCGATTGTGCAACGCCTTATGAACGAAAGTTAGGTGGCGTGTTTGGTATAAGGGTGGCAGTCTTACTGAGGGCGTTCATACTCTTGTCTCTAAAGTCTTTGGCGTCAATCAAGTCTGGGTATTCAATAAGCTCCCTCATTACACCTTCCGTGTTTCCTTCTCGAATGAGAATGTGCATCAGAATGAGAGACTTGAGAACGACCTGTTTTAGAGTTGGGAGTCAATACTGTCTTGATCAAACAAAGCACGTACAATCCAGTTTGGTTCACGCATACTACGTCCCAAAGCTCGAAAAAGATTATGGATTTCACGATGATACGTGATTTCGCACAGTGCTGTTGAAACGCCACAGGGTTAGAGCTACAACGGCCTGGGGACAAAATAGGCTCAACTGTTCATGTGCTTTTGTTTCAGCGGTTTGATTAAAGGTGTGGTACTCTTCTTGATAGCATAGTCCTGTGGGGAGAAAGGGGAAGTTAATTGGGTTGGCAGTGGCTGATAGAGCTACAACAGATCCTCCATATGAAACATCAAAAAAGCCCCAGTATTTACTTAGGGGTGTGCCTTTTGAAATCTAAAGGGCAGGCAAGAGGAAGTGAAGGAGGAGACGCACCATGTTTCCTTGTTGTTCAAAGTTCTATTTTTGTTGTCCCAAAAGAAGAGCACGATGAAGCGTCCGTTCCAAGTCGCGATTGACGGCGTTGCATCGACGGGAAAGAGCCAAACAGCCAAGCGACTCGCGCGTCTTCTTCCCGGATTTGTGCACGTGGACTCAGGCGCAATGTACAGAGCCGTTGCGCTCAAGGCACTCAACCTCAACTTGGATCCATCGGCCAACACTGGGAAAGCGGACATTGCCGCTGTTGCTTCGCACATCGATTTGCAGTTCGAGGCTGCTCCGCCCGGAAGCGATGCTCCGCAAACGGTCTTGTTGGATGGCGTCGATGTGACTGCAGACATTCGATCGCGCGAGGTGGCCCGCTCTGTGTCTGCGGTTGCTGCTATTGGAGATGTCCGCAAAGTCTTGGTGACCATGCAGCAGAAACTGGCAAATACACCCGGTGCGAATGGTGTCGTTATGGAAGGCAGAGATATTGGAGCAGAAGTATTACCCACGGCAGAGCTTAAAATATTTCTCGATGGATCTGTCGATATTCGTGCAAAGAGGAGGTTGAACGAAATGAAGGCCTCTGCGGAGAAGGAGGGGAAACCATTCACTGCAACACTCTCGGAATTAATCGAGGATGTCAAAGCTCGTGATCATGCCGATTACACTAGGCAAATATCTCCTCTGCGCAAGGCAGACGGAGCTGTCGTGATTGACACGAGTTTCCTTTCTATGGACGACCAAGTCGATTTGGTACTTGACCTCGTGAAACAGCGACTCAAAAAATGAAATAAACGGGATACCCTCATCAGTATATTTCGCCTTTCAATAACTCTTTTGGGCGTGAACGTGAATAACTTGATTCCCACATTCAAACCTCTTTAACTCCTTACAAACATCTGCAGATATGTAGTTCTCCTCCAAGTCAAACACAGCTCTTCTTGCACCAAGCTTCGTTTTTATCATTTCCACCAAAGCTCTAACCCCTTCATCGGAAATAAGGTTTGTCTCATTATAACTTCTTGAAGGCCACACTTTGGCAATATTCTTGCCAGTAACCCACAAGTATTGTTACCCACACGTTGCCCTGAGATATCGACATGAATCAGCGTCGTGGAACCAACCAAACCTCTAAAGAGAGTCTCACAACCAGAATCCTCCAATAATTGGCCGCTGCTTCCACCAGAAAGGTCCAGATGCGTCAAGGCTTTCCATGATGGGCTTACAACTATCCTTCCGATGATCACCGCACATTCCTTTGTCACTGCATTTCCGCCCATCGCAAGTCTCTCCAATCCAACTTTCACTCTACAATTCTCAAATATTGTCAACCCTTGCATTATTATTCGGGGAAGCATTGTGACGGAATTCATAATCAAAGTCTTGACGTTCACACTTGATTTCGTGATGGCACGACAGAGCTCTGGAAATGCGAGGCTAAGATCCATATTCGAAACATCTAGAGAAGTGATGGACGCGTTTTTGGCAAGAGATTCACAGATCGTGACAGTTCCTGATGGACCGAAATGATTTCCTGCCAACACGAGCGTTTCGAGAGTACTTGTGGACACTATATACTTTGAAACGTTGGAAACTGCTTCAGGGTTATGAGGGTCTTGCGTCTCAATGTTGAATGAGAGGTCAATATGCTTCAATGACAGAGTGGAACAAGCTTGAATTATGGTAGAAACTCCTTTCGCCCCTAGATTTGTTCTTGACATATTCAGCGAAAACAGTGATGGCGGTTTAGATTCTAGGAAGGTAGACAATAGTTGCGTACTGTTTCCATCCAACGGTTGATGAGAAAAATCCAAACTTGAGACACAGGTAAATGGCAAGGAGAGCTGACGAAATGCGATATGAATGGGTATTCCGCCACTTTTAGATCGTTTGAATGAAAGCGATAGGTTGGATGGACTTGTTTGGGGAGTAATTACGTTCTGTTTTGGGGACAGTGGCAAAGAGTTTTGAAGTGATGGTAGCTGCGGCTTTTTACCCCTCGCTGCTGATTGGATTTGTTTGAAAGATTGTGCTGGAAGGCGTATATGATTAATCAAACGACCTGTTATCAACTCAACATCGTCATATTCCAACGGCTGCGAGACTTCGAAAATAAAATTGCATTCAACTCGACTAAGTCCGGGTAATAGAGAAGAAATTATTTGAGACTCTTGATTGGATAATTGGCCTTTGACAAGAATCGTTACTTCAACCAAGTTTGGCAACATTTCCGTGAGTCCCGACCATTTATCCATCTCATAGTATTGACCAGTTCCAAACTCAAGATTCAAAGTTTTAATAAAATGTCCGTCAATTTGGGCGATGGCTGCAACCATTTCATAATCCTGTTGCTCAAGACTCCTTGACAAGCGAGTTTCAAGCAGCCTCGCGATACATTCACTCCGTACCTGTGCTCCAAATTCATCTTTTAGAATACTAGATGCGAGAAGTACACCATGCGGTCGAAACATCTCAACAGGTTTTGATATAATCAGGTTTTTGAAGTGGGTCCTCCAAATTTTCGAAACGTCCCTTGATGTCTTCGCAACTGATTCATCAAACTCTGTGATTCGTAAATCATACATTGTAACTCTCTTGAGAATATCAGTGAGTAACGAAACTGGAAGGTTCTCGAACGAAGTAATATCTGGTTTTGTGTTGGTTTAAGTCAACTCAAAAATTGACTTACATTGAACATGTTTAGCAGCCAACTCTGAACAAATCATTACAAGCGCGTGAAGGTCTAAATATAAAGCGGCATCCATCAGGACCAAGACATCTTCCATCTTTGGTTTGAATGGTTCACGAGAAACCTTTTGGGGAATACTTTCCATCCACAGGCAATACATAAAATCAAGAATCTGCACAATAATTGCTTCTTCAAATGGTAGTGTTATGCTTCCATTCGTTTCTGAAAATGATTTCGAGGCACGATAAATGTGTTTCAATGATTCCGAGAGGTATGCAACGTCAGTAGGTACGCAGAAGTTGCGCAATGAATTATCAGATGCTTTTATATCGATGTATTCCACACACGGAGACCACTTGTTGTGGATTGAGATTTTCAAAGCAAGTTGCAATTCATGATCGACTAACTCTTCTTCGTCTTCAACAATTCCATTATTAGATTTTGGTAGCTCTTCGTTTGTTTGCTCATCATCAAGAAACCGGGACAGAAATCCTGACTTTGCAGGCGGCATTGGAAACTTTGAGAATCTGTTTGAAAATACATCGTCTTTCCCAGACCGAGATGTGGATCGTGATCCGGAAGTCGAGCTGGATTTTAACTGCTGAATATCTGGTATTCTTTTCAATAACAAGAAAGGAGACTTTGGAAACGTTTCAGCGTTCGTAGCGATAGGTGCAATCTGGTCAGGCAAGAGGGGATTCACAGGAACGCGTGGGAGTGGAAGTGGTGTAGACGATCCTTTTATGGCTCCACCGTGTTTCCATCGGGTTCTCGGAGTTGAGGTTGTTGTATGAAGGGGACTTGACATTTCCTCTTTGCTTTTCGCTTTTTGGAAACTCACCCAACCAAACCAACTGCCAATGTTCTCCCTCACGAGTCTCCGAACAGCTCTCCCACGAGCAACTTCTCTGCGAATGTCGTCAACGATAACCGCCCCATCCATCGCATCCACCATCACACCTGTTGCTCCACCCGTCGAATCTCCTCTCATTGCCGCCTTTGTCAACAACATCATGAAGAGTGTAAGCTGCCCCGTCCAAGCTTACCAATCCCAATTCCTAACCTAAAACCATCTGTTCAAAAGGGAAAGAAAACAACAGCCCGCCGCATCGTCTCCGACGCCCTCAAACACATCCAACTCGAAACCTCCAAAGACGCACACGCAGTCCTCGCAACCGCCGTTGAGAAGATTGAACCCCTCTTCAAAGTCGTTGGTGTCAAACAAGGTGCAAAGAGCGTTCAAACCCCAAAGGCCTTGAACGAGAAACAGAGACGTATGTTTTTGCTTTACTTACGGTATTTGGAAGGGGGGGCGTGATTATTTATGCTTTTGAAACGTAGGACGAACGGCTATTATTTGGCTTGTGGAGGCAGCGAATTCGAGGAACCAGAAGGATCCAGCTGGAATTCGACTGGGGAAGGAGATTATTGCTGTGATGAACGATGAGAGCTCTGCCATCCAGAAACGAAACTTGGTGCATAAGAACGCCCTGGCGAACCGATCGAATGTTGTGTTGGTTGATAGACGAATTCGAAAGTCGTTCTGATGAACCTTTCATGATGATGGTTGCATAATGGTTTGATGATGGGGAAATAAATGCTGATATTTCAGAGTGGAATTCTGCTTTAATAGTTGCTCTACTTGCTGTCCTGTTGGACTCGCTTCAAGTAAGTTCCAGACGCAGTGTTCCACGCTTCAATGTACATAGTGCTGCATTTGGCCAAGCAAGACTGTGTTTAAATACGTTAGCACTATACCAGCGGCTAGACGAGATCGGCCTCACCTCTTCACTCGATGACAGACTGGTACCAGGTTTAGTTACACACTTTGTAAAGCACTTTCCGTTAATACGAGTCAACAGATCTTGATAGTTCTGTACAGCTAACTCGTTTCGAACTGACTCCTTGATTTGGTCAGCCTCCTTGGTCATGTTGTGGTTGAGGGGTTTTGGGAAAGAGAAAAGTGGACGAACGAGAGACTGAATACATACTGCAAACATTGCCCAATAAATAACACGCAAAGTAGCAGAAAGAACACGGTAAACTACACTAAAAACAGCAGCAACAACAACAACCACAACAAATGAGCCTCAAGCCTTCAGAAATTCTGTAAACCCAGTCTCACTCTTGACCAACTTTTCAAACGCATCCATTTCTTGCTTTAACGTCTCGACAAACTCTGCAGAATCAACTGCGACATCCGTACACATCTGGTCCATCATCAACGAATCTCCTGGAACACACGCATCTGTGGAGAAAGATTGATCACCAATAAAGTCAAAGTAGTTGAGGTCTTGGAATTTTTGGAATGGCCGAACGAGAGGCGTTTGTGACAGAGGTGTTTGCACAAGTAGAGGGTGTGGAATGGAATTGAGAGAATAGCTGGAAAATGCGGGTTGAGGGCTTGAAATCGACAACGAAGGATGAAAGAAGGAAGATGGTGTGATTGTTGATGGCATTAAGTTGTGCTCGGGAAATAGTTGAGGAACCAGAAACAAGGAATTCGGTGCAAGAAGGTTGGGGTCAATATATTGCTCGCTATGTGACATGGAATTGTAGAGCGCGAAGGAATTCACCGGGTCATTGTATGATGGATACACGTAAGAGTATTGAAGGAGTGGGTCGAGTTGTTGAGGACATGGAAAGTAAGAGGATGGGAACAACATCGAAGCTGGAGGAAGCGTCGTAGAAGCAGCAAAAGTCTGATTGAAAGTTGGAGCAGCAGGAAATGTGGGAACAGAGTTAGTCAACGCGAAATGTTCGGGTTTCACTGGAACCAAAGGGTTTGGAGACTTGGATGAGGACTCTTGACTCAAAGGATTTAATAGAATGGTGGGAACTCTAAACGATTTGGATTCGGAATGTACGAAGGTATCAGGCACGATCACATTTGAAGAGGAGGAAGATTCAGTCTTGATACAATTGGCCCTGTACTCTGCCATGCGAACTTCGTAACGAGCGAGACCTGCAGCATAATTATCCAGATACGGCTGTGGTTTTGTGAGTCTTGTGAGTCGACACCAACAGTTCGTTTGGAAACAAAGCACAATCTCACCTTCTTTTGATCATCTGGCAAGGATTCCCAGGCCTGAGCCGTTTGCGCATTAATAGCTTTGAGATGATTCTTTCTCTTGTAATGTTCGCAGAAGCGGCGGAAGGCTGTTTTAGGAAGAGATGGGCGTTTTCGATCTATGGCGGTTGATCTCGGTCCACCTTTTCTGGTTTTTATCTTCTTGTAGTGAGAGTGTATGATTCGTTCGACCGCAGCACTTGCTGGTGGAGCATTGGCGGTTGTGGTTGAATTCAAGGATTCGCAGGATTCGAATGATTCAAAGTGTGTTGGAGAGTTGGCGGTTTGTTGCGTAGTTTCGAGAGTGTCGGTTGATTCAGTTGAGGTTGCCGAAGTAAAAGTGCTTCCATCGAGGCGGCAGTTTGAAAACACGTGTCCATCGACGAACAACGTCAACAGCGTCGCAATGTCCGCGCACGTCACTTTGTCTGTCTCGCCGTCGTCGCTCGTCTCAAACGCGTCGCTGTTTGTTGGTGTTGTTCTCATTTGGTGTTTGGTTTGGTGCGTTGTTTGTTTTGTTGTTCGGACGAAATCTGTTCACTTGTCCGATCTTCTTTTGTATTGCACTATACTGCCTATTATCGGACATCAGCCCCTTCAAATCTTTTGGCCAGATCTTGCCAGATATTGCGTCATCATCAGCGAAAGTAGCGTCATCATCATCGTCAAAGTCTTAAGCAATGTTAAACCAAAGGATGTCACCAAGATACCTCACACATTCCTCTGTAATTAAGTTCTTCCGCCACTTCCGAGGTTTCCGAGTTTCTCCCATTCAATGAGGCAGCTGAACGACTTTCCCATCTCCAAAGTTGACGCCATCGAAAATTTTTTGGGGCAGGAATGCACCCAACTTTGGGGAGAAGGAAACCACCATAAAAACAAAGAACGTGAATCATACGTTTTGATGAGCAACGAAACTATGACACCTTCATCTCTGTCTCCATCCAGTGTGACTCTCTCTGACTCGGCCGTCGTGCTTGATACTCCCCAAGATCTTCCTCAGAGGGAGTTTGGTCTCGCAACCCGGTGTGTCCTCGTCTCCAACCCAGGCGATCCTTACGCTGCAGCCTCGGTCCCAATCTACCAAACCGCTACGTTCAAGCAAAGCTCCGCCTGTGAAATGGGGGCCTTTGACTACACCCGATCTGGAAACCCGACCCGGTCTGCGCTGGAATCCCACCTCGAGAAGCTCATGAAGTGTGAACGTGCATTTGTTGTGTCCACCGGTATGAGTGCTCTTGATGCAATCTTGCGTCTGGCTCGCAGTGGTGACGAGATTATTGCTGGTGACGACTTGTATGGTGGTGAGTTGCCTTATCTTCCCCCTTCCGTTCCGAACTCTCCTTCACAGATAAAACCAGTCAGCTAACACGCACACACCCCTTTCTTTCGCAGGAACCAACCGTTTGCTGACTTACATCAAACAAACTCTCGATATTACTGTGCATCATGTGGACACAACGTCAGTGGCGGCAGTGCAGGCAGCCATCCACCCTCAAAAGACCAAATTCGTGCTACTTGAGTCTCCAACGAACCCAATGCTCAAAATCGCTGATATCCGCACAATCTCTGCTCTCGTGCACGAAGCATGTCCTGATGCCCTTGTGATTGTTGACAACACTATGATGTCACCAATCCTCATGAACTGTTTGGACCTTGGAGCAGATATTGAATACCACTCCGGAACAAAGTATCTGTCTGGCCACCATGATTTGATGGCTGGTGTCATTGCAGTGAAGGAGAAGGCTGTCGCTGACGTATGTTGCCACCTCAACCTGCACCCCTTCCTCACACACTAACACCCAACTCAGCGAATCTACTTCATCATCAACTCAATTGGTTGCGGCCTCGCTCCCTTCGACTCGTACCTCCTCCTCCGTGGAATCAAGACTCTCTCCCTTCGTTTGGAGCGCCAACAGCAGAACGCTGAAAAGATTGCCGAGTTCCTTGAGTCCTCTGGCTTCACTGTCTACTACCCCGGACTCGACTCGCACCCACAAAAGAAGCTCCACATGAGCATGGCGAAAGGAGCTGGTGCTGTTTTGAGTTTCGTGACGGGAGACGTGAGCAAGAGTGAACGCATCGTCGAGGCTTGTAAAGTTTGGGGTATCAGTGTTAGTTTTGGATGTGTCAACAGTTTGATTAGGTGAGTTGAATAGTTAACTTTTGTGGGTGGTTACAATCTAACTCGATAACAACCAGTATGCCATGTAACATGTCTCACGCTTCAATTCCTGCCGAAGTCCGTAAAGCTCGCGCCTTGCCAGATGACTTGATTCGCTTGTGTGTTGGTATTGAGGATATTGAGGACTTGTTGGATGACTTGAAGGCTGCTCTTGACTCGGCCGAGTCCTTCTACCCTGCTTCCAAGAAGAAGAAGACTATCGCTTAAAGCGTCTCATTGTTTTCCACTGGGGATACCTCTCTGCCCCACTTTATTTTTTCCTCTGTTCCCTCTTGTTTTTCCCCCACCGACCATCTTCTCCCTCTCTATCTTCTCAACCAAGGTACTGTTGCCTTGTACCTTGGTTTCTGATCTTCAGACGGCAAATTTTGTTCACTCCCTCCTTTCTTTCCTTTCTTTCCTTTTTTGTTCATGGCTGTATCTCTGTTGCCTTGGGATACTGGCTCTTTCTTCAGACGGCAAAAAGATAACCTCCTCTCTGTTTTTCTAACTCTATAGTTTGGGTTCCTTTTTTCTTCTGTTCTCCTGTGGCACCTTCAGGGGAACTTGTCTTTAGACGGTTGCAATAATAAAAGTTGATTACTACTTATGCTTGTTCATCTCTACCAACCCGATAGTGCTGAGAGGCTTCTAATTTGCCAAGAAAAATAATAAACCCAGTGAGAGAAAATCACAAAAACATTCAAATAAAATAACACAACCGTTTGTGACTCGGAGATAGCATGTGCAAGAATAGGATATCAAAACACCAAACCTAAATTCATCCACAAGACTTGCAGGAGGTCGGTAATTCACAAGAAAATGGAGCAATTCGGTTGGTTTTGGCACCAAAACTACATCTTCACTGCACCACTGCCATGGCAATGTAAATAATGAAATTCTTGTTCTATGATACATATTTATCATTTATTAAAACTCCATAAGTCCTTTTAAGACCTTTACAATTAGCTATCCACCCATTTTGTGAAGATTAAAACATTTGAGGAAGGACGTTAGTGATTTTGTAAAGTGCTGGGCCAGTACTCAGCAGTTCAATTCACGCTGACGTCTTGAGCTTTTCTGAGTATCTTTTACTTTTTTGGTTCTCAAGATTTAGGACCTCCAAACTTTGCGCAATCTAGTTTCTGAGTACATTCAGCAATAAGAAGTAAAAAAAGTGGAACAGAACCAGATTCGGGAATTCACAACAACACGTATTCAAGCCAAAACACACATTCACACTGATCCGCAAGATTTAGGAGCTCCAAACTTTGCGCAATCTAGTTTCTGAGTACATTCAGCAATAAGAAGTAAAAAAAGTGGAACAGAACCAGATTCGATAACACGTATTCAAGCCAAAACACACATTCACACTGATCCGCAAGATTTAGGACCTCCAAACTTTGCGCCAACTAGTTTCTTGGTACATTCAGCAATAAGAAGTAAAAAAAGTGGAACAGAACCAGATTCGGGAATTCACAGCAACACGTATTCAAGCCAAAACACACATTCACACTGATCCGCAAGATTTAGGACCTCCAAACTTTGCGCCAACTAGTTTCTCAGTACATTCAGCAATAAGAAGTAAAAAAAGTGGAACAGAACCAGATTCGGGAATTCACAGCAACACGTATTCAAGCCAAAACACACATTCACACTGATCCGCAAGATTTAGGACCTCCAAACTTTGCGCAATCTAGTTTCTTGGTACATTCAGCAATAAGAAGTAAAAAAAGTGGAACAGAACCAGATTCGGGAATTCACAACAACACGTATTCAAGCCAAAACACACATTCACACTGATCCGCAAGATTTAGGACCTCCAAACTTTGCGCAATCTAGTTTCTTGGTACATTCAGCAATAAGAAGTAAAAAAAGTGGAACAGAACCAGATTCGGGAATTCACAACAACACGTATTCAAGCCAAAACACACATTCACACTGATCCGCAAGATTTAGGACCTCCAAACTTTGCGCCAACTAGTTTCTCAGTACATTCAGCAATAAGAAGTAAAAAAAGTGGAACAGAACCAGATTCGGGAATTCACAACAACACGTATTCAAGCCAAAACACACATTCACACTGATCCGCAAGATTTAGGACCTCCAAACTTTGCGCCAACTAGTTTCTCAGTACATTCAGCAATAAGAAGTAAAAAAAGTGGAACAGAACCAGATTCGGGAATTCACAACAACACGTATTCAAGCCAAAACACACATTCACACTGATCCGCAAGATTTAGGAGCTCCAAACTTTGCGCAATCTAGTTTCTCAGTACATTCAGCAATAAGAAGTAAAAAAAGTGGAACAGAACCAGATTCGGGAATTCACAGCAACACGTATTCAAGCCAAAACACACATTCACACTGATCCGCAAGATTTAGGACCTCCAAACTTTGCGCCAACTAGTTTCTTGGTACATTCAGCAATAAGAAGTAAAAAAAGTGGAACAGAACCAGATTCGGGAATTTACAGCAACACGTATTCAAGCCAAAACACACATTCACACTGATCCGCAAGATTTAGGACCTCCAAACTTTGCGCCAACTAGTTTCTTGGTACATTCAGCAATAAGAAGTAAAAAAAGTGGAACAGAACCAGATTCGGGAATTTACAGCAACACGTATTCAAGCCAAAACACACATTCACACTGATCCGCAAGATTTAGGAGCTCCAAACTTTGCGCAATCTAGTTTCTCAGTACATTCAGCAATAAGAAGTAAAAAAAGTGGAACAGAACCAGATTCGGGAATTCACAGCAACACGTATTCAAGCCAAAACACACATTCACACTGATCCGCAAGATTTAGGACCTCCAAACTTTGCGCCAACTAGTTTCTCAGTACATTCAGCAATAAGAAGTAAAAAAAGTGGAACAGAACCAGATTCGGGAATTCACAACAACACGTATTCAAGCCAAAATACACATTCACACTGATCCGCAAGATTTAGGAGCTCCAAACTTTGCGCAATCTAGTTTCTTGGTACATTCAGCAATAAGAAGTAAAAAAAGTGGAACAGAACCAGATTCGGGAATTCACAACAACACGTATTCAAGCCAAAACACACATTCACACTGATCCGCAAGATTTAGGACCTCCAAACTTTGCGCAATCTAGTTTCTTGGTACATTCAGCAATAAGAAGTAAAAAAAGTGGAACAGAACCAGATTCGGGAATTCACAACAACACGTATTCAAGCCAAAACACACATTCACACTGATCCGCAAGATTTAGGACCTCCAAACTTTGCGCCAACTAGTTTCTCAGTACATTCAGCAATAAGAAGTAAAAAAAGTGGAACAGAACCAGATTCGGGAATTCACAACAACACGTATTCAAGCCAAAACACACATTCACACTGATCCGCAAGATTTAGGACCTCCAAACTTTGCGCCAACTAGTTTCTCAGTACATTCAGCAATAAGAAGTAAAAAAAGTGGAACAGAACCAGATTCGGGAATTCACAACAACACGTATTCAAGCCAAAACACACATTCACACTGATCCGCAAGATTTAGGAGCTCCAAACTTTGCGCAATCTAGTTTCTTGGTACATTCAGCAATAAGAAGTAAAAAAAGTGGAACAGAACCAGATTCGGGAATTCACAACAACACGTATTCAAGCCAAAACACACATTCACACTGATCCGCAAGATTTAGGACCTCCAAACTTTGCGCCAACTAGTTTCTCAGTACATTCAGCAATAAGAAGTAAAAAAAGTGGAACAGAACCAGATTCGGGAATTCACAACAACACGTATTCAAGCCAAAACACACATTCACACTGATCCGCAAGATTTAGGAGCTCCAAACTTTGCGCAATCTAGTTTCTCAGTACATTCAGCAATAAGAAGTAAAAAAAGTGGAACAGAACCAGATTCGGGAATTCACAGCAACACGTATTCAAGCCAAAACACACATTCACACTGATCCGCAAGATTTAGGACCTCCAAACTTTGCGCCAACTAGTTTCTCAGTACATTCAGCAATAAGAAGTAAAAAAAGTGGAACAGAACCAGATTCGGGAATTCACAACAACACGTATTCAAGCCAAAACACACATTCACACTGATCCGCAAGATTTAGGACCTCCAAACTTTGCGCCAACTAGTTTCTCAGTACATTCAGCAATAAGAAGTAAAAAAAGTGGAACAGAACCAGATTCGGGAATTCACAACAACACGTATTCAAGCCAAAACACACATTCACACTGATCCGCAAGATTTAGGAGCTCCAAACTTTGCGCAATCTAGTTTCTCAGTACATTCAGCAATAAGAAGTAAAAAAAGTGGAACAGAACCAGATTCGGGAATTCACAGCAACACGTATTCAAGCCAAAACACACATTCACACTGATCCGCAAGATTTAGGACCTCCAAACTTTGCGCCAACTAGTTTCTCAGTACATTCAGCAATAAGAAGTAAAAAAAGTGGAACAGAACCAGATTCGGGAATTCACAACAACACGTATTCAAGCCAAAACACACATTCACACTGATCCGCAAGATTTAGGACCTCCAAACTTTGCGCAATCTAGTTTCTCAGTACATTCAGCAATAAGAAGTAAAAAAAGTGGAACAGAACCAGATTCGGGAATTCACAGCAACACGTATTCAAGCCAAAACACACATTCACACTGATCCGCAAGATTTAGGACCTCCAAACTTTGCGCCAACTAGTTTCTGGTACATTCAGCAATAAGAAGTAAAAAAAGTGGAACAGAACCAGATTCGGGAATTTACAGCAACACGTATTCAAGCCAAAACACACATTCACACTGATCCGCAAGATTTAGGACCTCCAAACTTTGCGCCAACTAGTTTCTTGGTACATTCAGCAATAAGAAGTAAAAAAAGTGGAACAGAACCAGATTCGGGAATTCACAACAACACGTATTCAAGCCAAAACACACATTCACACTGATCCGCAAGATTTAGGACCTCCAAACTTTGCGCCAACTAGTTTCTCGTACATTCAGCAATAAGAAGTAAAAAAAGTGGAACAGAACCAGATTCGGGAATTCACAGCAACACGTATTCAAGCCAAAACACACATTCACACTGATCCGCAAGATTTAGGAGCTCCAAACTTTGCGCAATCTAGTTTCTCAGTACATTCAGCAATAAGAAGTAAAAAAAGTGGAACAGAACCAGATTCGGGAATTCACAGCAACACGTATTCAAGCCAAAACACACATTCACACTGATCCGCAAGATTTAGGACCTCCAAACTTTGCGCCAACTAGTTTCTCAGTACATTCAGCAATAAGAAGTAAAAAAAGTGGAACAGAACCAGATTCGGGAATTCACAACAACACGTATTCAAGCCAAAACACACATTCACACTGATCCGCAAGATTTAGGACCTCCAAACTTTGCGCCAATCTAGTTTCTCAGTACATTCAGCAATAAGAAGTAAAAAAAGTGGAACAGAACCAGATTCGGGAATTCACAACAACACGTATTCAAGCCAAAACACACATTCACACTGATCCGCAAGATTTAGGACCTCCAAACTTTGCGCCAACTAGTTTCTCAGTACATTCAGCAATAAGAAGTAAAAAAAGTGGAACAGAACCAGATTCGGGAATTCACAGCAACACGTATTCAAGCCAAAACACACATTCACACTGATCCGCAAGATTTAGGACCTCCAAACTTTGCGCCAACTAGTTTCTCAGTACATTCAGCAATAAGAAGTAAAAAAAGTGGAACAGAACCAGATTCGGGAATTCACAACAACACGTATTCAAGCCAAAACACACATTCACACTGATCCGCAAGATTTAGGACCTCCAAACTTTGCGCCAACTAGTTTCTCAGTACATTCAGCAATAAGAAGTAAAAAAAGTGGAACAGAACCAGATTCGGGAATTCACAGCAACACGTATTCAAGCCAAAACACACATTCACACTGATCCGCAAGATTTAGGACCTCCAAACTTTGCGCCAACTAGTTTCTCAGTACATTCAGCAATAAGAAGTAAAAAAAGTGGAACAGAACCAGATTCGGGAATTTACAGCAACACGTATTCAAGCCAAAACACACATTCACACTGATCCGCAAGATTTAGGACCTCCAAACTTTGCGCCAACTAGTTTCTCAGTACATTCAGCAATAAGAAGTAAAAAAAGTGGAACAGAACCAGATTCGGGAATTCACAGCAACACGTATTCAAGCCAAAACACACATTCACACTGATCCGCAAGATTTAGGACCTCCAAACTTTGCGCCAACTAGTTTCTCAGTACATTCAGCAATAAGAAGTAAAAAAAGTGGAACAGAACCAGATTCGGGAATTCACAGCAACACGTATTCAAGCCAAAACACACATTCACACTGATCCGCAAGATTTAGGACCTCCAAACTTTGCGCCAACTAGTTTCTCAGTACATTCAGCAATAAGAAGTAAAAAAAGTGGAACAGAACCAGATTCGGGAATTCACAACAACACGTATTCAAGCCAAAACACACATTCACACTGATCCGCAAGATTTAGGAGCTCCAAACTTTGCGCAATCTAGTTTCTCAGTACATTCAGCAATAAGAAGTAAAAAAAGTGGAACAGAACCAGATTCGGGAATTCACAGCAACACGTATTCAAGCCAAAACACACATTCACACTGATCCGCAAGATTTAGGACCTCCAAACTTTGCGCCAACTAGTTTCTTGGTACATTCAGCAATAAGAAGTAAAAAAAGTGGAACAGAACCAGATTCGGGAATTCACAGCAACACGTATTCAAGCCAAAACACACATTCACACTGATCCGCAAGATTTAGGACCTCCAAACTTTGCGCCAACTAGTTTCTTGGTACATTCAGCAATAAGAAGTAAAAAAAGTGGAACAGAACCAGATTCGGGAATTCACAACAACACGTATTCAAGCCAAAACACACATTCACACTGATCCGCAAGATTTAGGACCTCCAAACTTTGCGCCAACTAGTTTCTTGGTACATTCAGCAATAAGAAGTAAAAAAAGTGGAACAGAACCAGATTCGGGAATTCACACAACACGTATTCAAGCCAAAACACACATTCACACTGATCCGCAAGATTTAGGACTCCAAACTTTGCGCCAACTAGTTTCTTGGTACATTCAGCAATAAGAAGTAAAAAAAGTGGAACAGAACCAGATTCGGGAATTCACAACAACACGTATTCAAGCCAAAACACACATTCACACTGATCCGCAAGATTTAGGACCTCCAAACTTTGCGCCAACTAGTTTCTCAGTACATTCAGCAATAAGAAGTAAAAAAAGTGGAACAGAACCAGATTCGGGAATTCACAGCAACACGTATTCAAGCCAAAACACACATTCACACTGATCCGCAAGATTTAGGACCTCCAAACTTTGCGCCAACTAGTTTCTCAGTACATTCAGCAATAAGAAGTAAAAAAAGTGGAACAGAACCAGATTCGGGAATTCACACAACACGTATTCAAGCCAAAACACACATTCACACTGATCCGCAAGATTTAGGACCTCCAAACTTTGCGCCAACTAGTTTCTCAGTACATTCAGCAATAAGAAGTAAAAAAAGTGGAACAGAACCAGATTCGGGAATTCACAGCAACACGTATTCAAGCCAAAACACACATTCACACTGATCCGCAAGATTTAGGACCTCCAAACTTTGCGCCAACTAGTTTCTTGGTACATTCAGCAATAAGAAGTAAAAAAAGTGGAACAGAACCAGATTCGGGAATTCACACAACACGTATTCAAGCCAAAACACACATTCACACTGATCCGCAAGATTTAGGAGCTCCAAACTTTGCGCAATCTAGTTTCTCAGTACATTCAGCAATAAGAAGTAAAAAAAGTGGAACAGAACCAGATTCGGGAATTCACAGCAACACGTATTCAAGCCAAAACACACATTCACACTGATCCGCAAGATTTAGGACCTCCAAACTTTGCGCCAACTAGTTTCTCAGTACATTCAGCAATAAGAAGTAAAAAAAGTGGAACAGAACCAGATTCGGGAATTCACAACAACACGTATTCAAGCCAAAACACACATTCACACTGATCCGCAAGATTTAGGACCTCCAAACTTTGCGCCAACTAGTTTCTCAGTACATTCAGCAATAAGAAGTAAAAAAAGTGGAACAGAACCAGATTCGGGAATTCACAACAACACGTATTCAAGCCAAAACACACATTCACACTGATCCGCAAGATTTAGGACCTCCAAACTTTGCGCCAACTAGTTTCTCAGTACATTCAGCAATAAGAAGTAAAAAAAGTGGAACAGAACCAGATTCGGGAATTCACACAACACGTATTCAAGCCAAAACACACATTCACACTGATCCGCAAGATTTAGGACCTCCAAACTTTGCGCCAACTAGTTTCTGGTACATTCAGCAATAAGAAGTAAAAAAAGTGGAACAGAACCAGATTCGGGAATTCACAACAACACGTATTCAAGCCAAAACACACATTCACACTGATCCGCAAGATTTAGGACCTCCAAACTTTGCGCCAACTAGTTTCTCAGTACATTCAGCAATAAGAAGTAAAAAAAGTGGAACAGAACCAGATTCGGGAATTCACAACAACACGTATTCAAGCCAAAACACACATTCACACTGATCCGCAAGATTTAGGAGCTCCAAACTTTGCGCAATCTAGTTTCTCAGTACATTCAGCAATAAGAAGTAAAAAAAGTGGAACAGAACCAGATTCGGGAATTCACAGCAACACGTATTCAAGCCAAAACACACATTCACACTGATCCGCAAGATTTAGGACCTCCAAACTTTGCGCCAACTAGTTTCTTGGTACATTCAGCAATAAGAAGTAAAAAAAGTGGAACAGAACCAGATTCGGGAATTCACAACAACACGTATTCAAGCCAAAACACACATTCACACTGATCCGCAAGATTTAGGACCTCCAAACTTTGCGCCAACTAGTTTCTCAGTACATTCAGCAATAAGAAGTAAAAAAAGTGGAACAGAACCAGATTCGGGAATTCACAACAACACGTATTCAAGCCAAAACACACATTCACACTGATCCGCAAGATTTAGGACCTCCAAACTTTGCGCAACTAGTTTCTTGGTACATTCAGCAATAAGAAGTAAAAAAAGTGGAACAGAACCAGATTCGGGAATTCACACAACACGTATTCAAGCCAAAACACACATTCACACTGATCCGCAAGATTTAGGACTCCAAACTTTGCGCCAACTAGTTTCTCAGTACATTCAGCAATAAGAAGTAAAAAAAGTGGAACAGAACCAGATTCGGGAATTCACAACAACACGTATTCAAGCCAAAACACACATTCACACTGATCCGCAAGATTTAGGACCTCCAAACTTTGCGCAATCTAGTTTCTCAGTACATTCAGCAATAAGAAGTAAAAAAAGTGGAACAGAACCAGATTCGGGAATTCACAACAACACGTATTCAAGCCAAAACACACATTCACACTGATCCGCAAGATTTAGGACCTCCAAACTTTGCGCCAACTAGTTTCTCAGTACATTCAGCAATAAGAAGTAAAAAAAGTGGAACAGAACCAGATTCGGGAATTCACACAACACGTATTCAAGCCAAAACACACATTCACACTGATCCGCAAGATTTAGGACCTCCAAACTTTGCGCAATCTAGTTTCTTGTACATTCAGCAATAAGAAGTAAAAAAAGTGGAACAGAACCAGATTCGGGAATTCACACAACACGTATTCAAGCCAAAACACACATTCACACTGATCCGCAAGATTTAGGACTCCAAACTTTGCGCCAACTAGTTTCTCAGTACATTCAGCAATAAGAAGTAAAAAAAGTGGAACAGAACCAGATTCGGGAATTCACACAACACGTATTCAAGCCAAAACACACATTCACACTGATCCGCAAGATTTAGGACCTCCAAACTTTGCGCCAACTAGTTTCTCAGTACATTCAGCAATAAGAAGTAAAAAAAGTGGAACAGAACCAGATTCGGGAATTCACAGCAACACGTATTCAAGCCAAAACACACATTCACACTGATCCGCAAGATTTAGGACTCCAAACTTTGCGCAATCTAGTTTCTCAGTACATTCAGCAATAAGAAGTAAAAAAAGTGGAACAGAACCAGATTCGGGAATTCACAGCAACACGTATTCAAGCCAAAACACACATTCACACTGATCCGCAAGATTTAGGACCTCCAAACTTTGCGCCAACTAGTTTCTTGGTACATTCAGCAATAAGAAGTAAAAAAAGTGGAACAGAACCAGATTCGGGAATTCACACAACACGTATTCAAGCCAAAACACACATTCACACTGATCCGCAAGATTTAGGAGCTCCAAACTTTGCGCCAACTAGTTTCTCAGTACATTCAGCAATAAGAAGTAAAAAAAGTGGAACAGAACCAGATTCGGGAATTCACAGCAACACGTATTCAAGCCAAAACACACATTCACACTGATCCGCAAGATTTAGGACCTCCAAACTTTGCGCCAACTAGTTTCTCAGTACATTCAGCAATAAGAAGTAAAAAAAGTGGAACAGAACCAGATTCGGGAATTCACAACAACACGTATTCAAGCCAAAACACACATTCACACTGATCCGCAAGATTTAGGACCTCCAAACTTTGCGCAACTAGTTTCTTGGTACATTCAGCAATAAGAAGTAAAAAAAGTGGAACAGAACCAGATTCGGGAATTCACAGCAACACGTATTCAAGCCAAAACACACATTCACACTGATCCGCAAGATTTAGGACCTCCAAACTTTGCGCCAACTAGTTTCTGGTACATTCAGCAATAAGAAGTAAAAAAAGTGGAACAGAACCAGATTCGGGAATTCACAACAACACGTATTCAAGCCAAAACACACATTCACACTGATCCGCAAGATTTAGGACCTCCAAACTTTGCGCAATCTAGTTTCTCAGTACATTCAGCAATAAGAAGTAAAAAAAGTGGAACAGAACCAGATTCGGGAATTCACAGCAACACGTATTCAAGCCAAAACACACATTCACACTGATCCGCAAGATTTAGGACCTCCAAACTTTGCGCCAACTAGTTTCTTGTACATTCAGCAATAAGAAGTAAAAAAAGTGGAACAGAACCAGATTCGGGAATTCACAACAACACGTATTCAAGCCAAAACACACATTCACACTGATCCGCAAGATTTAGGACCTCCAAACTTTGCGCCAACTAGTTTCTTGGTACATTCAGCAATAAGAAGTAAAAAAAGTGGAACAGAACCAGATTCGGGAATTCACAACAACACGTATTCAAGCCAAAACACACATTCACACTGATCCGCAAGATTTAGGACCTCCAAACTTTGCGCCAACTAGTTTCTTAGTACATTCAGCAATAAGAAGTAAAAAAAGTGGAACAGAACCAGATTCGGGAATTCACACAACACGTATTCAAGCCAAAACACACATTCACACTGATCCGCAAGATTTAGGAGCTCCAAACTTTGCGCAACTAGTTTCTAGTACATTCAGCAATAAGAAGTAAAAAAAGTGGAACAGAACCAGATTCGGGAATTCACAGCAACACGTATTCAAGCCAAAACACACATTCACACTGATCCGCAAGATTTAGGACCTCCAAACTTTGCGCCAACTAGTTTCTGGTACATTCAGCAATAAGAAGTAAAAAAAGTGGAACAGAACCAGATTCGGGAATTCACAACAACACGTATTCAAGCCAAAACACACATTCACACTGATCCGCAAGATTTAGGACCTCCAAACTTTGCGCAACTAGTTTCTTGGTACATTCAGCAATAAGAAGTAAAAAAAGTGGAACAGAACCAGATTCGGGAATTCACAGCAACACGTATTCAAGCCAAAACACACATTCACACTGATCCGCAAGATTTAGGACCTCCAAACTTTGCGCCAACTAGTTTCTCAGTACATTCAGCAATAAGAAGTAAAAAAAGTGGAACAGAACCAGATTCGGGAATTCACAACAACACGTATTCAAGCCAAAACACACATTCACACTGATCCGCAAGATTTAGGACTCCAAACTTTGCGCCAACTAGTTTCTCAGTACATTCAGCAATAAGAAGTAAAAAAAGTGGAACAGAACCAGATTCGGGAATTCACAGCAACACGTATTCAAGCCAAAACACACATTCACACTGATCCGCAAGATTTAGGACCTCCAAACTTTGCGCAACTAGTTTCTCAGTACATTCAGCAATAAGAAGTAAAAAAAGTGGAACAGAACCAGATTCGGGAATTCACAACAACACGTATTCAAGCCAAAACACACATTCACACTGATCCGCAAGATTTAGGACCTCCAAACTTTGCGCCAATCTAGTTTCTTGGTACATTCAGCAATAAGAAGTAAAAAAAGTGGAACAGAACCAGATTCGGGAATTCACAACAACACGTATTCAAGCCAAAACACACATTCACACTGATCCGCAAGATTTAGGACCTCCAAACTTTGCGCCAACTAGTTTCTCAGTACATTCAGCAATAAGAAGTAAAAAAAGTGGAACAGAACCAGATTCGGGAATTCACAACAACACGTATTCAAGCCAAAACACACATTCACACTGATCCGCAAGATTTAGGAGCTCCAAACTTTGCGCAATCTAGTTTCTTAGTACATTCAGCAATAAGAAGTAAAAAAAGTGGAACAGAACCAGATTCGGGAATTCACACAACACGTATTCAAGCCAAAACACACATTCACACTGATCCGCAAGATTTAGGACCTCCAAACTTTGCGCAACTAGTTTCTTGTACATTCAGCAATAAGAAGTAAAAAAAGTGGAACAGAACCAGATTCGGGAATTCACAGCAACACGTATTCAAGCCAAAACACACATTCACACTGATCCGCAAGATTTAGGACCTCCAAACTTTGCGCCAACTAGTTTCTCAGTACATTCAGCAATAAGAAGTAAAAAAAGTGGAACAGAACCAGATTCGGGAATTCACAGCAACACGTATTCAAGCCAAAACACACATTCACACTGATCCGCAAGATTTAGGAGCTCCAAACTTTGCGCCAATCTAGTTTCTTGGTACATTCAGCAATAAGAAGTAAAAAAAGTGGAACAGAACCAGATTCGGGAATTCACAACAACACGTATTCAAGCCAAAACACACATTCACACTGATCCGCAAGATTTAGGACCTCCAAACTTTGCGCCAACTAGTTTCTCAGTACATTCAGCAATAAGAAGTAAAAAAAGTGGAACAGAACCAGATTCGGGAATTCACAACAACACGTATTCAAGCCAAAACACACATTCACACTGATCCGCAAGATTTAGGACCTCCAAACTTTGCGCAATCTAGTTTCTTAGTACATTCAGCAATAAGAAGTAAAAAAAGTGGAACAGAACCAGATTCGGGAATTCACACAACACGTATTCAAGCCAAAACACACATTCACACTGATCCGCAAGATTTAGGACCTCCAAACTTTGCGCAACTAGTTTCTTGGTACATTCAGCAATAAGAAGTAAAAAAAGTGGAACAGAACCAGATTCGGGAATTCACAACAACACGTATTCAAGCCAAAACACACATTCACACTGATCCGCAAGATTTAGGACCTCCAAACTTTGCGCCAACTAGTTTCTCAGTACATTCAGCAATAAGAAGTAAAAAAAGTGGAACAGAACCAGATTCGGGAATTCACAGCAACACGTATTCAAGCCAAAACACACATTCACACTGATCCGCAAGATTTAGGACCTCCAAACTTTGCGCCAACTAGTTTCTTGGTACATTCAGCAATAAGAAGTAAAAAAAGTGGAACAGAACCAGATTCGGGAATTCACACAACACGTATTCAAGCCAAAACACACATTCACACTGATCCGCAAGATTTAGGACCTCCAAACTTTGCGCCAACTAGTTTCTTGGTACATTCAGCAATAAGAAGTAAAAAAAGTGGAACAGAACCAGATTCGGGAATTCACAGCAACACGTATTCAAGCCAAAACACACATTCACACTGATCCGCAAGATTTAGGACCTCCAAACTTTGCGCCAACTAGTTTCTTGGTACATTCAGCAATAAGAAGTAAAAAAAGTGGAACAGAACCAGATTCGGGAATTCACACAACACGTATTCAAGCCAAAACACACATTCACACTGATCCGCAAGATTTAGGAGCTCCAAACTTTGCGCCAACTAGTTTCTTAGTACATTCAGCAATAAGAAGTAAAAAAAGTGGAACAGAACCAGATTCGGGAATTACAGCAACACGTATTCAAGCCAAAACACACATTCACACTGATCCGCAAGATTTAGGACCTCCAAACTTTGCGCAATCTAGTTTCTTGGTACATTCAGCAATAAGAAGTAAAAAAAGTGGAACAGAACCAGATTCGGGAATTCACAACAACACGTATTCAAGCCAAAACACACATTCACACTGATCCGCAAGATTTAGGAGCTCCAAACTTTGCGCAATCTAGTTTCTTAGTACATTCAGCAATAAGAAGTAAAAAAAGTGGAACAGAACCAGATTCGGGAATTCACAACAACACGTATTCAAGCCAAAACACACATTCACACTGATCCGCAAGATTTAGGACTCCAAACTTTGCGCCAACTAGTTTCTTGGTACATTCAGCAATAAGAAGTAAAAAAAGTGGAACAGAACCAGATTCGGGAATTCACAACAACACGTATTCAAGCCAAAACACACATTCACACTGATCCGCAAGATTTAGGACCTCCAAACTTTGCGCCAACTAGTTTCTTGGTACATTCAGCAATAAGAAGTAAAAAAAGTGGAACAGAACCAGATTCGGGAATTCACAACAACACGTATTCAAGCCAAAACACACATTCACACTGATCCGCAAGATTTAGGACCTCCAAACTTTGCGCAACTAGTTTCTTGGTACATTCAGCAATAAGAAGTAAAAAAAGTGGAACAGAACCAGATTCGGGAATTCACAACAACACGTATTCAAGCCAAAACACACATTCACACTGATCCGCAAGATTTAGGACCTCCAAACTTTGCGCCAACTAGTTTCTCAGTACATTCAGCAATAAGAAGTAAAAAAAGTGGAACAGAACCAGATTCGGGAATTCACAGCAACACGTATTCAAGCCAAAACACACATTCACACTGATCCGCAAGATTTAGGACCTCCAAACTTTGCGCAATCTAGTTTCTTGTACATTCAGCAATAAGAAGTAAAAAAAGTGGAACAGAACCAGATTCGGGAATTCACAACAACACGTATTCAAGCCAAAACACACATTCACACTGATCCGCAAGATTTAGGACCTCCAAACTTTGCGCCAATCTAGTTTCTTAGTACATTCAGCAATAAGAAGTAAAAAAAGTGGAACAGAACCAGATTCGGGAATTCACAGCAACACGTATTCAAGCCAAAACACACATTCACACTGATCCGCAAGATTTAGGAGCTCCAAACTTTGCGCCAACTAGTTTCTCAGTACATTCAGCAATAAGAAGTAAAAAAAGTGGAACAGAACCAGATTCGGGAATTCACAGCAACACGTATTCAAGCCAAAACACACATTCACACTGATCCGCAAGATTTAGGACCTCCAAACTTTGCGCAATCTAGTTTCTTGGTACATTCAGCAATAAGAAGTAAAAAAAGTGGAACAGAACCAGATTCGGGAATTCACAACAACACGTATTCAAGCCAAAACACACATTCACACTGATCCGCAAGATTTAGGACCTCCAAACTTTGCGCCAACTAGTTTCTCAGTACATTCAGCAATAAGAAGTAAAAAAAGTGGAACAGAACCAGATTCGGGAATTCACAACAACACGTATTCAAGCCAAAACACACATTCACACTGATCCGCAAGATTTAGGAGCTCCAAACTTTGCGCCAACTAGTTTCTTGGTACATTCAGCAATAAGAAGTAAAAAAAGTGGAACAGAACCAGATTCGGGAATTCACAACAACACGTATTCAAGCCAAAACACACATTCACACTGATCCGCAAGATTTAGGACCTCCAAACTTTGCGCAATCTAGTTTCTCAGTACATTCAGCAATAAGAAGTAAAAAAAGTGGAACAGAACCAGATTCGGGAATTCACAACAACACGTATTCAAGCCAAAACACACATTCACACTGATCCGCAAGATTTAGGACCTCCAAACTTTGCGCAACTAGTTTCTCAGTACATTCAGCAATAAGAAGTAAAAAAAGTGGAACAGAACCAGATTCGGGAATTCACAACAACACGTATTCAAGCCAAAACACACATTCACACTGATCCGCAAGATTTAGGACCTCCAAACTTTGCGCCAACTAGTTTCTTGGTACATTCAGCAATAAGAAGTAAAAAAAGTGGAACAGAACCAGATTCGGGAATTCACAACAACACGTATTCAAGCCAAAACACACATTCACACTGATCCGCAAGATTTAGGAGCTCCAAACTTTGCGCAATCTAGTTTCTTAGTACATTCAGCAATAAGAAGTAAAAAAAGTGGAACAGAACCAGATTCGGGAATTACAGCAACACGTATTCAAGCCAAAACACACATTCACACTGATCCGCAAGATTTAGGACCTCCAAACTTTGCGCAACTAGTTTCTCAGTACATTCAGCAATAAGAAGTAAAAAAAGTGGAACAGAACCAGATTCGGGAATTCACAGCAACACGTATTCAAGCCAAAACACACATTCACACTGATCCGCAAGATTTAGGACCTCCAAACTTTGCGCCAACTAGTTTCTTGGTACATTCAGCAATAAGAAGTAAAAAAAGTGGAACAGAACCAGATTCGGGAATTCACAACAACACGTATTCAAGCCAAAACACACATTCACACTGATCCGCAAGATTTAGGACCTCCAAACTTTGCGCCAACTAGTTTCTCAGTACATTCAGCAATAAGAAGTAAAAAAAGTGGAACAGAACCAGATTCGGGAATTCACAACAACACGTATTCAAGCCAAAACACACATTCACACTGATCCGCAAGATTTAGGAGCTCCAAACTTTGCGCCAACTAGTTTCTTGGTACATTCAGCAATAAGAAGTAAAAAAAGTGGAACAGAACCAGATTCGGGAATTCACAACAACACGTATTCAAGCCAAAACACACATTCACACTGATCCGCAAGATTTAGGACCTCCAAACTTTGCGCAATCTAGTTTCTTGGTACATTCAGCAATAAGAAGTAAAAAAAGTGGAACAGAACCAGATTCGGGAATTCACAACAACACGTATTCAAGCCAAAACACACATTCACACTGATCCGCAAGATTTAGGACCTCCAAACTTTGCGCCAACTAGTTTCTCAGTACATTCAGCAATAAGAAGTAAAAAAAGTGGAACAGAACCAGATTCGGGAATTCACAACAACACGTATTCAAGCCAAAACACACATTCACACTGATCCGCAAGATTTAGGAGCTCCAAACTTTGCGCAATCTAGTTTCTTGGTACATTCAGCAATAAGAAGTAAAAAAAGTGGAACAGAACCAGATTCGGGAATTCACAACAACACGTATTCAAGCCAAAACACACATTCACACTGATCCGCAAGATTTAGGACCTCCAAACTTTGCGCCAACTAGTTTCTCAGTACATTCAGCAATAAGAAGTAAAAAAAGTGGAACAGAACCAGATTCGGGAATTCACAACAACACGTATTCAAGCCAAAACACACATTCACACTGATCCGCAAGATTTAGGAGCTCCAAACTTTGCGCCAACTAGTTTCTTGGTACATTCAGCAATAAGAAGTAAAAAAAGTGGAACAGAACCAGATTCGGGAATTCACAACAACACGTATTCAAGCCAAAACACACATTCACACTGATCCGCAAGATTTAGGAGCTCCAAACTTTGCGCAATCTAGTTTCTTAGTACATTCAGCAATAAGAAGTAAAAAAAGTGGAACAGAACCAGATTCGGGAATTCACAGCAACACGTATTCAAGCCAAAACACACATTCACACTGATCCGCAAGATTTAGGAGCTCCAAACTTTGCGCAACTAGTTTCTCAGTACATTCAGCAATAAGAAGTAAAAAAAGTGGAACAGAACCAGATTCGGGAATTCACAGCAACACGTATTCAAGCCAAAACACACATTCACACTGATCCGCAAGATTTAGGACCTCCAAACTTTGCGCAATCTAGTTTCTTGGTACATTCAGCAATAAGAAGTAAAAAAAGTGGAACAGAACCAGATTCGGGAATTCACAACAACACGTATTCAAGCCAAAACACACATTCACACTGATCCGCAAGATTTAGGACCTCCAAACTTTGCGCCAATCTAGTTTCTCAGTACATTCAGCAATAAGAAGTAAAAAAAGTGGAACAGAACCAGATTCGGGAATTCACAACAACACGTATTCAAGCCAAAACACACATTCACACTGATCCGCAAGATTTAGGACCTCCAAACTTTGCGCAATCTAGTTTCTTGGTACATTCAGCAATAAGAAGTAAAAAAAGTGGAACAGAACCAGATTCGGGAATTCACAACAACACGTATTCAAGCCAAAACACACATTCACACTGATCCGCAAGATTTAGGACCTCCAAACTTTGCGCCAACTAGTTTCTCAGTACATTCAGCAATAAGAAGTAAAAAAAGTGGAACAGAACCAGATTCGGGAATTCACAACAACACGTATTCAAGCCAAAACACACATTCACACTGATCCGCAAGATTTAGGAGCTCCAAACTTTGCGCCAACTAGTTTCTTGGTACATTCAGCAATAAGAAGTAAAAAAAGTGGAACAGAACCAGATTCGGGAATTCACAACAACACGTATTCAAGCCAAAACACACATTCACACTGATCCGCAAGATTTAGGACCTCCAAACTTTGCGCCAACTAGTTTCTTGGTACATTCAGCAATAAGAAGTAAAAAAAGTGGAACAGAACCAGATTCGGGAATTCACAACAACACGTATTCAAGCCAAAACACACATTCACACTGATCCGCAAGATTTAGGACCTCCAAACTTTGCGCCAACTAGTTTCTCAGTACATTCAGCAATAAGAAGTAAAAAAAGTGGAACAGAACCAGATTCGGGAATTCACAACAACACGTATTCAAGCCAAAACACACATTCACACTGATCCGCAAGATTTAGGAGCTCCAAACTTTGCGCCAACTAGTTTCTAGTACATTCAGCAATAAGAAGTAAAAAAAGTGGAACAGAACCAGATTCGGGAATTCACAACAACACGTATTCAAGCCAAAACACACATTCACACTGATCCGCAAGATTTAGGAGCTCCAAACTTTGCGCCAACTAGTTTCTTAGTACATTCAGCAATAAGAAGTAAAAAAAGTGGAACAGAACCAGATTCGGGAATTACACAGCAACACGTATTCAAGCCAAAACACACATTCACACTGATCCGCAAGATTTAGGACCTCCAAACTTTGCGCCAATCTAGTTTCTCAGTACATTCAGCAATAAGAAGTAAAAAAAGTGGAACAGAACCAGATTCGGGAATTCACAGCAACACGTATTCAAGCCAAAACACACATTCACACTGATCCGCAAGATTTAGGACCTCCAAACTTTGCGCAATCTAGTTTCTTGGTACATTCAGCAATAAGAAGTAAAAAAAGTGGAACAGAACCAGATTCGGGAATTCACAACAACACGTATTCAAGCCAAAACACACATTCACACTGATCCGCAAGATTTAGGAGCTCCAAACTTTGCGCCAACTAGTTTCTCAGTACATTCAGCAATAAGAAGTAAAAAAAGTGGAACAGAACCAGATTCGGGAATTCACAACAACACGTATTCAAGCCAAAACACACATTCACACTGATCCGCAAGATTTAGGACCTCCAAACTTTGCGCAATCTAGTTTCTTGGTACATTCAGCAATAAGAAGTAAAAAAAGTGGAACAGAACCAGATTCGGGAATTCACAACAACACGTATTCAAGCCAAAACACACATTCACACTGATCCGCAAGATTTAGGACCTCCAAACTTTGCGCCAACTAGTTTCTCAGTACATTCAGCAATAAGAAGTAAAAAAAGTGGAACAGAACCAGATTCGGGAATTCACAACAACACGTATTCAAGCCAAAACACACATTCACACTGATCCGCAAGATTTAGGAGCTCCAAACTTTGCGCCAACTAGTTTCTTGGTACATTCAGCAATAAGAAGTAAAAAAAGTGGAACAGAACCAGATTCGGGAATTCACAACAACACGTATTCAAGCCAAAACACACATTCACACTGATCCGCAAGATTTAGGAGCTCCAAACTTTGCGCAATCTAGTTTCTCAGTACATTCAGCAATAAGAAGTAAAAAAAGTGGAACAGAACCAGATTCGGGAATTCACAGCAACACGTATTCAAGCCAAAACACACATTCACACTGATCCGCAAGATTTAGGACCTCCAAACTTTGCGCAATCTAGTTTCTTGGTACATTCAGCAATAAGAAGTAAAAAAAGTGGAACAGAACCAGATTCGGGAATTCACAACAACACGTATTCAAGCCAAAACACACATTCACACTGATCCGCAAGATTTAGGACCTCCAAACTTTGCGCCAACTAGTTTCTCAGTACATTCAGCAATAAGAAGTAAAAAAAGTGGAACAGAACCAGATTCGGGAATTCACAACAACACGTATTCAAGCCAAAACACACATTCACACTGATCCGCAAGATTTAGGAGCTCCAAACTTTGCGCCAACTAGTTTCTTGGTACATTCAGCAATAAGAAGTAAAAAAAGTGGAACAGAACCAGATTCGGGAATTCACAACAACACGTATTCAAGCCAAAACACACATTCACACTGATCCGCAAGATTTAGGAGCTCCAAACTTTGCGCAATCTAGTTTCTTGGTACATTCAGCAATAAGAAGTAAAAAAAGTGGAACAGAACCAGATTCGGGAATTCACAACAACACGTATTCAAGCCAAAACACACATTCACACTGATCCGCAAGATTTAGGACCTCCAAACTTTGCGCCAACTAGTTTCTCAGTACATTCAGCAATAAGAAGTAAAAAAAGTGGAACAGAACCAGATTCGGGAATTTACAGCAACACGTATTCAAGCCAAAACACACATTCACACTGATCCGCAAGATTTAGGAGCTCCAAACTTTGCGCCAACTAGTTTCTCAGTACATTCAGCAATAAGAAGTAAAAAAAGTGGAACAGAACCAGATTCGGGAATTCACAACAACACGTATTCAAGCCAAAACACACATTCACACTGATCCGCAAGATTTAGGAGCTCCAAACTTTGCGCCAATCTAGTTTCTCAGTACATTCAGCAATAAGAAGTAAAAAAAGTGGAACAGAACCAGATTCGGGAATTCACAGCAACACGTATTCAAGCCAAAACACACATTCACACTGATCCGCAAGATTTAGGACCTCCAAACTTTGCGCAATCTAGTTTCTCAGTACATTCAGCAATAAGAAGTAAAAAAAGTGGAACAGAACCAGATTTGGGAATTCACAGCAACACGTATTCAAGCCAAAACACACATTCACACTGATCCGCAAGATTTAGGACCTCCAAACTTTGCGCCAACTAGTTTCTTGGTACATTCAGCAATAAGAAGTAAAAAAAGTGGAACAGAACCAGATTCGGGAATTCACAACAACACGTATTCAAGCCAAAACACACATTCACACTGATCCGCAAGATTTAGGAGCTCCAAACTTTGCGCAATCTAGTTTCTCAGTACATTCAGCAATAAGAAGTAAAAAAAGTGGAACAGAACCAGATTCGGGAATTCACAGCAACACGTATTCAAGCCAAAACACACATTCACACTGATCCGCAAGATTTAGGACCTCCAAACTTTGCGCAATCTAGTTTCTTGGTACATTCAGCAATAAGAAGTAAAAAAAGTGGAACAGAACCAGATTTGGGAATTCACAACAACACGTATTCAAGCCAAAACACACATTCACACTGATCCGCAAGATTTAGGACCTCCAAACTTTGCGCCAACTAGTTTCTTGGTACATTCAGCAATAAGAAGTAAAAAAAGTGGAACAGAACCAGATTCGGGAATTTACAGCAACACGTATTCAAGCCAAAACACACATTCACACTGATCCGCAAGATTAGGACCTCCAAACTTTGCGCAATCTAGTTTCTCAGTACATTCAGCAATAAGAAGTAAAAAAAGTGGAACAGAACCAGATTCGGGAATTTACAGCAACATGTATTCAAGCCAAAACACACATTCACACTGATCCGCAAGATTTAGGACCTCCAAACTTTCCGCCAACTAGTTTCTCAGTACATTCAGCAATAAGAAGTAAAAAAAGTGGAACAGAACCAGATTCGGGAATTTACAGCAACACGTATTCAAGCCAAAACACACATTCACACTGATCCGCAAGATTTAGGAGCTCCAAACTTTGCGCAATCTAGTTTCTCAGTACATTCAGCAATAAGAAGTAAAAAAAGTGGAACAGAACCAGATTCGGGAATTCACAGCAACACGTATTCAAGCCAAAACACACATTCACACTGATCCGCAAGATTTAGGACCTCCAAACTTTGCGCCAACTAGTTTCTCAGTACATTCAGCAATAAGAAGTAAAAAAAGTGGAACAGAACCAGATTCGGGAATTCACAACAACACGTATTCAAGCCAGCAAAAACACATTCACACTGATCCGCAAGATTTAGGACCTCCAAACTTTGCGCCAACTAGTTTCTCAGTACATTCAGCAATAAGAAGTAAAAAAAGTGGAACAGAACCAGATTCGGGAATTCACAGCAACACGTATTCAAGCCAAAACACACATTCACACTGATCCGCAAGATTTAGGACCTCCAAACTTTGCGCCAACTAGTTTCTCAGTACATTCAGCAATAAGAAGTAAAAAAAGTGGAACAGAACCAGATTCGGGAATTCACAACAACACGTATTCAAGCCAAAACACACATTCACACTGATCCGCAAGATTTAGGAGCTCCTAACTTTGCGCAATCTAGTTTCTCAGTACATTCAGCAATAAGAAGTAAAAAAAGTGGAACAGAACCAGATTCGGGAATTCACAGCAACACGTATTCAAGCCAAAACACACATTCACACTGATCCGCAAGATTAGGACCTCCAAACTTTGCGCCAACTAGTTTCTTGGTACATTCAGCAATAAGAAGTGAAAAAAGTGGAACAGAACCAGATTCGGGAATTTACAGCAACACGTATTCAAGCCAAAACACACATTCACACTGATCCGCAAGATTTAGGACCTCCAAACTTTGCGCCAACTAGTTTCTTGGTACATTCAGCAATAAGAAGTAAAAAAAGTGGAACAGAACCAGATTCGGGAATTCACAGCAACACGTATTCAAGCCAAAACACACATTCACACTGATCCGCAAGATTTAGGAGCTCCAAACTTTGCGCAATCTAGTTTCTCAGTACAATCAGCAATAAGAAGTAAAAAAAGTGGAACAGAACGAGATTCGGGAATTCACAGCAACACGTATTCAAGCCAAAACACACATTCACACTGATCCGCAAGATTTAGGACCTCCAAACTTTGCGCCAACTAGTTTCTTGGTACATTCAGCAATAAGAAGTAAAAAAAGTGGAACAGAACCAGATTCGGGAATTCACAACAACACGTATTCAAGCCAGCAAAAACACATTCACACTGATCCGCAAGATTTAGGACCTCCAAACTTTGCGCCAACTAGTTTCTTGGTACATTCAGCAATAAGAAGTAAAAAAAGTGGAACAGAACCAGATTCGGGAATTCACAGCAACACGTATTCAAGCCAAAACACACATTCACACTGATCCGCAAGATTTAGGAGCTCCAAACTTTGCGCAATCTAGTTTCTCAGTACATTCAGCAATAAGAAGTAAAAAAAGTGGAACAGAACGAGATTCGGGAATTCACAGCAACACGTATTCAAGCCAAAACACACATTCACACTGATCCGCAAGATTTAGGACCTCCAAACTTTGCGCCAACTAGTTTCTTGGTACATTCAGCAATAAGAAGTAAAAAAAGTGGAACAGAACCAGATTCGGGAATTCACAACAACACGTATTCAAGCCAGCAAAAACACATTCACACTGATCCGCAAGATTTAGGACCTCCAAACTTTGCGCCAACTAGTTTCTCAGTACATTCAGCAATAAGAAGTAAAAAAAGTGGAACAGAACCAGATTCGGGAATTCACAACAACACGTATTCAAGCCAAAACACACATTCACACTGATCCGCAAGATTTAGGACCTCCAAACTTTGCGCCAACTAGTTTCTCAGTACATTCAGCAATAAGAAGTAAAAAAAGTGGAACAGAACCAGATTCGGGAATTTACAGCAACACGTATTCAAGCCAAAACACACATTCACACTGATCCGCAAGATTTAGGACCTCCAAACTTTGCGCCAACTAGTTTCTTGGTACATTCAGCAATAAGAAGTAAAAAAAGTGGAACAGAACCAGATTCGGGAATTCACAGCAACACGTATTCAAGCCAAAACACACATTCACACTGATCCGCAAGATTTAGGAGCTCCTAACTTTGCGCAATCTAGTTTCTCAGTACATTCAGCAATAAGAAGTAAAAAAAGTGGAACAGAACCAGATTCGGGAATTCACAGCAACACGTATTCAAGCCAAAACACACATTCACACTGATCCGCAAGATTTAGGACCTCCAAACTTTGCGCCAACTAGTTTCTCAGTACATTCAGCAATAAGAAGTAAAAAAAGTGGAACAGAACCAGATTCGGGAATTCACAACAACACGTATTCAAGCCAGCAAAAACACATTCACACTGATCCGCAAGATTTAGGACCTCCAAACTTTGCGCCAACTAGTTTCTCAGTACATTCAGCAATAAGAAGTAAAAAAAGTGGAACAGAACCAGATTCGGGAATTCACAGCAACACGTATTCAAGCCAAAACACACATTCACACTGATCCGCAAGATTTAGGAGCTCCAAACTTTGCGCAATCTAGTTTCTTGGTACATTCAGCAATAAGAAGTAAAAAAAGTGGAACAGAACCAGATTCGGGAATTCACAGCAACACGTATTCAAGCCAAAACACACATTCACACTGATCCGCAAGATTTAGGAGCTCCAAACTTTGCGCAATCTAGTTTCTCAGTACATTCAGCAATAAGAAGTAAAAAAAGTGGAACAGAACCAGATTCGGGAATTCACAGCAACACGTATTCAAGCCAAAACACACATTCACACTGATCCGCAAGATTTAGGACCTCCAAACTTTGCGCCAACTAGTTTCTCAGTACATTCAGCAATAAGAAGTAAAAAAAGTGGAACAGAACCAGATTCGGGAATTCACAACAACACGTATTCAAGCCAGCAAAAACACATTCACACTGATCCGCAAGATTTAGGACCTCCAAACTTTGCGCCAACTAGTTTCTCAGTACATTCAGCAATAAGAAGTAAAAAAAGTGGAACAGAACCAGATTCGGGAATTCACAACAACACGTATTCAAGCCAAAACACACATTCACACTGATCCGCAAGATTTAGGAGCTCCAAACTTTGCGCAATCTAGTTTCTTGGTACATTCAGCAATAAGAAGTAAAAAAAGTGGAACAGAACCAGATTCGGGAATTCACAGCAACACGTATTCAAGCCAAAACACACATTCACACTGATCCGCAAGATTTAGGAGCTCCAAACTTTGCGCAATCTAGTTTCTCAGTACATTCAGCAATAAGAAGTAAAAAAAGTGGAACAGAACCAGATTCGGGAATTCACAACAACACGTATTCAAGCCAAAACACACATTCACACTGATCCGCAAGATTTAGGACCTCCAAACTTTGCGCCAACTAGTTTCTTGGTACATTCAGCAATAAGAAGTAAAAAAAGTGGAACAGAACCAGATTCGGGAATTCACAACAACACGTATTCAAGCCAGCAAAAACACATTCACACTGATCCGCAAGATTTAGGACCTCCAAACTTTGCGCCAACTAGTTTCTCAGTACATTCAGCAATAAGAAGTAAAAAAAGTGGAACAGAACCAGATTCGGGAATTCACAGCAACACGTATTCAAGCCAAAACACACATTCACACTGATCTGCAAGATTTAGGAGCTCCAAACTTTGCGCAATCTAGTTTCTCAGTACATGTGTTGTTGCAACAGCTCAACATACATTGCCGTGGCTCTTTCCATACATTAGCTTACCTAATTTCAATTGATGGTCAAAGGATGAGCTAACGAGATGGTGGTGCTATTGTGTAATGGGCTGGAGAAGCCGTTCCTCACGCTTTTGGTGAGAAATGAGGGAGCAAAACGGCAGGGGGTCGGTGATGTCGCAACTTTTTGCGACTTTGCCTGACAAAATTTCCTTGGGGTCAAAAAGGGACACTCACCCAAACTTCCAACCCTAATAACTTCATGAAATCAAAACGTATAAGCATCAATTTTGATTGAGACAAAGTAACTGATGCGTTTATGAGGGCCAAGTGCTCCGTTTTTTGAATTCGCTTTTGGTTCGTAAAATTGCGATTTTCCTTCAAACCTCAATAACTTCTTTCATACTCGTTCCCTTCTCTTGAATCAAAAAGATTTGCCATTGCAAGAGTATCTTTTAGATCACCAAGTGCTCCTTTTTTCTGATTTAAATATCCTTGGACTGTTTTAAGAATTCAAAAAACAAATACATATGAAAAGAAAATGGAATGGCCTGAAACAATCAGAGACCTTTAAGAACAACGTTTTTAATACATTGATTACAATTAAGAAGATAAGCGAGAATTGTGACCACAAAATAAGAAGTGCGCTTCCGTGTTCCTTTTACCTCATAAAGTCTTAATGGATTGTTTGCAAAATCTGGTAGAAAGGTCTTGCGTTCAACTTGTTTTTTCGTCGGGGATGACTATGAATTGATCTGGTGGCCAAAAGGGTGAAAGGATATCGTCTTACAAAATCGACTAATTTTTTTTTTTTTGAAAAAATGGTATCTATAAAGAGTCGTGAGTAGCATATCCCTCAAATTGCAGAAAGGAGTATTAATATTGCATGAATAAGCAAGATAAACAAACTTTTTATACATTTGAAGTATTTAAATAGCGGTGCTGCGGAGATGCAGTCTTGGTTCCAAAAAGTGATAAAATTGCCACTTTTTTCTGTGCATCACCGACCTGATCACCGACCCCCTGGCAAAACGGCCTGACATCGAACATTGGAAAAAGCCAAAAAAGGAGTTGTGACCCTCCCTGTATCTTATTCCCTTGCTTTGATGATGTTTTTATTGATTTCGTGTCGTTGACAAAATTCAAAAACAAGAGAGAATGGCTCAACCGCACAATACACACAACCCAATCGACAATCCGTTTTATCCTCTTCGCGGGCCACCTCAAACTGAAGCTGAGCGGGAGGTTCTCCAAGAGCATATTCGGCGGGAACAGGCAACACTGAATGCGTCGATCCAGGCGAAACTCGCTGCTCCAAAGTCACTCGTTGCAGCCGCGCACGAAAACTGTGCTGATGTCAAGTGGGATCTACTTCAGTGTATGAACCGGCGCAGTTTGGTTGGAAGCTTTACTGGCGCCTGCAAAGCGGAAAAGAAGACTGTTGAACGGTGTGTGGTTCTGCAGACCGAGTTTCTCACAGCGCTCAAGTACCATAAAGCTGCGACGGACGAAGAACGGGAACGCGTTGCAGTTCAAGCTGATAGGATGTATCTGGATCACATCAATGGGAAATAAACAACAATGCATCATAATCATCTTCATTCATTCAAGCTCAAATTAACATTTCACTTCACTTCGCTTGTACTTCGTGCGTCCCAATGCGATGTTTGTCCAAATTCACATCTTGGAGTGCACCTTCTTTCTTCCAACCTCCAAGAAATGATGCAAGATGATCAGAAGGAATGTGGCAGCTCCAATAACATTGACAATGATTGACAGTTGCTCATCGGTGATGATCTGAATGTCGTTAGGTCCAGTTGGTTGTTGGTGTATTGATGAAAGATATGATATTGGGCAAATTAAATGAATTCAGACCATGAGATTCGAGAGTGAGATAGTAAGACGGATTGGAAGAGTTGTGTCAAGTTAGTTGAGGTTGCTGATTGTTTTAAAGCAACGCACGCACCCTTGAGTCTCGGTTAGTGTTGAACTTGCCCATCAAAGCCTGTCCGGCGGGCCCGAAGAAGAAGACGACAACCGCAGCGATGGTCACTCCGCCAATGAATAGGGGGCTCTGGAAGCGGGTTGTGAAGTCACTCATTTTTTTCAAATTAATGAATAAAGTAAATCAATAACAATAATTAATTTTTTTCAGGAGAATGCCTTCACTATCATGGTGGAAATATTTTGTAATACACTGCCGACAGAGAATGGGGCCACTTGTGCCGGAGGAGAATCAGCAGCCTTTCCGAGTGGCATTTGAAACCAAACAGGAGGAGGAGCGCTTGGAGGATTTGCACCAAAAATAAGGTATCCAGGATTCCAAGCTGTTTGCTGAACCGGAGGGCTTCCTCTCGTTTGCACGTCTGTCACCAAGTTAATAAAGCATAGACCAAGTTGATAACATACACCATCCAGCTATCCCCAGCACTAAAACAGCAGCCAATATTCCCCAAGCTTCCCCTGGGATTTCAGAGCCCTTCGCCGGCACCGCTGCGGTCATTCCGCGTCTCAAGACTTCAACATATCCCGTACACGCAAACAAGTCCTGATAATGAACAATAAATTGAATATTTGGTGGTTGAAGACCGTGAAAGAGACTTACACCCCCAGCCCCCACAAAGAACCCACCAACAAACGCACTCCCAACGACAAGAGCCATATGCTCCATGAAAAACACACTCGATACTCCCACTCCTATACACGCTATTTCAAAGACGATATGCGCGCTCTTACTGAACGCAGACCCAAGTCCCGTAAACAACAACAAATTGGCCCACACATATCCATGCAGCGCGCCAATCATGACGACTCCCAACTGAGTCACGCGGCGAAATAAGAATCCACCAAGGATAGCAACAGGCGTGATGGTCAGAATATATATCCAATCTGTAGCAGGTCCAAAAGACCTCCATTGATTTTGAATCACGTCAAGAAGTGTGAATGTTACGATTCCTGTTGGAACTTGATGAATGCGGTTCTATGAGCTCGAGAATACGCACCTAAACTGAACAGTCCTGAGAGAAACAAGGACGGGAGAAACACTTTCTTCCCTGTGAAACAAAACGCGAAGCCCGCGAGACATAGCATGCATCCTGCTATTCCTTGTGCAGGACTTACTTGAGTACGCTTTGTTATGGTTGTTGGCGCTGGTGTTGATGTATTATAGAAGCCCACAAGGTCCTCTCGCTGATAGAGAGGCGATGAGGCCCCTAGTTGCGACCAAATTAAGGTCGCAATCAAGTTGGAGATCATTGACCAATGGGTAGGTGGAGTTGTTCAATAGTTTGGCAGGTGGTCTTCCACTGATTTCTGACAATTCACCGGAGTTTCAAAAATATCCATCCAAATTCAATAAGGTTATCGTAATAGTATTGTATTCAAATCATCTTTGCAAGGACCACGGTTGGTCCGATCCCACTCGTTGAACGCCATAAGAGAAATAAAAGGGAAGAAACAATGTTTAAGAGCAGCGCTTAGTTGTTGAAACGTTGCGATTGCTCAGCAGAGTTTTCTGGCTTCATGGCAGGCTATAACGAAAAGTTAAACTTAGGCTACAACCTTATCAAAAAACTTACGAAGAGAAGGACTTCCTTGATGTTGTTGGAGTCCGTCAAGAACATGGTCAATCGGTCCAAACCAATACCCCAACCACCAGTTGGTGGCAAACCGTACTCCAAGGAGTTACAGAAAGTTTCGTCCACAAGCTGAGCCTCGTCATCTCCAGCAGCCTTGTCACCAGCCTGCTGCTCAAATCGCTCTCTCTGGTCGAATGGATCGTTCAACTCAGTGTAAGCGTTACAAATCTCCTTGGTGGCAACGAAGCACTCAAATCGCTCACAGAGACCCTTGGCACTACGGTGGGCCTTGGCAAGTGGGGACATCATTTGTGGGTGGTCAGTGATAAAAGTTGGGTTGATACATTGAACCTCAATGAAGTCACCAACAAGCTTGTCCAACAAACGGGCAGAGGTACGTGGAGCAGAGCAGTCAACCTTGTGCTTGATACAGAGGTCGGAGAGGAACTTGGTTCCCTCTGGGGTTCCAAGCTTCTCACCAGATGGGAACTTACAGTTCAGCAGGCGCTCGAGCTCAGTGATCATGGAGATGCGGCGGAAAGGTGGGGTAAAGTCCAAGGTGAGAGCTTCACCCTCTGGTCCCTTGGGGTGGTAGATAACCTTGTATCCACCAGTAATGCTCTTGACCATTCCAGACACCAAAGTCTCGGTCAACTCCATGATATCAAACATGTCTGCGTAGGCCATGTAGAACTCACAGGTGGTGAATTCAGGGTTGTGGGTCATATCGATACCCTCGTTTCTGAATTGACGTCCAATTTCGTAAACACGGTCGAATCCTCCGACAACAAGCTGCTTCAAGAAAAGTTCAGGAGCGATACGCATGAAGAGATCAAGCTTGAGGTCGTTGTGGTGGGTAACAAATGGCTTGGCAGTGGCTCCTCCAGCAATCATGTTCATCATTGGGGTTTCAACTTCAAGGAAGCCGAGGTTGTCAAGGAAACCACGGAGGTAGTTGATAATCTTGGAACGAACAATGAACTTGTCACGAACGTTGGTGTTCATGATCAAATCCAAGTATCTCATACGGTAACGGGATTCCTGAAGGGCAAGTCAGTAACTCTAATAAAAATCAAAATATGAGTCAAACCTGGTCCTTGAAACCAAAGTTAGACTTTGGAAGCATTCTCAAACATGGAGACAACAGGGTAACATCACGTGGGAAGATAGACAACTCTCCCTTCTTGGACTTTCCTGGGAAACCAGTGATTCCAACAATATCACCACGTCTCAAAATGCCGTGAATCTCCTCGAATGGACGAGATCCAGTGTGGTACTGCAATTGAGCAAGACCCTGAATCTTCAATCCTTCACCGTGCAAGTCAAAGAAACGAATCTTGGCACCAGATGAACGCATGTTGTGGATACGACCAGCAACGGACACAGAAACATCCTCCAAGTGCTCGCCTTCCTTCAAAGAGGAGAACTTCTCAATGAATGCAGAGATGGAGATGGTTGGGTTGAATTTGTGTGGGTAAGGGTTTGGGTTTTGAGATTCGCGAAGCTTCTGGATAGCACGGGAACGGTATTCAAAGTACTGCGATGGGGAGAAGGACTCTTCCTCGTCGACGGGATCGGCGGCACCCTCCTCCTTGGCAGCCTTGACAACAGGCTCAGCAGCAGCGGCCTTCGCGGCCTTAGCAGCCTCCTTCTCACGGAGCTTCTGACGCTTCTTGAGTTCGCTGAAAGAAAGAGAAGATAAGCTCAGATAACAGGGTTCGTAGGGGCTTGGAGGGGATCTGCGTGGAAGGACTGGGTGGATGCACTTACGACTTGGACACTTGCTCGCCAGTAGCCTCGTCGAGGTAGGTCTTTGCGGATTCGTCAGCCATTATTGCAACCAAAGAGGTGTAATAGTTGTTGAGGTGAAGAAAAAAAGAAGAAAAAGTTGGGATATTTGAGTGATTCACTGGGCACAGCAGATGCTCACCTTTGGCTGTGGAGAAGGTATTGATGTATCATTCGAGTAGTGACGCGTTTGTTTGATTATTCGATCGTTGGAAAGACTTGTGTGGCTGGGGGTCGATCGGTTTGCCTTCCTCCATAGTATTAGCCATACGGATGGGCCATGTGTCCTAAACTGTTGCTGACAATGCACAGATCCCATAAATCGGGATTGAATAAACGATGCTGAAGGATGCGACAGGATCGGAACTCGAACCAAAGAGCCAACTTGTCGCATTTTGAAGGAGCTTTTTTCCAAGTCCCCACTGTACTGCTGTAGTACATACTATATGTGATATTATCGCATTCTTATGATAGAAATACTACGTGAGTGTTTGAAAGTTGTTGCTTCCAAAAAACATTCCATCCAAACAACAAGCTGAAAACAATCATGTCAACTTCGTTCGCCACGTCCTTCTGGGTACCTAGCATCTACCTCATCTCGCGTTAACTTCTCGCTAACTTGGTTGGATCAAACACTGCCACTTTCGCACAATTAGGGCAATGAGGATCGCGGTCTTGATGTCCTCCACGGAAAACTCAAAAAGGGAAAGCATGTAACTGCCGAGATCGCTGCTCTGTTTAAGGAGCGTGCATCTATCGAGGAAGATTTCGGGAAACGTTTGGCTAAACTTGCTAAGGCGTTCACAACAGTGGAAGAGATTGGGTGAGCATAACACAGCCGTTATACTAGTATTTGAGCTGGAGTTTGAGGCGGGGGCATATCGGAGAAGTGAGAGTTGGGGAGACAGTCATCAGGGGAGCTTTGCCTTTGTCTCCTGTGCTTGGGCCTCCACCCTGCTTGAACGCCTCATCCATGTCTCTATTTTCATATCTGGAAGATATCACTCGATGTCTATGCATGGAAGGGAAATCACATCTGTATATGAAGTTGACATCTCCAAATTGGTTTCCCATTCAATATCAGTTAGACACGTAACTAAAACTATTGACAAGTACTCTGCGTGAAACACTGGACCTTGTCAAAGCAGAGCTAGAAACATCCGCACGTGCCCATCTCGATATTGCAAATGAAATTCGACTTCAACTTGAGAAACCTACCTCAGACTTTATGAACACACAGTCTGTTGTTCGTAAAACCGTGAGTTTTCTCGATTTTTTGGTTAAGTAGCTTATTATCATTTATAGCATCATTCGAATGTTGAGAAGAGATTGAAGGCCAAAGCTGCTATGACTGCAAATGCCGAAAAATGCAAGAACCGATACGTCAGCAAATGCCATGAAGTCACTCAGCTGTTGCAACAGCAGCCAAACTTACCTCCAAAAGATGCGGAGAAGCATCAGCAACGTCTCGAAAAATCGCAACAACAAGCGAACCAAAATGATCTGGAGTATATGAGTGCTGTCGAAAGACTTGCAGCCGCACATACGCTCTGGGAAGATGATTACCGTACCGCATGTGTCGTACGTAACAATTTCAATGCCTTTGTGGAACTGAGATAGGTTTTAGGAATTCCAACGACTTGAGGAAGAAAGAATTGACTACCTCCGGGGCCGTTTATGGGCGTATGCGAACATCATTTCTACATTGTGTGTTGCAGATGACGAGGTTTGAAATCAGTTCTGATGGAATTCTTTATTAACAACCAGTTTGCAGTCTTGTGAAAGAATTAGAACTTCAATTGAACGTTGCCATGTATCTAAAGATATTGCGCTATTCCTTGACACATCTTCTACCGGCACTACTATTCCTGTCCCTGAACCATACATCAACTATTACACACAAACCAGCGAACGTGCGGTCGCCCCACTAGTCACCCGCGTCGTCCCTAATACATATGATGAAGTACCTGGTGCACAGAGAGCATATTCTTCATCCAACCTTTCAGCGCAACAGCCTTTGTTAAAGGGACCAGCTGCGTTCAATGCCGCCGCTGTCAACCTCACCAACTTTACAAAGAAGATGGGTGATGCCGCAAGAGAGAATGGAGCTGTTCTGGGAAGTTTATTCAAAAAGGGAACCATGGGCGGAAATGGGTCCAATACAAGAAACAGTGTAGATCGTGGACAGCCTTTAAGCAATGGAAACAGTGGAGCTTTACAGCAACCTGTAGTAGTTACTCCATCTGTTACTCTCGCAGCATCTTCTGGAGTTTACCATGACGATGAGGATGAGGAGAATCACCAACAACAAAGTGATGAAGTTGGAGAGTTTAGCTATGATCCGTATGACTTCACGGATGGTTCAAAAACTCTGTTCGAAGGCAAGTGATAGTTTATGAAGTTGGATTCCTCTAATTCACTACAACAGTGAGAGTGTTGTATGATTACCACTCACAAGCATTCGAGGAGCTGACGGTTGTGCGAGGTCAAGTTGTGCCTGTAATTGCGCAACATGAAGATGGTTGGTGGGAAGGTATCGTTGTTGAGGCTGCGACTGGAAAGAGGAGGAAGGGATTGTTCCCAAGTAACTTTGTGGAACGACTTTAGATTATTTGCGAGATTGGAAGTTTTTTTAACAGTTCTATATTATGGTTGTTCAGTGCAGGGCAGTGAAGGCAGTTTAATAGATTTTGGGTTGATTTCATTATGGTGGCTCATACTGGAAAAACGTGCTCCCAAACGAAAGGTACCAACACACCAGAAGTTCCCACAACCCGAACAGGATTATTTCAACAGCAGATACAGCGATCGATAGAATGGATTTTGATGAATCTGGCTTAAGTTTGACGACTGGGGCTTCGAAGGGGTTTTCTGTTCGATTGGTGGCATAGTCTGACTGGCTCGAGTGAGCTCAACCGGCTTTGGCACTTCGACCTTATCTGGATGTTTGAAACCGGGATCCTTTCATTATCATCCTCGAGCAAACGGAGCTTGCGCGTCAATCCTCCTTCATCTATCAATAGCAACTGACACCATCTGCAACAGACTTCGACCTGATCCTCACACCACTCAAACGTCCTATAGCGTGGAAGGCATCTTTAAAATGAAATATCTCGAATATAACTCCCTCGAGGAAATCAACACTGCTCTCAGCACCCTCGAAACTCTCGACACCCGTGTGTTCTCTCGCCTCGATGCTTACTCATGTAAATCGACCACAGATGAGAAGAAGCTGAAAATGTATATCGAGGAGAAGTATGAGGGGGATGCAGATGTGTTGTTGGGGGCTAGTCCGGGAACTGCAGGGTTTCCTTATGGCACTAGTTTTACAGCCCCAACACCGACAGCCGGAAGCTTCAGTTTTAGCAACGGACCCATCAGCCATAGTCCTACATCACCGTTTGGGCCTCTGGCACAAATTTCGAGCAGGAAAACACTGTTCTACTTGTTGGCCACATTAAATGCTGCGTTTCCGGATTATGATTTCAGGTGAGGAGTGTGGATTCGTAGAAAATTGATAATGTGATTGGGGACACTCATTACTCTGCATTTAGTGATGTGAAGCCAGAACTCTTCGTTAAAATTCCACTCTTAAATATTGTTCAGCGAAATGTGACGGCGACTCTGTTCAGAACAGCTATTGAGGGTGTTCAAACCAATAACTTGTCTTTACGACTGTGGGAAGCTATTGATGAAGTCATTCAGTTGCAAGAATGTGATGTCTATTCCTTTAATCCGAATCCAGAAGAGGAGCCAGATTCTGAAGAGGGAAACTTGTGAGTTTGGTGTGCAATAGTTTCATGGCACCTAATTGATGTTTAGGTGGAGCTTTTACTACTTCTTTTTCAATCGCAAACTAAAAAGAGTGGTGTTTTTCACTGCCCGCGCTGTTAGGTAAATGTTTCAACCTGTTTTAAAGTTTCTGACATTATTCAGTTATATGGCCCCAGCTCAACCAGAAGAGCTTACGAACGATATTTACGGGGATGTAGGAGATGAGCCCATGTTTGGCGACAGCGATATGTGAGTGTGAATTCAATTTGCTCAAGTAGCTGACACTTGTTAGGGGGCTATCTTACGAGCAATACACAATGGAAAGTATGGAAGTTTAAACCGAATCCTTCAACAGTCTTGACGCAACAAGCGAATTAGAGATGTATCGCGGCAGTTGTGCACCCTGAGTTCTTTAGCTTTCATTTCATTTGCAGTTTTCGCATCTTATTTGTGTTTTTTGTTCGTTGTTGAGTTGGCAATATCAGTTTCAGTCCGTTTTGTTAGTTGTGTCCGAACTGAGAAAAGATTCCTCAAAGCAACACAAATGAACGACTTCAGCGACGATGAATGCCCGTATACTGCCGCTACTCCATTCCGTCCACGGCAAGGACGGGGACTGGATTCGGTGACTCAAACGCCTGGTAAGAGGAATCGTGTGGCAAAGCATTAAGCGCTAACGCTTACTCATTACCAGGGGGCGGCAAGTATTCATTCGCGCTCGATTACGCAATGGAAGACCAAGATAATTGCGATGATTCCCATTTTGAGGTGAGCTTGCCCATACTTATTACGGAAATTCTGAGGGTCAACTGATGTAACTATAGGCTCCGCCATCTGTCTCGTTCTCTGCTGCTTCTCCTATGCCACACGCGAAAACAATGGAATTAACTCTTGAAGCTGTGCAAACTCCAATCAAAACTGTTTCCTTGGTGGATTCTGAATCTAGCCGTGAAGAACCGCAGCACAAGTCCTCACTTTCCAACAACAAAGTAGCTTGTGCTGCAGAAGACAGCAATGGAGTCTGGAATGGATTGGAAGCTCAAATGGAAGCTCAACAACAAAAGGGCGATTCGACGACGTCCAAAGACAAAATGATGATTGAATTCATGAAGCAAAAATACAGCAAGGTACTCGGTGTTGTAAACAGCTTCAGCATCTGATTCGCAGAATATAGGAAGCACAAGCGGAGATGGACAAGTTTCTTACCCTTGAACGTAACACGCTCTTAAAGTCTTTGGACTATCTAATGGTCAGTTTGCTGAAGAATCATTTTTGCGTTAACTCGATATACAGAAAGAAAATAAGAGCCTTCGAATCGATAAAGAAACTTTGAACCAAGAAAACGTCCTGCTGAAATCTGCGAACCAGGATCTTTCGTCTCGCGGTCAACAGCATTCCACTATCTGGATTTCATTGACAAATGACTTGATGCGGCTGACAAAAGAACGTGACTCGTTAAGGTCATTAAATGAAGAGAAAGATGTGGCTATCCAAAAGATGGAGGACAACTGGCAAAGTACTATGAATGGATGGATTCGGGAGAGTCAAGACTGGACTCTTGAGCGCAGTAAAGAAAAAGAAGATATGGAGAAAGAATTCCAGAGGCTGCAAGGAATAGCTGTTGATGCTGAAAAGGTGGTGGAGCTGCATGCTGAAATTGCTGTGTTGATAAACAAAAATCAAGAGCTCGAGGAGTGCATTGCACTACTGGAGGAGCAAGCCTCCAACAGTGATCAGCAAGAAATCTTATTGGCACAGGTTCAACTTTTGCAGTCCAAGAATTCGGAACTAACTGAACTGGTTGAGGGATTACAATCCAACAATTCTGCTGAGCTTCATAATATCATGGAACAAAAGCTACTTCTGGAAACCTTGAACCATGATCTTATCGAGTCCGAAAAAGCTCTGAAGCAGTACACTGAAGACTTGGAGATGGAACTTCGAACACTTCAAACTCGCCATCACCTCACGGTGTCCGAATTGGATGCACTCAAACACGAACAAGCGAACCTTTCTGAAATCCAGTTGTCCCAAAATGGAGAAGATTATGAACAGCTTAATACACGCCTACTGGAATCAGAGGAATCTCAACGCCTTCTAGACGCACGATGCAAAGATCTGGAGTCCATGCATAATTCCGCGTTATTACTGGTGACCTCTTGTGAGACTCGGATTCAGGAGCTTGAAGCAAATTTGGGTGATCATGAAAAGTTCAAGGGCAAAGTCTCTGGTTTGGAAACCGAGATTGCAAGATTGAAGGATGAGATTTCTGCATGCAAGAAGCGGGAAGAAGTCTTGAGGCGTGAAGCAGAAGGTCTTTCTGCTCAGTTGTCAGTGATGAAGGTGTCTGAGCGTGTGCTTGGGGAAGAGAATGCAGCCTTACGTGCAAAGCTAGAAACCGCCTGATGATTATTTATTTTTATGAGTTAATTATAATATGAATTATGTTTACGTTGCTATATTTGGATTGTCGTGACTTGAAACGTTTCAAGCTTAGCCAGATGAATGGTGAGGAAGTTCACAACCATGCGGTGGTCACCATCTTTCTCGCTACTGTTTTATCGTCTGAAGGCAAGGAGCAGTGGTAAGAAGGCAGAAGGCAGTGGAGGAGTGACCAAGAATTTTCAGAGTCCTCCCAAGTTTTTCACAACAAATCGTATGTGGCCTGCCTCCCATCCCCGCCGTCCCAGACCTCGCAGCAGTCATCCGATGCATCAGACGTAACGTGCAAGTTGATACATGAACATTGGAAGCAGTGTGGTCGTTGGAGGATGGATGGAGCGTGACTTGATTGCCTTGATGAATGGAAGAGATGCATCCCTTGAGAGACTCCTCGAACCAGCCTCCCTCTGAAACCTGTGCTACGATCTTGACACTAACCTATTCCTTCTCTTCATACTATACTCTACTGTATCATTCGAACATCTGCAGAAATGGGCAAAGAGTGAGTTTCACACCCGGTTCCCTCAAAGTTCCCAGTCTCAAATGCAAATGTATTGTGGAACAATGTGCTCCAAGTGTAATCGAAGTTGCAATCTGTGGGAGTGTGCATAATGGAGGCGACTGCAGTCTTGTTGTCACGGGAAGCTAGTTGGATGTGGAAGCAAATATCTCGGAAACGTCCTGGCCGATGTTCCCCTACTCAGAATCCGAAAGCATGACACTAACGTTCATCTTATCAGATCCAACCTCCGCTCCCAGAAGCGTCTTGCTGCTGCCGTCTTGAAGTGCGGAAAGAGAAAGGTCTGGCTTGACCCATCCCAGCTCACTGCCCTTGCTGCTGAGAACTCCAGTACGTACATCAGCGATTTAAAAATTACTAGTCAGTTCAAAGAAACTAACCGATTCGTGCAGGAAAGGGAATTGCCAAGCTCGTCAAGAGCGGAGCTATCATCAAGAAGCCATCCAACGCTCCATCCCGTTTCCGTGTCCATGAGCTCCACGCTGCCAAGCGTCTCGGTCGTCACACTGGTACCGGTAACCGTCACGGTACCGCTGAGGCCCGTATGCCAACCACTGTCCTCTGGATGCGTCGTCAGCGTGTCCTCCGTCGTCTCCTCCGCAAGTACAGAGAGTCCGGAAAGATCGACAAGCACATGTACCACGTTCTCTACCTCAAGTCCAAGGGTAACGTGTTCAAGAACAAGCGTGTCTTGATGGAGTACATCCACAAGGCTAAGGCTGACAAGTCCCGTGCTAAGATGATTGCTGACCAGGCTGAGGCTCACCGTAACCGTACCAAGGCTGCCCGTGAGCGTCGTTCTGAGCGTGTTGCTGCCAAGAAGGACGCTCTTTTGGCTGACAAATAAGTGACTTAACTACTGTGCATTTAGTTTTTAAGTTGTTTCTGTTGTTGACAAAGGTGGTGGATTCTTTCTGGGTAGGAAGATGTTTGGTTGGCCTTCGGGGTCAAAGATGTTTACAATAAACAAACAATTAGCCCTTTTTATAATATTATGTGAATTTAAACTGTTTAAATAATTATTACTCTGCTGGCTCAGCAACTTGCGATAGCCGTCCATGATTGACTGCGACCTTCGATGGCCTGTGTGCGTAAGGGGGCTTCACTACATGATGCTTCTTCTTTTCCAATATAGCTGGTTGACTGGGACGTGATCCAAACTCATGTTTCTGGAGCTTGAATAAACTCAAGATTTCCTGTTGTGTCTCCAAACGATCTTGGCCCAACACAATAGTTTCTGATTCGCCACTGCTTGCCGCAGCAAGTGGTTCATTTTCGATCATTCCTCCTTCTCCAGGCTCTTCAGCGGCTTTCGGTGGTTGTGCTTCAGTGTCGACAGGAATCTCCATCTTGGCGAGGATAGATTCAAAGTTGACCAAATCTGTGTTAATCTGATTCCTTCTGTCGCGAGTCATTGTTGGATATTTCAACAGCTTTGAACCAAGTCAGTTTCAAATAATTCAGAACTAAACACAAACCTGTCTGTAGAACACAACTTCCCCTGATGACAACTTCTTTGTATCAATAGGAGATTTTCCAATCACCGTAACAAATAATCCCAGCCCGTCCGACAACATAGGATCTTCCAAAATCTCAGTGTTGGGGTTACGGATCTGGTCCTTGAAGAACGGAAACAAGTCCACATCTCTCAACAACTGAACACCACTCCCGTCGTCTTCGATAATAAAAAGTTTCGGTGGGTTACTTGGACTACTGAGAGGTCTCGAGATTGGACGCTCAAGGAAGCGTTTAACATAGTTACCAGAGGCATCCACAGTAGCTGCTTGTGCAGCGTTATGTAACTGTGTAATGGACGGTCTTCCGTCCATGGCTGGAGATACAGAACAGATTCCAGCCGGATTTACCTCGTATCGTGATCCAAGAGCATCAGTAGACTCAAAAGTGCCGTTGACCCAGTCCAATGCATACTCAACATTAGAACCACTTGTAGGTCGCTTTGAGTGCATGACTGTGAACTTCGACTGCCCAGTTGTCGAAGTTTCAAAGTCGTATGTGTGAATATCCTGTTAAAGATTTGGTTAGTAACAGTATAGCCTGTCGAAGCGCATGGCATACGTTATAGATACGGTAGTGGGTTTTATCTGTTTGCTCCACGGTAGTTCCGTCAACTAACCGAACGACAATTTTGTTTCCTGCGTCTTTGATGGTGAACAACGGAGCGTCTGGTTTCTCTATGGTAACCACAGAAGGTTCTTCCGCATGCAGTTGCGTGTAAATCAAAGTGCCATCCGCGTGTTCTGCATAAGTACTTCCATCTTTCTTAGTTGTAATCGTGACCATATCTTCACGAGTGACAATCGTTTCGGACAGGGCAATTATAGTCTCTTTTGCAACGCGAATCGGCGGCAATTCGCTCGCTTCGCCGAGAAGATTTGTTTGCACTTTAGATCCGTCGTTAGTTGTTGTTGTCCAAATCCCTTTCAAGTTTGTTGACGTGGTTCCGTCAGGTGAAAGTACTTCTGTCACCGAATTGTTCATGAAACGGATCACAGTTCCCTTGAGTTGAAGATGTTATTTTGGGATAACTACAGGTCCACAACTTACATCCAAAGTGATAACACGGCTCAACTCTTTGGCAGCTTGTCCTCGAATCGGATTTTCTAAGCTCGAGGCAGAGAACATTGAGTCATATTTCTGAACAATGTGACCATTCCCTCTGAACTCAAGGATCAATCCATCAGGGCTTGATAGAGTTGCACTTGTGGCCCCCTCTTTCTCAATAAACGAGAAGACAATGTTGTTTTCAAAGACAGCAGTAAGGTAGGGACCAGCTTTAGATTGAGTCGCTGAAGCCCAAGAAATGTGGTTATTGTCTGAGTAGAGACTGGTTCTGATTTCTACGTACGAAGCTAGTTAGTCAAGTCTCGGCGATGATCAAACGAAAGCACCTTGTTTGAAGTTCAGATGCTGCTCACGGTGGACAGTTATGTGCGAACCATCGGAAGGATACAAAACAGTGAAGTTATCGGTTTGTTCAACGACACTGTCTCCTGAATAGTACACTGGTGGTCTATTTTCCACTTTGCTTTTCGGGGGAAGGGCCAAATGACTCTTATAGCGCTCATTCAACTCATGGAACAACCCAAAGTTGACTTTGGTTTTCACCTTGATGGGATAGGTTTAACCTCGGGAAGAGATTTAGAAACAACTTACGGCTAGATTCAAATTTCCATCATATTTGTTGGCACCTACACGTCCATGTCCATTCATGGCGACAAGCAACTTTCCAGTTTTTTCACAAAACTTTGTTGTAACAACTGGGTGCGATATTTTTGCTTCTTGTAAAACCTATAAAAATACAGAACAAATTTACAAACTATGCGTAACTGAACGACTATCGTACCTGAGCAAGAGTAGTTTTATCTAGACTCTCAGCCCAAGACCACTCGTTCAAATTCCATAACGCATCTTTTCCACCCAGCATTTCTTCTATTTCGTTTTGTAGCATAACACGCAGTGCTTCATTGAAACTCGACGATGTGCTTTTGCGCAATTCAGCCATAACCGTGATTCTCTGGCGACTGACAGCTGGGTCTGTGAAAACAGAGGGACGGCCTTGGCGCAAGGAATCTTGGAATTTGATGGCCGGGTAAATTTCAAGAATGTTGTTGATCAGTTCTGGAACATTGACTCCATAGGCGTTCAAGTCCCCAAGAAGTATCTTGGAGTGACCAAGGTTGTCTCCGAGTCTGGTACTCTTTCTGTCAAAATTTAAGTTCGGTTTAGTACTGCAGATGAAACTCAGTAGGCAACATACAAGTTCTCGTTCTCGTGACCCTCAGGAACAGGTTTCGTACCAACAAACTTTTTGATACTTTTGTCCAAATACGTTGCAAGTGCTCCCATCTCGTCAATAAGACTCACACTCACAGGTTCCATTCCACTAGTCCCCTCCGTGTCTTCTTCCGCTTTAAGCACACGCACAGCTTGCTCCGTCAAAACCCCGACCAAAACCTCCGTTGTCAGAAAAGTCTGATACGGCACGACATCCAACAAATTACTCAAACTCCTCAACTCATTCCGCAACGTTGCAACATCCACCACACTCGGCACAACAACCACCTTCTCCGCCGCGTAAAAGTCTTTGAATTCGCGACGGACTTTGAGTTGGGAGTACAGTTTCTGGGCAAAGGCGTCAAAGATTTCTTTGGGCTCGAAGGGGAGTTTGGAGAGCTTTGCGACGGACCAGGCAATGTTTCGCCAGAGGGAGTCGTCGTTGGATGAGGTACACCATTCTCTGGCTTCAAAGAGGACGCGGTTTGTGGTTGAAAGGTCAGGGACGGTGGAAGTGTCAAGGGTTTTGATTTCGATAGGACCTGCAGATGGTGGGCGGGGAGTTGCAGTGTCTTCGTCTACGCAAAGGCGGAAGATTGTGTGGATGGGAATTTCGTTGTCTTCCATCAGTGCATTGAAGATTCCCATGTTGGTGAAATCTTTCAATAGGATATAGTTGTCTGGTCCATCCAATGGTTCATCTCCTGTATTGAAAAGTTAAGAGCGCATAAGATATCATAAAGTTTTGACTGTACCGATTGCTTGAATCTTGGTCTCCGATTTGGATCCTTTTTCTCTCAACTTTCCCTTTCGTTTTGAAATTTCAGCAGGAAGAGCTGATTCAGGGCGAGAAACTGGTTCTGGCGCTTTCTTGTCGTTTCCTAATTAACAGAGTTAGCAGATCTATAAAAGTCTTCCAGTATTCTAACCTTTCGCGGGAGGCTTTTTTCCTCCGGCAGCTGGTGACTTTGCTCGTGCCTTATCATCTTTGGCAGGAGCTTTCGCAGCAGCACCTTTGGGAGGCTCCAACTTTTCAGGCGTTGCAGGAGTTTCCTATTTCCTTGGAGTTGAGTTACTTGATTCAAGTTAATAAAATAGACTCAACTGCAGCAATCCTCGCAGCTTCTCTCGCCGCAATTCCATCTTGTTTCAACAAGAGCAATCTGTACTTGATAAGTTTGGCCATCAATGAATCCGAAACTTCGTTCTCATTCCCATTTGCCGCATCAAGTGCAGTTTTGAAATCTTTACACGCATCAAGCTTATTGTTTTCTTGAAACTGAAGAAAGCGATTGAAGGGTTTGGAGAGGGATTGACATGGTATTGGAAGGTCAATCTCATGATTCCATGAAGGAAGTGACTACTTACCCAGGCCATCAAATCAGATTTCTGAAAGACTGTGAAGCGTTGTCTATAGCCAGAACCAATGGAGTCATATAGTGGTTGTAGTGAGGACGCGTTTGAAGTGATGAGTTTATCGTCTGGGAAGATTGCATAGATATGAGTCGTCCAGGTTTCCTTAAGGTGATGGTCAGTGTAAATATATCACTATTATTGAACTATTTACATCATTTAAAGAAACGCTGACTGAAGGCTGAGACTGAGGTGGTGGGGTCGCTTTGGCACCCGCAGGTGGTTTCGACATTTCTTCTCTCACTTTGAATTCACGCGTTTTTCAGCAGCGCCAATGAACAGCGAGGCGCACTCGTGGACATTTGACACTGTCATTGAGAAGGGGACATCGCTCGGACCGGCCATCGCCGTTGGAGTCCCGGCATCGACGTCGCTGTTTGGGCCTGGGTTTGACACAGCGACGCGCGGGCTGCTCGGAGCGGTGCTGCGCGAGGCCGACGCGTCGTATCCAGACGACATTGATAATGTGGTTGATTCGGTTGATTCGGTGTCGGGTTCGGTGTCCGTGTCCGTGTCCGTGGCGGTGGTTTGTGGCAAAGAATTGCGCGACTTGGGCGACTTGGCCGGTGCGGCTGCTTCGACGACCACGACCACGAGGGCTGCTGTGCCAGAGATCACAACTGCTACTGTGAGTCATGCCTCTGCATCGGGAACAGCGACTACCTCTAGTTCGGCTTCTTCAAACACTGCCCCTGCCTCTGCTCAGAAACCAAAGACTCTCTTTGAAATCAGAAATATGAATCCACTTACAAAGAAGGCTTTTGACGGAATGATGCACAAAATGGGGGAAAAGTGCAACATGCGCTTCAACGAGGAGAAAATGTGCTGGGAGGAGCGTCCAGGAGTGGAGGAAACCAACGTTCAAGTTGCAGTATCGGACAAACCTACTGCATTCAACTTGAGGTCAACACAGCGAACAGAAAACGATGAAAACCAGAATCCAAAAGACACAGCACGTGGAATACTTGATGAATGTGGTGAAAACTCAGTGTTAGACGGTAAGGCAGTTTTCTGTGGAATCAACTCAACTATCCTGACACAGAAGAGAAAGGACCGACCGGCTTGAGTTTTTTGAACGAAATAGATGACGCCATGCAATCTTTAGCTCAAATAACGGTATCAAAAGACTTGGTTTACAACGACTTTCATCCGACAAACCACCCTCCCACACTTCCTTCGAAATATGTACCCACACCGATTATGCCATACCAAGAAGGTGTAGTGCAGTTACTCGAATGAAAGCTTCGCTGACTATCGTGTTTCCAACACTAGATTCTCCGCAGGAGAGCTTGATCTTATCGAATATAGACACAAGCAACACTTCGAACGCCAATGTATCTCTTCTGAATCTCTTAAATCAGCGGTTTCCCGCGAAAACACACAATTGGCCCCAACTACTCGACTTGACGCTCGACGAATCCAACTTGATGTCCCTCTCACATCTAGAAACATATACCCCAAATATTCTCCGTCTTTCTATCAGCTTTAATGATATTTTATACCTCACTGGAATTCCCGCGTGTCTCTCAACTCTGATAGCCAAGGGCAATCGGTATTGTGCCTCACTTTCCCCGACCAAGGACTTAACATTTGACCCAGACTGTCGAATTTAACATCTTTTACGCATTTGCGCAATTTAAAGTATGCCGATCTTTCAGCCAATAATATTAGTGACTTGGAGCCTCTGGCGTGTGCTTGCCCTTCACTACGAGAGTTGAACATATCCGGAAACTGTTTAACAAGCATCAGATTCAGCTCCGAAGAGTTGTAAGCCATTCCTTTGACGAACCATCGGTGTCGCTAACAACAGTAATATAGTACAAATTTGTGTTCACTGGATGCTAGTCAGAACCAAATTGTAACTGTCGAAATAAGTGCCTCTGGAATGGAAAGCCTCCAGTCTCTTTACCTTGGTATTTGTCTCTAACTGGGTTCTCATCATTCAAACTTCCAATTGTAGACCATAACCAAATCAAAACACTGCATATATCAAGCCGAACACTGCGAAAATTAAACGTTGAAGGAAATTCGATAGATTTGGCTTCGAATTCAGGATTCTTAAGCTTGAGTGGATGTGATGTCTTGCAAAGTTTGAATTTGGGGAACAACGCGATTTGCACCACAGCTGGATTTGATGTAATGGCCAATGTATGGCCTCCAAAAGTACAAGACTTATACCTGCAGAATCAGATGATGGGATTGAGGTGAGTCAGTAGTCTTTGTCTCTAATCCCTAATACTTTTGAAAGCTCAATCTTGACTCTTCCAACCACTTCTCCACTCTATTTGCGCAACCTAACATTATCTGGAACGCGCATTTGTGATCTTTCTATCATATCAAATTTCAAGAATCTAGAAACGCTAATTGCCAAACGGTGTAACCTCACGTCCTTCTCAACCGAGTTTTGCTCTGCTATGGACCATCTGAAAGTTCTGAAGTTATCCTTTAACGAGGTTTCTATTTCCCTACTCAGTGTCAAAGAATTTTTGAAATCCTTACGAATATTCATTCTCAACACAGATTGTCGACTTATCAGGAATCCAAATGATGCAATCTCTCATACATCTCGACATAAGCCACAATCAGATTATCAGATTCAAACCAACAATTGGGTCTATTCAACGACTTGGTTACCTTGAAATGTTGGACCTACGATGGAATCCCATCACGGAGCTGTTTTACCCATCATATATTGAAGAAACTAATGAAGCTTTTGTGGCACGGGATAGACAATTCAAGAAACAGTTGGGGGATGCGGTTTATCTAAAACGACTTTGCTATCGGTATATTCTTGTGTCATTCTTGTGTCTACACTGTAGCGAGCTAATTCAAATTGAACAGGAGCGTTTTGAGCAAGAGCAGCCTTCGAGTACTGGATGGAATGTTGTTTGAACGAAGGGAGCGGGAAAAGGCAGATGAATGTATAAAAGCGTTAGGAAAACAAGCTGCCATCAATAAATAAACACCCAGCATCACAACTAAAAAGTTTTCCTTTCATAGAAGGGGTTTCGTGTCAACAAATATCTATTTCCCCCGCCACCAGGAATCAACCAACAAAACAATCAACAAATGCGCTTCAATATGCCATCACCGAAACCCTTGCTTCCACCTTCTCAACAACGTCCTCAATCGCAACAGCCTTCACAAGGACAACCAACCACAAAGCGAACCATTTTAACACATCCCATCGTGACATCTCTCATTTCTTATACACGCGCAAACCGCAGCGTACATTCAACAATTCTAGTTTGCCTCGGTACGATAATTGGTGTCTCAACTCTCGCATCTCGCCTTCGGAAAGACATGGCAACGCTAAACGCTGCACACGAAGCGAAAATGCTGGATATGTTGGGGAAATGGGAAGATCGGTCGAGACAGGATATGCGGGACATGAAGAACCTGTTATTATTGCTTAAGAAAGGATGAACCACAAAATAATAATAAAAAGGTGCAATATTGTTTTGTGTAACTCTTGATATTTTGGGGTTTTATTACAGATTTCCAAGAATTAGTTGATTTTCGCGTTACTGAAATCCATTTCTGGGTGTTGTTGTTGGAACTTTTTCAAAATGTCTTGTTTCTTGAGTTCATCGCTTGAAGGCAGACCAGCAGCTTTCTGACGTTGGTCAAACTGTGTTCTTTGTTAGAATGAAGATAACTGATGTGAAATCTACGCACCATCATCTTCTCAACCATAGACCGCGTCTCGCCATCTAAATCACTGAGTTTCGAGTTTTCTGGTTGAATCTTGGTTGTGTCAATTGCTGGGTGGTGTTGGACAACATTCTTCCACCATTCCTATTATTCGATTAGACTCAAGGCCATTTCGTATAATCGAATCAAAACACTCACCATTCCGTTCACTTTCTCGAGTTGAATGAGAACTTCACCATTGTCTGAGTAACACGCAGATTTAGTTCAATGATATCCACCTTAACACGAGAAATCGCATGCACACTCACCAATGGTCCAAGTACTATCATCCAACTTGATTGGTTTACACAAAAGTCCATCCAAAATCGGCTCGTCCTTCTTGTTTTTGAAGGCAACACGAATCGATTCCTTCTTGAGCTGAATGTCAAGGTCCTTACCCTTGACGCCAGGTCCGACAGTAATACGGACTTCAACTTCGGTCAGGGTTTGCTTCCACTTGTATGGGAGGGCTTGATGAGTAGTGTTAAAACGTTTGGCGGGATGTTTTAATAGAGGGTGCTGTACCAGCTTGCTCTGCTTCCTCCTTTGCTCTGGCTTCTTTGTCGAGACGCTCTTGCTCCTCGGCAGAGACTTCAGTGGTGGGTTCGGTTGCTTTGCCAGACATCATTGTGTGTTTTTGTTTGTTGGGATGTTTTTTGTTGGGTTCTTTTCCAACTCGTTCCTCTTCTTTCTTCTTGCACCCTTCTCTATACCTCTCTATACCAACTGAAATGAGTTTATTATTTTACGCCCTTCATGCAGTGCACCGCCGTCGGTCCAGTCCACACCAATTATACCATCTTTGGAGCCAATGAAGCAATCTTAGCCCATCGTTTCTGTCGGGCCTCCAGTGCCACCACTCCCAATACACGGTTTCCGAGAGGTGTTCCTTGCTTTGAGAGCATCACAACGGCATTGTCATCAAACTTTACGAATGTTCCATCAAGACGACGAACTGGCTGTACTGTTCTGACGACAAGAGCTCTAGCGACATCTACTTCACATATTAGTATATTGATCCAACCTTTGAGTTCATTAAAGTGTTGAGGGTTCCATGTGCATAAACAGATGTACAGCTTGTGTCGCCGTTTGTCCACTCCACTACCAGACCTCAAACCGCCCATCATATAGGCAGTTCTTCCTTTCCACGGATTCGCTCCTTCATCGTTTTACTCCAACTATGTGCCAGTTGGCGAAGACGCACCTCCTTTCTTGAGCTTTGAAACAGCATTACTCGAAGCCGAGGTTGAGCCGCCCTCGCCCTGGGCCACCGGTCGCGCCTTCTTGACAACACAAACAACTTCGTCGCCGAGGGAAGCCACGCGCGCACCGCCCATCACATTGATAACTTCGACAACGAGAGCTGATTGGATGGATTCGTTAGATTTGGATTCAGTGGCATTGCTTTTCGCTCTCACCACCAGAGTTGTCAATGACTTTGGCAAAGGATTTGAGGAGAAGCATTGGTGGTGGTGGTGATTGGTGTTTGTTTGCTTTTTTTCAGATCAAGTAGAAAAGAGGAAGAAAGAGAAGAAAGGGAGAGAAGAAAGAAAAGGTAAATTCACATAAATATGAATAGCAACACTTTACAAATACAAAAGTAGCACTGAAGTTCAGCCCCAGTTTTGATTAGTAGTATATTTCCAAAAAAAGAGTCTCATCGACTTTGATGGTTCCGGTCTTTGTTCTTCTCTGCGCATCGCTCGCATTCGGCCAGGCGCCAGTTGTTCCGGTTGTGCCCGGTGCCTCAACGACGACGACGACGTTGGATTCGACTTCAACGACTACTTTTGTTGGAGCTGCGTCAAGTTCGACTACTGCTTCAACTTCAACAACAACTGTGAATCCACTTGCCCCTGTCGTTCCCCTTGTTCCTGCCGTGGCCCCCGTTCCTACTGCCGTCTTTCCAACACTGGGTCCAAACAACTACTTCCAGATCGTTCCTGGTTCGGTCCCTCAGCCAGGATACAAACTCGAAATTGGTGCTTGGGTGCGTCTTCTGACACTATATTTATCTTAAATTTCACGTTACGGGCGGGCTGGGCTTCAAACTTCTCGGTCTTGTTCTCGCCAGAATGTGCATGGTGATCGGAGGAACCAGCCACCACCTCTTCACCGCCCGAAAATTATCAATTATTTATTTATTCCTCAAATTTCTAATTTCACTCTTATAAAAATATTAGCTCCTCAAGCCTGACACTACTGGCTCCTTCAACCGTCGTCTCGGCCGCAACCTTGCTACATACCAAGCCGGCGTCTCAATCCCATACAATATTACTGATGGAGTCGTTGAACTCGACCCTCTCCCAGGACATGACATTACTTATATCTGGAATGTTACTGCATGGGACGATGGGACTGACGCGTCTGTGTTCATGACAGTTTATGCTGATCAAATTCTCACTCAAGCTCAGCAAGGATTTGCTTTAGTTACTGATGCTGCAATTACTGCGCTCGCAAATCGATTGGCGAAAGTGACTGAGGAGACTGGACGTGAAGTCAGAATGCGTTGGTTGCCTGAGATGAATGGGTGAGTTCCTCTTTTCACGGTGTTATTCTGCTGGAGTTGAATGGTTGGTCTGAGTCGAAGAGTCAGCCAGTTTTTATGATGTCAAAAGGAGTTGGAATTAGCTGTTGACTGACCAGGTCAAATAGGGACTGGATGATATACGGAAAGCAACCAGCTGATTACATTGCCACCTGGAAAAGAATGTTCACAATCTTCCGTCGCCTTGCTCCAAAGGTTATTCTCGTTTGGTCTCCAAACTATGACCTTCCTTTTGGAGATGAAACCTACTGGCCGGGTGCTGAATATGTCGATTGGGTTGGAACTTCGGTTTACTGGAAAGGATACGGTGTCAACGCGTACGTGACCAAGGACTACACTGCCAACTCTATCAGCAGCGTTTACTACAATTTCGCGTTGAAATACAACAAGCCATTTGTTGTGAGTTAAACTCCCTTATTTTCCTACATCTTTACACCAACACCCTCAATCTATTAGATTTCAGAATGCGGAGGTGCCTGGGAAATTGGACCAGGCACATCCCCCATCACTGGTGCATCATTCACAACCGTCACAAACCAAGTCGACCAAGCCACATTCCAACAATCCTTCTGGGCCGGGATCCTGTCTCCAGACGTACTCGCCACATTCCCTCTCCTCCGCGCCGTCTACATTTTCGAAGTTGCCAAGCAGGAAGAGTTTTACACGGATTTCAGAATCAGCGCAGAACCGAGTGTGTTGGCGGCTTGGTCGACGCTTGTTGCGCAGGCGGATGCGGCTGGGTATATCAAGTGGGCGAATAAGGTTGCAATCAAGACGTCTGCTACGGCTTCGGTTGCAGGAGCTACTTCGACTGGGGCTGTTGCGGGAGCTGCTGGTGCTGCGTCCAATCCATCAACGAGTGCGAAGGCGAGTGGTGCTGTTGGTAGAACTTATTTTGTTGGGTTTGGACTGTTGGGATTGGGATTGGTTGTCTTGTAAGAACCAGGTGTTGGAGGACGATTTTCTTCACTCGTTTCAATATAATATGCAGACCTTTTCCACGCTAAAAAAGGATGTCTTCGCTTTACTTTTGCTCATGAATTCTTCATTTTATATATACTTTGGATCTTCTTTCTTTTCTCCACGAGTGGTGATGCGCAACAAAAGATTTTCAACCCAACCAACCCATCTTACAGAGTATCAGTAACAAGCAAGAGCACTGGGGAAATGTCTAACACTGGAAACAATCTAGAAGACGATACCGGGCTTTCGAAAAACCTGTTCCTTCAAGAAGCAATAGATCTTCAAAAAACATGGTCAGATGGCTTAACGCGTCTCAACCGTTTGATTGAACTGGCTGAGAAGTTCAGCTTCAGCACTGATGAACTTCAAGCCCTTGAACAAAGTGTACACCCTAACTCACCAGAAGTTACAATCGAAACTGAGACCATAGAGCTAGTTTCAGTCCCAGCACAGGAACGGTACAATTTTCATGGAGCCTTGGTAGCTCCCGTCCGAGTCAAAAGTATTCAACGGGCGTTAGAAGCTACACCACAGCTTCCAACTGATTCTGAGAGTCAGCTGCATCAATTTTCGAGAGTCGCGTCTTTAATGCTTCCCAAAATGAAAAACGCAGGAAAAGGAAGCTTCACTCGGCAGACTATATTAAATCCGGTTTTTCGTTCAAAATCAGTGATTTCTTTTAGTTCCCAGCATTCAACAAATTCACTTGCTGTACCCAAGGAGGGAAAAAAGGGGCGAGGCTTAGAAGTACTTTCGAGCAAACCGACCTTGCCAGCTGTTTATCATCCAAGTGATTCCACTCATTTTTTGAAATCAGAAACAGACAAGAAGGTTGGAGCAACTATTCGCATTACATCTCCGTTAGCAAATGGTTCGTCAATATCAAGCCTGAAAACTTACTAACAATGGTTAAAACAGGAACACTTTCAGACTCGAATGGTAGTGTTGGTTTGAAATGGGATGTTGAAGATTACATCAAAGAAGGCTCTATGGCGAACCTTAAAATTGAATCTCAAAAATATGAATCCCAAAGACAATTAGCTGAAAATACTATGTCAACAAAGAGTCTTTATACCTTTGGTGCAAGACTCAAGTCACTTCGAAACTCCCCAAGTATGCTTAAAGCAAGTGTACTGCGACACAAAAGCAACAAAAGTATGATGATAACTCAGATATTTGATTCCAGTGAAAAAGATTCACCGCCTCTTCCAATTCCTCAAAGATCAACAGCTCACGAAATTACAGCTACTGAAGATGTTAAGTCGGAAAGTATAGACAGCATCGTATCAGGCGATGAATCAAATATTCGAGAATCAATCAATTCACATAAGTCATTTAAAGGAGTCGTGCTAAACGAAGCACAAAATCCCAAGATGGTCAAATCTTTCTCAACAACTCCCAAAGCATCTCAACCAATTGTTATTCAAATAACAAAATCTGAACCTGGTGAATCCATATCTTCTCAGACTTCAGTACAGTCACCCGATGGAAAAGATGCACCCAGATGGTCACTCACCACACCAGTCACGTACTATACGAACAGATTCAGATCAACACTACACCCACCTTTACCTCCCAACACAATTGAAAAAGAAACATTTGCTGAAAAGTATCCAGAATTTACTACACTATCAGCTTTGGTACATTGGCTTTTCTTGTGCCCTGGGTTTGATGACAAAGGAGAGTTCATACCTTTCCGAAAGTATCACGACACTATGTATCACGAGTATAAGTTTTTTCGAGATGGATTCCATGAGCAATCTTTGGTACTATCTGTTTACAATGTCATCCTTCTTCTATTCTACCTGATTGTTATGGTCTATGTGCCTTTCGAGGAGGCTTATTATGACACTGTTGAGGATATGAGCGATTTTGCCTGGCTGTAAGTACCAAAAGTTGTCATATTATGAGTGAAATTTAATATTTTGCAGTTTGACCGCTGTATATGCCTTGGATGCTATTTTGAATATCTTGACCCCTGAAGTTCCTAGCCAGAAGAACAAGAGAGCAGCGCGAGCGCCATTATCACAATGGTGGTTGCAATATCTTAAAACTAATTTATTGATTGACATTGTATCTGTGGTGAGCAAATTCCCTATTTTAGTGAGTCGTTCGTAATTGAAAATTACAGATTCCATGGATTTTGATACTGCCATTCAAACTCGGCCTTCTGTTTTCTCTGTTTCGCCTTGTTCGATTGTTTCGTATTCCCGGAACCATGTCCCGAAATCCTTTTATCTCGCGGTTAAACACAAAAATTGAAAATATTCAGGGAATAGGCAATATGCTAACAAGAATTATTCCGGTATCAGTTGCAATTGTCATGTTTGTTCATGTTCAAGCCTGTACCATTTATTTTGCTGGAAAGGTTGTAAACTTCCCAACATGGAACGACCAGTTTCAGCACTGGACACTCTTTCCTGGGGGCTTAGAAGCCGCTAATGTTAGTGAGCGGTACGTTTGGATGCTGACGCAGGCGTTGGGAAATACATTTCAAATTACTTTTAAACCTGAGACGATTGGGGAGCAAGTCATTACCATGTTGTTTATTGTTGCTGGAGCTCTTTTGGTACGTGCTACTTTGTGCGGATGATACTTAAGTCTATCCTACTAGTATGCATACCTTGTCGGTCTCATTAGTAGTGCTGCAATTAGTTTCGACGCAAGTGGACGGTTGTACAGACAAAAAATCGATGAATTAACAGATTATCTGAACTGGAAGAATATCGATGGCAAAACGAAGCGCAGACTGCTTGAGTATTACGAGTTCAAGTATCGAGGAAAGTACTTTGAAGAGAAAAGTCTACTGAATGACATGAACTCTTCACTGAGAATGGTAATGATACATTAAGATCATTGCCCTAAGCACTCTAATTGATTTATTTATGTAATAGGAACTTGCGACTTTCAACTGTTCTACTTTAATTGAAAAGGTGCCCTTCTTAAAACGCCAAATGGGTGATGGTCGTGATAACATTTACTTGGGCCGAATTGCTACTGCACTAAATCCAGTCTTTTACATTCCGGGCGATTTTATCGTGATCCAAGGAGAGCAAGCTACCGAAATGTTCTTTATCCAGTCGGGGAAAGTGAATATCGTAGTAAGTGGCAAGACAGTCACATCTTTCACCGAGGGGGCTTTCTTTGGAGGTTCGTTGTGAATCAACTTTAATGTTCTTAAAAACCGTCTTACACCTTCACAGAGGTTGCCTTAATTGCAAACATTCCAAGAACAGCAACTGTTCAGGCAGCAACGTCCTGCCAATTATACAGCTTATCCGCAAAAGACTTCAATTCGATTATTTTAGAATTTGACGATATGAAACAACGAATCGACCAAATTTATCACGAGCGAATGGAACGTGTACGTCAAGAGCAAGCGGCCAGAATTGCTCAGCAAATACAAGAAGAATCTAGCTTTATTTCTTCAGAAGGCGAAAAGGCCCAGAACCCACTGTATCCCGACAACGCTCAAACACTTTTATCTACTCAAGAGAAAGTGACCTCAAAAAATTAATGTCATTTTGTAAATTATTTTTTTATGAGTGTAAAACTCAATGGGAGATATCAAACAAAATCGCCATCCTGTTCATTTCCTCGAACCAAACTCGCCACTTTGGTGTAAGTAACACCATTTCCAACTGGCTCTCTCCGTTTGGGGACCAACAACCCCAACCACCCTCTCCAACTTCGTGTCCGAATGTTGAAATGCACACGCAAGTTACGCCAAGTCCCCACATCAAACTCATTCACAAATGTGCCTCCATGAGCACGCGCCATCTTTTCCATCCATCGGTTATCAAGCACTTCGATCTGAGTTTGCGCAGTACACACGTAATACAAATTCATCGCACCGAGACCCCCAATCATGATGGAAAGAGCTGTCGAGAGAACGAATAAAAGAAGGAAAATTTCGCCAAAGAACGAAGCTGGGACTTTAAAGTGTCTCTTCATAGAAATGTTTAGCTTGGTTTTACGGAATGGCAGGTGAATCTCACCTTTTCAGACTCTTGGAAGAATATATCATAGAAAATTGAGTAGTTCATGAAAGAGAAATATCCTGTCCCGATAGATGCGTAGATTGTAAACAGAGTAAAGTAGCGATGATTGAAATGCCCAACACAGTTGTTGATCCATGGGCAGTGATGGTCCATCTTCATAACACACTTGTTGCATACTTTGCAATGATGTGCACGCTCTGGCTTCGGGTGTTTACAGTGTCGACACCGTTTCATCTTCAAGACTCCAAAAGGATCATTCCTCCCCATTTCCTCCATTTGAATGGCGGTATGACCCCCCGGCTCTTGATTCAAGACGAGAGACTCTGTACTTTCAATTGACATAAGCGGAACCTCCGCTTGATCAGCAGCGGAGTTCGACTGATTTGTATTGGCAGATGCATTTGACGTCAATCTAACCAGCTCTGCCATCAAGTTATCCGTATACCCCGGCTTTGTCGAGCAGCAAAGGTAAAAGTTGACTGAAATGAGGGTGAGGATGTAGAGGGTGAAGGCGGTATGCAGCCACTTTAACAGCGTTGATATCGTCACTTCGTCAGAGGATTTGTACAGCAGCGGAAGTGTGAATGTGATCATTTCAAATCCAAGAGAAGTGATAAGAGCTATGGTGACAATGACCAGCGCGGCCCCGAGAGTCCTGAAGTCTTCTTAGATGTCTGTATGCATTAGGCTACGTGTACACACCTGATTAGAGGTCCCTCAATGTTCTCTAAACATATTCCAATATTCTTGAGTGTTTCGTTTGGCCTCATGAACTTCATCAATCAACAAAGAGAAGCCTTGGTTGAGTTTTTGTTTCGAAAACCAACCATCAAAACAAACCTCCACAATGTCTGGCATGGAAAGTAAGTTATCGCGATATTAGTATCAACGATATTAATCCGTGGTTTTGGAATCAGAGCATCTATTTACACTCAAGGTGACTGCTCTTCAACGGATACCCTTCGCTCGCACTCCTCAAAGGCCCATCAAGCCAATCCTCCACTACAAACTACCTCCTACGTTACATATTTTTGTTCTGAGAAGACCTGGTTTCTAATGCTATTATGTACCCCTACCCTACCCTGCAACAACAAACAACAACCAGTTCACAGCAAAGCAGCTCGAACGAAACGCCAAAAAAGCACAGAAAGATGAAGCTGCTGAAAAGGCCAAAGTGAAGAAGGTACACTTACACTCGTGTGCGACATTACGTGGTTCCATCCACGATTTGCCACCACGACCTCCTCCTCCCCCTTCATCAACAAACTCTAACTGATCCCCTTCGTACCAAATCCATGCGAAAAGGCTATCCAACAAAACAACATGGAAGGTGCAAAGATCTATGCCAGCAACGCCATCCGCAAGAAGAACGAATCAATCAACTTTTTACGACTCGCCTCACGCGTGGACGCAGTTGCTTCGCGCGTCCAAACTGCTGTTACGATGCGGGCTGTGACGCAGAGTATGGCTGGAGTCGTGAAGGGGATGGATAAAGCGATGGAGAGTATGAACTTGGAACAGGTAATTGAATCTATTCATCCAAAGTGATAAACGAACGCGGGAGGACTTTACAGTGTTACGATATGAGAGGCTGAGTGGTTTCGTTGCAGGATGATTCGTGGATTTTTTGGGACTTTCACTCAGTTAATCTAGGAGTCCGTGACTAAATCTCGTTCGTTCATTAGATCTCTATGGTTATGGACAGATTTGAACAGCAGTTTGAAGACCTGGATGTGCAAACCTCATATATGGAGAACGCGATGGGTCAAACAACAGCAATGACAACACCAGCAGACCAAGTTGATGAATTGTTGCAAAAAGTAGCGGATGAGAATGGATTGGAGCTGCAAATGAACATGCCGGGAGCAGCGACGGGTAACTTGGTTGGAACTACAACTGTCAATAAGGAGCAGGATGAGCTGGGAGAGAGATTGGCGAGGTTGAGAAATATGTGATTTATTCATAACTGGTCAAGTTTCTAATAAAGGAGATAATCCAAGTTCTTTTGTCCTTCATCTGCTTTTTTGGAATGACAATTCTCTTAAATAATTTCACATGGAAGCAGGATATCCACGATCAAATCTATTCTCAGCATCCTCCATTGCGACTCAAAAGTCAAATCCAGGCCACAGAACTGGTCCTGGTTTTAAAACGGGAGTCTCTCGAAGAGGGCCTCCATCTGTTGCTGAATCTATGGCTAGTCAGGATTCCCTCAGCCATGACACTAAGATGCTCTTTAAATGTAGTTTGTTGTAATCTCTTATTGTTGAGTTCTGACAAGTTCTTTATTTGCAAGCAATGATGGGAGCGTCCAAGCTATCCAACTTCCAACAAAGAATGCTCGATCAACTTGTCAACAGTATGTGAAAGAATAATGCGTTCAACTAAATCTCGTAACTAATGTACTCTGAAAAGCTGGCTCGTCACTTCCTCCCGTTCCAACTCCAGGGCTGGCACCTCGACCTCTATCCGCAACATCATCATCAACATCATCACCTCCAACGATCTCTCAAGCTGATTTGTCAGCACACCACCGCCTCCTCAAAAAACGCGCCATGATGGCAGAACTCACGAACCCACGTTCCACATTACGTCCACTTCGAACCATTCTAGAATCCGACGCGTTTGAACAAGAAGTATATCGTCCGGCACCCAAGAAAGACGGTACAGTTGAAAAAAAGAAACTGCAACGGTACATGGAGAGTGATGGAGGAAAAGAAGTTTTGGACATGGATGACGAAGAAGGTGCACGGATTGGGTATGGAAGGAGGAAAGGCGGATTATTAGGACGACATGGCGGAGCTGTTGCCAAAGCAGCAGAAGGAAATGGATATGGAGAGGAAACCGAAGAAATTGACGAGTTTGATATGGTGTTCAAAGAAATTGAGGAACGGAAAAAGTGGCTGGACGATATGGTGAGTTTGGGAAGAGGAAAAGTATATCGCAAGCAGATTCAAGGAGAGATTGCACAGAGAGTGAAACGATTGGAGCAGATTGATAAGGAGCGCAGTCAACATTAAACTAGAATTACCCGTCATTTTATCTTTCATTTTCCTGGAAAGGGAAGGAAGGAGAAAGACCTGCCACGTTTTCTGGCGCCCTTCAAAAATCTTGACATCTTTTGGATGCGACGACGATCCCTGCGGAGCCGGCCCGGCAGCAGAAAGAACCGACGGAGAGCCGAGAAGGGCGATTGTGAAGTTGGTTCCGATTCTTTGGAGGAAGAGAGCAGCGCTGGATGGACAGTGAAGAGATCGGAGTCGCTTTCCAGCCTCAACGACAACCTAACAACAACTTTGAACAAGAATGTCGAGTGGCTTCGGACGCAGATTGTCGAGTGCTGCGATTCGGCCGTGCTCAGGTCGTTTGGCGCCGATTCGCTGTTTGGAGAGGTGGGCGTGCATTTGGAACCCTTGGTGTCCCGGACAGAGTACACTGAGCTCTCTTTCTCTCTCGTTTAGAAACTACCTGCGAATAGCATCTCAAAGCACTTGATTGATCCCACAAACAACGACACAACGTCTCTCTTCCACTTTACACCAAGTCACCATTTGACAGACACGTCAAACAACCATATGGATCTGCTCTTGGAAAAGGACTTGGACTACTTCAAGTAAGTTATAATAACTCGTTGGGATTGCTGTTAAATTCTGTGACTGACATACCATTGTGTTGTCAGAGTATTCTTTGGCCCAGCATCCGGGCCTCGCAGTTTTGTTACATCTGGCTTTGAGCAACGACTTAAAACAATGGTTCAAGAAGAAAGGTTGTCGGGTGAAAAATGGCTTGTCGTGAGTAGCCGATTGAGTTTCGTCTTTGTTCCGATTGAGATCTCCTAATGCTTGTCACATCTTTCCAATACAGGGTGGATCAACTGGTGCTCTGAGGTTTATGGCTTTTCTTACGTCCTTGACTGATGAATCTGATGCTACAAAGTCTTTATTGGATCAATATTGCCACATGTACTACAAACCCGGCGACACGTGTGCTACACTGCGACCGTTCATGGAAAAATGCTTTTCAATCAGCGCACCTTCTCACACTATCGATGACATTTTGTCTCATCCTCAAATTCGAATTGCAATCATTGTCGGAAAATTCCACCAACCCATTCAATTTCAATACTATCCCGAATTCGTGCTAAAACTATGGCTTGGTTTCATAATGCTATTGAATTTTATATCGCCTTGGTTTCTTCCACTGTTTGTCACACGACTTTGTTTCTACTCTGGCTCTGAAGCACCAACCTTCCTCGTTCACGGCACCAAGCACGGACAAGACAAGACCCAGTTTCATAAACTTACAAAAGACAATGTACACCAAGTATTGCACGCAACAACGTGTATTCCATTTGTCTCTGAATTGTGTACACACATCAACGGCCTCGGAGATGGAATGTATATCGATGGAGGAATCTGCGACTTTGTACTCAACACCAACCTTCCCTCCTCTTCACACCCGGGTCTACTTTTGCACGACCAAATTGGGGACTTGAAGCCAACTGTGTTGGATTGCTTTGTTCCCTGGAGAAACACGCCACGCCATTTGTTTCAGCATTGTTCTGTTCTTCATCCATCAAAACATTTTGTGGAAGCTCTGCCGGAACGGAAGCTTCCGAATGTGACTGATTGGTTTGATGAGAAGTACATTAAGGATCCTACCTTGCGCCACAAGAACTGGATGCGTGTGTATCACTTGTCTCAGGAGGCTTTTGATATGCATTTGTGGAGCACGAATGAATCGGCATAGATAGAGTAATAAATCTAATGAAGCACTTATATTTACCTTCTTTCTTTTTTCTTATTCAAACTCGACACAAACTCAAAATGCCTCAACCAAAGCCTACGGGTACAATCACAAAGCGAGCACCTCAACGCAAACCCACGCTCGAGTCAGATGTATACGTGTCCCGCAAAAGTAACTTCAAAGCTCTATGCAAGCGATGTGAAACACTCCTCAAAACACAAAAGTTAGTAGCTCAACATTGACGAGCCCTTTTACCATGGATGTATTAAACCTACTTTCGTTTGAAAGAGTAAGCCATGTGATGGTCCATGGACTTGGAGCGGCAGTGACCAAAGCAGTCTCAATAGCTTTGGCGGTCAAGGATTCAATGCCGGGAATTGAGCTCCATGTCACGACTTCAACAGTGAATTTGATTGATGATGTCATTAATGAAGATGATGAGGTATCTTCCGCTGGGTGGAGCTGTAGAATGAATCTGTATTAACATATTCCTCCAGAACGCGGATGATCAAGTAAATGAACGCAAGAATAGCGCGATCCATATACGGATAACTCGAACAACGAAAGTGGAAGGAGCTTTACCTTAATTCTGGATATTATCGTTTATTACGCAATTAAAATCAAAGTCACCCCTCCTCTCCACCTAAATACCAACCATTATTAAAAGCGTCCATACATGACTCTCAATATCTGTCGCCTCGCTAGCCACATTGACGCAACTCCAAGAACCACCAACAAAACAGCAATCGTAATTCCCGCTGGATAACTGTTGTGACACGACGCATTGCAATCAGATAAACTGTTCCACACAAGATCACCTTTAGACGACCCCTTCATAACCCGTTCGTGGAACCCACACATTGAAACACAGGAATCACCAACACCGAGAATGATGGCAAACAGAACGACACCGAGAACGATTGAACCGATCCCAACGCCTTGAATGTAGTAGGCTTTGAAAAGGTAGGAGTTGCGAGAGAGACAGTTGCACGCGATGGGAAGAAATGCAATTAGTGGTGTCGTGATTAATGCCATCACAAGGCCAGTCCAACGTGGAGTTGCGGGATAGAAATCAGATTCGTCATACATTTGTAGTGTGTTTGGTGTGTTTGAGAACTAATAATATACTGCAGTATTTTCCAGAAGCGTTGCTGTGATCTGGAAGCATTCCCTCCAGAAATTGTATAATTCCGATTACACCACATTTTATGATTTCCAATTATGACTCAGAATGGAAAACCACACGTGCAGTCAGCGCCATGAATTGTTTTCGTTGTGGTGGGTTGTTTGATGTTGTTGTGGCTCGGCATGCAGATTGTGCAATTTGTTTGTCTCCTTCCACAACCTTAAAAGCCTCAACGTCACAACCTTGTGGAAAGCATCCAACAAAAAAGAACCCCTATAAACCGCAATGACTGTCGCTCAATACTCTGCTGAGAAGAAGCAAGCTCTCAAAGTCCAGCCACTCAAGAGAAACTTTAGCCTCGACGCCATCTACCCAAGCTTCAAGGTCCAGCCTAACATTGGTACTGAGTTCAAGGAGGGGTTAGTGGCCAACGATGTTAGAATTCTTCGACAACTGACATTTCGGACAGAATCCAAATTCGTGACCTCATTCGTGCACCTAACGCTGATGAACTCCTTCTTGATCTTGCCGTTCTTATCTCCGAGCGCAACGTTGTCTTCTTGCGTAACCAAGACATCAGCTTTGAGGAACAGAAGGAATTCATTGATCGCCTTGGAAAATTGACTGGAAAGCCATCCACCTCTGGTCTCCACATTCACCCAGTGACAAACCCTGAGTCTGAGCTTGGATTGGAAGCGTTGACTATTTCTTCTGAGAACGGAAAGAAGACTGGACAAGTTTACGGCGCTGGAACTGAATTCGCTTCCCGCGGATGGCACTCTGAGTAAGTTTTATACCTTTTTTCGTGAATGCCGCTTTGTGCTTATTTCCACTTAAAGCATCACATTCGAGCCAGTTCCTTCTGACTACGCGATTTTGAGACTCCGTGAAGTTCCACCAGAGGGAGGCGACACTCTTTGGGCCAACTCTTACGAGGTTTACGAGCGCCTTTCTCCAGCATTCCAAAAGTTCCTTGAAGGTTTGACTGCCACTCACAGTGGTGACAACTTCAAGCTCCTTGAAAAGGCCGGCTACAGAAAGATCATTGCTGGTCCTCGTGGTGCCCCAGAAGACGTTGGTACCGACCTCACTGCTGTTCACCCAGTGATTCGTACCAACCCTGTGACTGGTTGGAAGAGTGTCTTTGCCGGAAGCGGTTTCACCAGAAGAATCAACGAACTTTCCAAAGACGAATCCGATGTTGTCTTGAAGCACCTTATTGACTTGGTTGTTCAGAACCACGATTTGCAAGTTCGTTACCGTTGGGGAAAGCACGATGTGGCGATTTGGGACAACCGTTCTGCTTTCCACACTGCCACCACTGACTTTGATGCTGATACGATCCTTCGTATTGGTGAACGTGCTACCTCTCTTGGAGAGCGTCCTTACTTTGATCCAAACTCTTCCTCCCGTCGTGAGGCTCTTGGTATTGCTCCACCAGCTGCCCGTCGTGCTCACTTGGCTTCTTTGAATAAGTCGGCCTGAGCGGTTTTGTATTAGAATAGCTCCTCCAAGTTGTATTCAAATAAGAAATAAATGTCCATATCGTGTTTACATTATTCTTCACACAAAATGATCTCAATCCAAGAGCTGCCGCCCGAAGTTGTCCAGTCCGTCTTCGCATGGCTACCTCCAAAACAAGTTCATCGAATGAAAGCACTATCTCGAAAGATGAATGAATGCTTGTCGACTGCTGGCTTTGCCCGGCTCAATCTAAGTCAAGTGTGGTTCGCACCGCTTTCTGATGATGCAGTGATTGGATTCAACAGCTCAGGCATCTCAGAGTTTGAATGGTTCTTTTGGTCCCAGACGTATCAGACGGTGTACGCAGACATGAAGTTGAAGGACGTTGAAGTTGTTAGCTACAGTCTCATCCCTCTTCTGCATATCCCCTCCACAATTGGACTCCTCAAGAACCTGAAAGCTCTTGCTTTAACCCAATGTTCACTGTCAGGACATATCCCAAACGCTATTGGCTCTCTTTCAAACATACAGAAGTTAAATCTGAGTGAAAACTGTCTTGAAGGCCCCATTCCCATTGAATTGTATACATTACCGCTACTTCAAGAGCTGGATTTGTTCAACAATCAGCTGGAGGGTGTGATTCCGGCTGAAGTTGGAAATTGGGTGTCGTTGCGAAAACTCAACCTTGGCTCAAACAATTTCCACGGTTCCTTGCCACCAGAGCTGGGAAACTGTACCATGATCCGGAGTCTGAGTTTATTTGGCAACCAGTTTGAAGGCCCTATTCCACCTCAATTGGGCCTTCTGACGCACATGATTGAGCTGAATTTGGAGGATAACAACTTTTCGGGGCCATTGCCAGACAACGTGTTTCAAAATATGTCTAGTCTCATGATTCTCCTCTTAAGCAACAATTATTTGAATGGTCTTCTGCCGAATTCAATTCCTGCCTCAATTATCGTTCTTTCATTTCACCATTGCTATTTCGAAGGCGAGATTCCAGCCTCATGGAGTTTGCTTGAAAGTCTATTTGAGTTGCATGTGGAAAACAATTTCTTGAGTGGGGACATCCCGGAATGGTGCTTCGATCGGTTGTCACGGTTTTATTATCACGATAATCAATTTACATTGGTTGATTCGGAGGAAAGTGGTGTTACTACAGAGTGAAAATCAAGTAAATCTTCTTTTGTTTCTTCGTTCTACTCATACCATCTACAAATGAATTCCAAGCACATTCCAGCTGGATCTGATTGCTTCCTTGATACAGTCTTTGAGGTGGGTGTCATGTGTGACCTTCAAGTTGACATATGAAGAATAGCGAATGAGGGATGTTAAAGATGAAGATATATCGAAGCGACAACAGCGACTAGGTACATAAATTCATAACGCGACACTGGCGGCTAAATTATTCAACAAAGGATCTTTTGTTGACAAAGTAATGAAGCCACCAGAATACGAAATACAACGAGACCAAAATCAAATAGTAACTTCAGTAAAACGCACAAAATCCACTAAATAAAAAGAGAATCTAATTTATTTCTTATTTTGATAATGTTAACCCTTTTGCCAAGGTGTCAAAAGTTTCCCGCCAAACCCAGCCTCTAATGACCAGCAACAAACGGCCTATACACAAACGCTTAATAGTAGTTCTCTTCGTCGCTCTCTTATGTTTTGGTGCATTCGTCAAATTCTTTCGCTCTCGTCAATACACGCGCAAGCGCCCTTCCCTCCAAATAGAAACTGACCGAATAATGCAAGCCATAGTATGTTTACCTTGATTCTCGCGCTTGAATTAGCATAACTAAGCTTAACCAACCAAAGCCAAAAGAATTTGTTTTCTTTCCGCCTATTGACACTCATCCTCTCAAATCACGAGCTGTTTTCACTTCTCTTCTATATCCTTACCCCAGAAATCCTCAACTGCCTCGTGAGCTTGATACACAGAGTCTTTCCACGCTTCTACAAACCCACTTGTTCACTTCCACCACAAACAGCACTGCAGCCCACGAGTTTATCGTACTTTTACACACAAAAACTCCACCACGTTTAAAATCAATCCTCCACCTTCTTGGTGCACGGACTCTTACAGTCCCGCTCATTCAGTTTCGAACACCATGGTCTCCTTCAAAGTCAGCAGGTCCTATTCCTGTAACACTCGAATCAGGATACACAATTCTCCAACTGTGGCGGCTAGAACACGTTTTTGACGCGGTGTTATACATACACCCTTCCTTGTATTTTACAGACATCCACCGTCAAAAGTTTGACCCGTCACAAGCCGTATCTGCAATCTGGGACCTCTACAACGCACGAAAGCGTGCAAACCCCGGCAAATACGTTTTCGGCGCAGTTCGAGAGTCTCGCAATAACACGGATTTGTTTGGTCCCGTTGAAATGAACGTGATGCTGTTTGAGCCTAGTTTGTTTCACTATGGTATGCTTATTGACCGAGCTGGACGCGTCGGCGATAGAACTGAGAGAATTGTCAAGGTTCTTGAGGATCAAGAGGATGGAAGCAAAGTGGAAAGGGATGAGACGGTTGTCACGAACGTGGAACCGTACGCTTTGAATAGCGAGCAAGGCGTGATTGGGAAGTACTTTGTTGAAGATCCAAGCGGACCGGGGAGATTTGTTGAGTTACCTGGCGGGCTGAGTGTAGGGAATGGGACGGGCTACTTTGAAAGTCTCTTGAAGAACGGCACTTTAAATGAAGAAGGGCTGGTTGGATTTACGGTACAGGGGTTGCAAGAGCGGTACGCGAATGCCAGTTGTTTGGAAGTGTTTGGAATGTGGTCGATGGCAATGTACGGACTTAGAACTCGGCAAATCGAGTTGTATCGGTTGAGCTCAGGGAATTCAACGGTAGATATGCACATGAACACAGATGCTCAGAATTGTATGGTTCCGGTGGTACCCTTCGTTCCGTTTCAGTTTGTCCGATGGATTGCGATGAGAGACTCGGGTATCATGTGGGATTCAGTCGCCATCTTGAGCTCAAGTCGAACAAGTGAAGAATTCCTACGAATGAGAGATGAACTTGCAGGAATGTATGGACAGGCAGATCACTTTGTGTATGAAGGTGTACCTCAAATTCGGTTGTCGATGGAAAGCAAACTGAGTCCTCAAGCGAATGCGCCGGAAACGTTTCTGGAAGCGTTAGCAAAAACTGCACGGATGCTGACGGAATACCAATACGACTGGGTGTGGTATATTCCAGAAAAGACTCGGATTACAGACACTGATGTGCCTTTGCATATATCTATTGGACAGTACTTTCAAATCAGTGGCAAGAGAGACGTTATCATGTTTGAGAGTGAATGCACGGGCGGGTTTCTAATGAGACGTAGGGTGAATGAGAAGCTACTGCAGTTTGTGTGGGATACTCAAGAACGCGGCAAATACTCGGCACTTCACACTACTGATGAGATGGTGATGTCGGGTTTCTTGAGTGAATTCAGCACATATATCGCGACAGTCAATGCAACTGCTGTGGAATCGTTCCCTCATGGAGACTGTTTCAGAGACTATTTGTAGACAAGAGAACTGTTGCTCTCTGTGCTTTATTGGCGATGTTGGCGATGAATATGATGTGATTATTATTGTGTTGATGTTGCTGTTGCTTCGGTTTCCCGTTTCTCCTGAGCCTGCGCTTTCAGCAGCTGCTTTGCTTCAGACTTGAGGATAATGTTATCTGCATCCGATTGTCAGGGAGACACAAAGAACGACGACAAGCGATGAACTCACAGTAACCAGATTTGATCAAAAGAGTTTCGAGACCAAATCCTGAAGCTACTCCGATAGCCAGACCTTTCAAGTAAACTGATGGCGAAGCAGGTCGTGGTTTGGCAATGGCGGCGAGCTTTGGTCCCAACTGCATAATTGTTTGCTCTTTTTGGGAGTTCTTTTGAGATTGTCGTATTCTTTTACTAGTACCCAAATACATAAATGTTTATTCGAATACGTTGATTGCATATGAATCTCATTTCATTTCTCCGCTTTATCATCAGGTGAGTCCAATCCTTCATTGTTTGTTGATCCAAGTTTTACTTTGATCGGCTCACAAATCATCGTCCTCCAAGCTGACAAAGCACAATTGATGCAGAGCTTCTAATGTGAATCTAGAAGAAGCCAGGGCAGCTGGTGTGTTGGTCTGTGCATGGATGTCAGATCTGAACGTACTCATTTCTAACAAACTCACCAATAATGAGCCCTTTCCAGATCCAAACAACTGTGATGAAGGAGCTGTACTGTATGTCCGTGCGGATGATGATGAGGAGAAGCCAAAACCGGTGGAGCTTTCACTTCCAGTTGCAAACGATGCGAATCTAGGCCCTGCAGAAGCAAATGATCGAAACGAAGTTGAAGACTTTGACGCTGATGCTGATGAAGTGGCAGAAGCCATTCGTGAAGCTGTTCGGCCAGCAGCTCGAGTGAAGGACATCTCTTCTTTTTCTTCCTCTTTTCTTCTCTTCTTCCTTTCTCTTAGTTTAACTTAAATAAATTGACGAAAACAATATTTCAAGTACTCTATCATACGAGTACCAAGCTATCCTTCGAATCTCCCACATCATGAACAATCCCTGCGAAAAATCCAAAACCGTAACCTGTCTCGGTATATTCCACTTTTGAGCCGTGTTTTCTATCAAATCAAACAAAGCTTGTACACTTGTTTTCCGTGAATCGATAAAAGCATCTCCAAGAGTGAGTTTTACATCGGTCAAGCATTGCAGTATTCCTTCAAATACAGATGTGGTTCTCCAATGTCGGGAATCCTTTGACAACAGTTCATCCGTGGAAACCATTGGAAATTGCATCGTGAAGTTTTGAATCGTATCAGAGTCAAGAACAGACGAGACCAGTGACTGCAGGTCTATAAACAATGTCAATGTGAGAACAGTGATGAATCAATAAAAGAAACTCACCCTCAACGGAATCCAAGTTAGACACAGTCAGTACCCGCAAATTCACACTTACATTAATCGCCTTTACGACTTCGTCACTCATATATTCACTTTGCAATTCAACGAGTCCTGTCCATAGTGGCGGGAGGAGGACGGTGTTAACTACATCAAATAGTCCGTCTGGGATCCGATCCAGCAGCAAGAGCTTTCTAGCACGAATGTTCTGAAGCGCAAACACTTCACTGAAGCCAGCATCAACCGTCAATACGCGAATCTCAATGTTCCATGACGAAAGCTCTCCAAGAGCCCATATCTCATCAGTATCCGTATCTTGATGTGAATGCACCAGCTGCACATAAGCTGCCAATTCGAGTCCTTCAATCATTGGTTTGACACTGTCAACCAAGTAGTCTAACCCCCAAACTGTGAAAGACACAGAACCTCCACACATACTCAAGAGACTCAACCACTTGCGAAGACATTTTTTAGCTTCGTTTGAGAGATGCAGTGGTCCTTGGATGTCTAAATCTTCATCGGAGCAGGGAAAGTGAAATACAGGAAACAGTTGGTTGATTGATGGATTATTCGGGAGAGACTTTCCAGTTGCGCATAATTTGCTGGAGAAGGAATAGAAGCTGAATGCGTGTGCGAGGGGTAGGAGGGAGGAAGCTGGCGAGAAGTATGCTATGCGGCAAAACACCTCTAGAGATAGGCGAGAATAAGGAGGCATTATGCAGATGAGATGACTTGTGGATGCTATAACATTTTTTGAGTTGAGTTCGAGAATTGGGGATCCAAGCATCCTCTCCCTTCAGCAATCACTGTCACTTGACACTTGCCGCTGCTTTGCTCCGTGCCCAAAAAAAAGTGAGAGAAAGGACCAGAGTTCTAAGTGTCAGCCAGCCACAGCAGCGTCTCGTCTCCAATTCAGGTTGACGACTATTGAGTGTTTGCTTATATTGGAAGTGAAGGACGGGGAAGGAGCCCAAGACTGGAACTGGATAACCTGTATTGCTGAAGCCACAACGTTGAACACAATGGACTATTTGATGCAGTGGTGTCTTGTGTGTGAGCGCAAGCTTGATGTAAGTTTTACTCTATTGATATTGGGTACTCTCGATTGAATTATTAATAATTGGGGTAGCACGGCGGCCTGTACTGCTCATCGGCGTGTCTGCGTTCGGACTTCCTACTCACGCCATTTCCGCTTCCGTCCGGGTCTCTTGAAGGACTGCGAGTGAGTCCAAGTTGGGGTTCGAGTGGCTCGAATCGGTGGCTGAAGACAAAGAGCGCTCCCCTGCCACTGCCACTTCTTGCACCACCACAACTACAACCACAGCCACCGTCGCTTTCCGCCTCCGAATCGAGCCAGTCAACAACAACAACAACGCTGTCATTGCGCAGCTTCCAGGACGCCGTGCTGCATCCGCCCTTGTCGCTGAGTTTTCAGTCTCGCCCGCGCAGCTTCAAAACTGCTCAAATCTCATCCGCGAACACATCCGCGAATGCCGCTTTTTCGGCTCAGTGAACATTACAAAGGAATGCTATCTCTACTCTCTATGCTGCATCTCTCTGTTCTTTTCTATCTCTATTGTATTATAAAGGAACCTTTCAAAAAAATTCAGAGAAAGAGGCCAAGCTTCACTCCCAATCTGTCACCAATCCGCCTCCTGTCAAAGCCCTTGCTTCATTGCGATAAGACAAAATCCCAACGACAGTACCATTCAAACAAATGATGGGCCAGCCTCCAGTGCCCACTGCTACTTCATCCACCACACCAACAACAACAACCACTACCACTACTACCACCACTGACAACGAACCAACAAGTGCGCCACTCAATTGTCTTCAAACCGGCGAGGCGCTGCTGTCAAAGCTGCGAGAGTTGGAGGTGCGTCCCTTTCTTCCCACTCGTCCAACCAATCCAACAACCAATCAACTAATCCAATCCATTCCAAACCCAAAAAAAGACACGCGCAACCGAATACAATTCACTCGCCCAAAAAGTGTACGCCGAAGAACAGTCCTGCGTAAAGGAACTCGCGGCCCACCGTTCCCTCGTTGCCGCCTTCCTCGCAAAATCAAAGGCTGAACTGAAGCTCCTTCGTGCTCAGTCGGCTGCTTCAGATGCTCCTCTTGTGCAAGAACCAAAAGATGACGATTCGGATGATGACGATGAAGGACCAGTACTGCGAAACAAAGTCACTCCAATCCCGTCAATCGGATCTTTCCATCAAAGAAGGAGATCTCGTGGTGACTCTATTGCTCAATTATCTGGACCTGGTTCTGGATGGACGGAAGCAGATGATCTCGAGAATGTTGTTGCTCAAATCCAACGTAAAGTGTCGCGAATCGATTCTTTGTTGCCCCGAAACGCCAAGTACATAATTTCTTCATCTCTCTTGAAGTCATTGCCACACTTTAACAACCATGTCTCCAACATAGATTCATCCTCAAACTTGCCCTTGGCTCGTTGGCTCCCTTCACCCTCCGTCCACTTCAACACAGAATTCAATACAAAAAACAAGTCGAATCATTCAAACTACGTTACACGCTCCTCCTGATTCCTCTGATTTCAATATCCTTACTCCTACCTCCGTCATCCCCATACTCCCCCATCGCAGACTCTCTCTTCCTCTTCGCCTCTCTTTACTACTACTCAACCCTCACACTTCGCGAACACATTCTCTCCGTGAACGGGTCCCGGATCACGCCGTGGTGGTTCTGGCACCACTACCTGTGCATCGGAATGACAGGCGTCCTTCTCATCACCCCACAATCTCTTTCCGTCACGTACCCGCAATTCCGTACCCAGTTTTTGCTGTTTTGTGCGTACTTGGGTGGTGTGCAGTACTTACAGTATCGGTACCAACGAGAACGGCTCTATGTGTTGGTTAGTTTGGACCGTGCAGAGAGAATGGATTTGGTTGCTGGCGATGGTGTCTTTGGGGCTCCAGGTGGAGTGGATGGGAAAGGGTTATGGGGACATGTTCTTCTTCCTTTCTTGGTGGTTGGTCAAAGTTGGCAGCTGTGGAATGCATGGCGCTGTTTTGAACTGTTTCGTCAAGTGGTTGAGAGTGGCGGAGATATTGGCAAGGAGTGGCATGTGAGACTTTGTTTGTCCTTATTCCATCGTAGTATTCTAAGTGGTACCACTAGATTTTTGCTGTAGGTATCTTGTTCCTGGTTCTTGGTTTCGGAAACATGATCACCACGTTCTGGAGCTTCTTCTTTAGTAAGAAGGAGCCAAAAGGAAAGCGCGCTGGTGATTCTCCAGCAGTTTCAAGGACTGGATCAGGTCTTGTCGACAGCTTGAGTTCTGCGAGCTTGAGCCGTATGACTGGCAGTCTTTCAAGAAGCAGCGGAAATTTAAAAGCAGTTCATGGAGAAGCTGGCGACCTTTTGAGGAAGCGTAAATAAAACAATGATGAGGAATAAAGATAAATTTGAAAGTAAAGCGTCTAAAGAATAAATTATTGAAGAAAACGACAAAATAATGCGATCAAGCTTGAGTTCTGAGGTAGTACACCCAGCTAATGTTTGTACCCTTGTGGATAACAGTCAACTTTCCGACTTTAGCCACTTTGGAATCGGCTGAGGCTGCAATACATGAATTAGCCAATTTTATACCAAAACACTGGGGAACTTACGTGTTGCGTTCGGTGGAGTTGCAACAGCAGTAATAGCCATAACTATAACTTTCTTTGGTGGAATCGTCTCTTGTGCTTTGACAGAGAATGCAGGATTATCCTGTAATATAAGTTTGAGTTTCGCACTTCAAAATTGTCCTTATACTCACGACAACGAAGCTGAACGATGCTGGAGTAGTAAATACGTTTTTGAATGAAACCGAAGCAGTCGCTCCGACTTTGATGGTAATGGGTCCCTGAGGTCTTGGTGTAGTACAGTGTCCATATAATGGACAAACATAGTCGCCTCCAGACGTCGATGAAATCAAGAGCTGCGTACGGACATCACCTAGCTTTGAAGGCTCATATGTGACATCAACGCAAACTTCAACGCCTCCCACAGAAGCTGTATGAACAATGTTAAAAATTCCTCAATTAAACAAACAGGGAAGTTTTTACTACCTGACGGAGCCATGACAGATTTTTCGACACTGAAGTCAGGAGAATCAATACGGCAAGTATACTCCGTTTTGTTCTTTGCAAAGCTCATAAACCGCAACGTTTGCGTTTGAGTACCACCCAACCCGACTTTAAAGTGCAGGCTTCGTTCTGGCGCACTCACAGTCGCCAGCAGCTTGATGTCGTACTGGTACACGCCAAGTTCACTGCTACTGATTGACAGTCTTGTGGTCACTTCTTTCGGTTGCAGTGGCAAAAACTCAATAGTACAAACGGCATCAGATCTACGTAAACATCTCAGTGTCAAACTTCAAATACTGTATAAGAACTTACTTTGGTTGAATTGTGAGCACGTGAGGCACATTGATATCAGGATGATTACAAGATGCATTGAAAGTCACTGGCGTTTGAAGTGGATTTGAGATTATAACGTCTTTAACGCATGTCTGACGAACTGCAGTTGTCATATCGATAGTCGAAATAACTCCAGGTGGTGTTGATTTGATGACAAGGTTGTAAAACAGATATTCCTGAGTCGTTTCATTCTTGAAGATGACTTTTGCGTTCATTACTCCCTCCTTGTACGCATAATAGCTCATCTTATATTCTCGCGTTACAAGACCAGGGACGTCGATGAAGTCGAGGCCTTTTAGGATTGTGGAAGGATCTGTTTTCGCAAACTCCGTTGTTACTCTGAAACGCTGAGGTTTCTTCAACCAATTTGTGACAGTTAGGACTTCCGTGTATGCAGTTTTGCAAGGAACTTCTCTTGTGATGGTTGCGATTGACAATGGCTTGTCAGCTACACCATTCAACTTATAGAGCAAACCATTGCCGTCTGGAAGAGGGAAGAATATAGATCCTTCATGACGCCCTCCATCACCGTTACCAGTAATTTCAAGTGGTGTAAACGAAATGTCATATAGTTTGGTCTGGTTGGGTTCAATATCAATATGCTCGGGTCCAGACCAATTATCGTTTTCGATAACGGGGCGGATATGCCAGAGAGACGAGGTCTTATTTTCGATTTTGATACTTTTAACATCTGATTGGCGAACAGGAGTTGAAAATTTGATAACGTCGTTCTGTAAGGGTTGAGGAATGCAGAGACCTACATTTAAAGTGTTAATTAAACCATTACGCATATTGACCACATACCAGTAAGTGTGAGATACAATGGACCAGATCCTTCAATCAAGCAAACAAGAGAATCGTAACGAATATCTTGATTCAACTCAACTGGGTGGAATGTGATTTCAAGCGGAACTTCCATTCCAGGCGAAATATAACCCTCCTGCAAATACACGTTAAAAAGAGTTGGCTCTTTGTTAAATTCTACTTACGGGTGGAGAAATAGAGAAATCGGGCGCAAACTTCGAAGCATCCCAGTGGAATTTGGCTCCTATGTCTCCGGTATTTTGAAGCTGAATTCTTCTTGTTGTGCAGCTCTTTTGAACAATAGCACCAAATGGAAGAGTATCGTTTTCAAGCCGAACTTCAATCCCCTGACATGCACCAGACACTAAAAGGAGTGGTTTGGAGATTCCCGCACCTTCTAGATTAATTTCTTCGGAGAAAGGAGGTATTCTATTTTGGGGCGAGAATTTGAATTCTACAGTGGCAACTCCTTTTGGCCTCAAATTTAGCTCTTCCAATTGTGAGATGATAACGCCTTGATTTGATAAGGACTCCAGGCTCGTTTGAGGCCCCAGGCTAAATTTCGCAGGAATTATGCTTTTGTTGATAAGTTTGAGAGTCTTGATCACAGTATGACCAACTCGAATTGCTCCAAAATTGATGCTTTTAGTTTCCGGTTGAATAACTTCAACTTTGAATTCAGCTCCAGTACCATTTACAGCAAAATATGTAGTTGATAGCCCATTGATCTCGATTTTAATGTTTTCCGAGTAGTTTTTAGCCTCCTTTGGATAGAACGTCACCTCGAGGTCGGTGGATTCGCCTGGTGCGAGAGTTCCAGTTCCCTTTTTAACATCAAAGATGCCCGCATCCCGCAAAGCAACATCAATTGATATTTCTTTGACATCTTGATTTGTGATTCGAACTTTTGTGGATGAGGCTATCATTCCTGGCTTGTAAATGAATTGGGTTCCAAAGTTGTGAGAACTTGCAGAGAACTTCAAAAGAGGCTTGCAGCCGACTCCTGCGATCGAAAGAGGATAGACGCGTCCATTCACAATTTGGCAGAGCGCCTTCACATTTTTGAGGACAAGGTTTGAAGTTGGGATAAAGACGATTTCACACACAACACGTTCTCCTTTTGGAACTGTGCCGATTTCTGGTTCCACACTCACGACACCGGCAACTTTAGACAAGAACTTCCAGGAAAAGTCCAAGTTGAATTTTCCAGAGTTTGTAAGAGTGACACGTTTCAATCTTTTCTCGTTGATTTGCACTTGACCGAAATCAATGGTGTTTTCAGCGTTCAAACCAGCAGCCAGTTCAAATATGGATCCATCGCTCATTTCGCTGTGCAAAGTTTCATGGATTTCATATCCTTCTCCTTTCACGTTGATTGAGACAGGAGTTGGCTTCTTTTTCACATTGCAGTGCAAGTTGAAGTTGAAGATTTTTTCAGCCGATGGCGTAAAAATGATTTCTATGGGCACTTCGGAATGTCCCCCAATAGTGCCTGATGTTGGAGAAAACTTCATAACTGGAGAACCGTCACTTCCTAGCTCGAATGATGTCTCGTTAAAGCTGAAAGCAAACGGAATAGCCTCATTGTTGATCAACTTTACTACTTCTTTGACTTGACGACCAACCAAGAGAGACCTGAAGTTGACACTGACTCTATCAAAGAAGACGTTCGGTTCAAGAGCTTGTCCGACAAGCAAAAACGGAATCACAATATTGTGTTCCAATATTTCGAATTTCCAGTAGGATTCCTAGAAGTTAATCTCGTTAGCAGCTATTGAAATCTTAGTATTCAAACCTTTAAGTCAATGGTTTCAGGAGTGAACTCAAAGATCATCTCAAACTTCTTGTTGGACATCACCGTTCCACGTGGAGTTACACAGCGGAAGACTTTTTGGTCAATATTGAGATCAGTTGTCCATTCAAATTCGTAATTAAAGCTTGTTGGGTTGACGATGTAGAATCGTTTGGTGTTCCGTACTTTCACACCACATGAGCCAAACTCAATTACTTTTGTTTGGGGAGAAAGATTACTGGGAACACCATTGTTAGCACTAGTCTCAGGGTTTCTTCTTTCGCCAGTGATATAATCACTGTCTTCTAGCTCAAAATGGCAGAACGGACGTAGACTTGCGCCAGCGACTTTCACAGATATCGGTTTCGAGTCCTTAACCAAATTATGAATATGGCCAGTCAGTAAGCTTGTGAAAATTCCGTCTTCCAATGGAGAGAATTTGACTGTGAGGACCGCAGAATCCCCAGGTTCTACAATCCCATTACTAGGAACAATACTGAAAGGACACTCATCGGAAGACTGTTCCAATTGCTGACCGTTGTCCGAATAAAACACGAACGTGTACTTCAAAACAACTTTGCCAGGATTTTTGAGATTGAATTTGAAAATCCTTGTCTGATACATCAACGTACTTTTGAACTTGATATTAGATATATCACACTCATATGAAGAGTAGTCAGCATTTGCACTTAGCAGCAAAAAGCGTTCAGGGGCAGTGCCTGGAAGAACTTCATGCTGAGGCTCTGGATACTGTTCGACAACTTTACGAGGTGTCATTGCACTGGATTCGTTGGTCATCCAACGTACAGCTTTGGCTTTGTCATCCCAGTCTATGTCAAGCAAAGGATTAATGTACTTGATTTTGGAAGCTTTACACAGAGCTTTGATGTGGCTTAGTTCTGATGGCTGCTTTGCACAATAGGATACAGACACATCTTTCTTTGATCTAGGTCTGATGTGAAGAACTGTTGGTGAAAACAAGAACTCTGCAGATTCTGAGATCCAATTTACGCGCGTCATATCACTCGAATGGTTCGTCAAAGTAAAGTTCAAAGTTTTAGTTTCACCTATGAAGCAATCTTTGAAGACTAGCTCATTTTCCGCGTCTGCTGGCAACTCTTCAAATGTCAGATCATCAAGATATCCTTCGCCAGACAGTTGAACAATCGTGTCCTCAAAGTTATTGTCAATGACTCTAATTTTCACATCAGTTTCGAACTTTCGAACTCCGAAGGCTCGGCATTTGAAGTCAATAGATTTATATTCTTGAGGGCGTAAGGAATGATACGATGTGTTGATTCCAGAACATTCAAACTCCTCCAACTCCCTTACCCATTCCAACTTGACTTTTGCATTGGTGATTCCTTCGTTCTTCAAAACGATTGGCAATACTTGAGAGGCACCAACAAGCAATTTTTTAAACTTGAGTAGAGGTAGTCCATTCTTGTTTTTCAGCATGGGAGCTTCAACTGTTACTCGTGGTAATGTACCTTCGCCACGAAGCTCGAATGAAAGAGTTTTTGACTTTGAAATATCGACATTATCAACGGTAGCTTCAAAAATTCCCGCATATGATTGGATAGAAGTTGGATGAAATGATGCTGTAACGTATCGGTACTCATGGCTTGGAATCGTGAGCTTTTTCGGTTCAACATCAAATGCAAAATCGGCCGCTGTTAAAAAATTAACATTCTGTTAATTACACTTGTAACTCACCATCAGATTTTGTTCTCGATCGGGGCTTAGTAACAATTGCCACGTCACAAGGAACCTTGTACGGATTTGAGATTTTGAAACGAACTTGTGCTTGTTGTCCAGCAAGAAAGGCCCCAAAGTAAAACACTCTGTCTTCCTCCGCATATACATTTGATTGAGTATTAAACAGCTCCAAGCGCTTGCAAACTGTTTGCTCTTCAAAAATTGATACGAAGTCTGTCGTGTTGATTCCAGGAATGCAATCCTCGGCGACAAGGCGGTATTCAATGACATCCATGTAATCATTAGGAGATCGATCAGAAATGTCTATCGCTACAATTTCTTCAAAGCTTCCTGGGCTTTCAGAATGAAACTCAACAGAAATTTGATGTTTCGCTCCAGCAGCTACGATGCTTGAGGTCGGAAATACGGTAAAAGCACCAAAATTCGAAGCATCAGCTTGCTTCATCACTTCTTTTCGATTATTTACAACCTTCGGTGCTGGTGGCGGCGAAACGGGTCGCTGTGGGCCCTTAGAAGTACGAGTCTGTGTCCTTAGCCTCTTATCGTTCTTGTCATTAAGTCCTTGAACCATTTTGTAGATAGAATATTTGAAGTCAAATTCTCCCTGATTTTCGATCGTAAATTGGCGAGTAGCTTTAGTTCCATGAACCAATGCGCCAAAGTTTAAGTCTCGAACAGGCAAAATGGAGAATCTGCTAAACACAGATCTAACTTGTAGCTTAACTGGAATGTTTGCTGTGACTTCGCCTGTCGCAGGCTCATAAAACTGACACTTCAAATTTGTGTTGTCTCGTACAAGCATTTCTTTTGTTGCCCTTACAATAATCTGCACTGCAAATGGTTTGTCTGAAGGCTGCATTATTCCCTGAGCTGGCATAATGGTGAAAATTTCTGCAAGTTCCTTGCTTTCAAACACAAAGCGGAAACCAACTTCATATTTGCCTTTGTTCTTCAACGTGCACACTTGTTTGCCTTCTTCGAGAACTTTAATGACCCCAAAATCAAGACCGCCATCGAATCCCTTTGGGAAATGTAAGTCCATCGCAATATCATAAGCTTCAGCGGTCACAATAATGGGAACTTCTTGAACTACACCGCCGATCTTCTCCGTATCAGATACTTCAAGCCTGATAGATCTCCTGCTTATTACCACGGGTTTGGTTCCTTTGAAGTCAGCGCTAACGATTTGTTCAGCAAAGGGTTCTATAATTCCTTCGATGGGGAAGACTGTGAATTCTTCCCCAAGCAATTCCACTTGGACCAGTTTCCAAGCCACAGGCATATAAGTGTTGTTTTTAAGTTTAATTTCACGCCGTTCACTTCTTCCCAGAAGGAGCTTATCAAACGAAAGCTGACGTTTGTCAATCTCCAACTCCGGTTTCACACCAATGCAAGATATTTTATAGCAATATGGCTCAGGATTGTCCTTCACACAAAAAATGAGAGTATCTTCGAAGTGATTAGCAGACCTTGGGTAGGCCCATATACTCAAGGCTTGAGACTGACCAGGCTGCAAGTCCATCGTTGGAGGGTCAAAGAAAAATACATCAGATTTGATATCATTTTTCAAGCAAATATTGATTTTAATTTCTTGCTGTGAAGGATTTGAGATTGTCAGAATAGCTCTGTTTTCTGGAAATCTGTCCAAATACTTTTCTCGAGGTTTGCTGTAGAGAAGTGGACCAAACTCAAAAGTTCCAGAGCTCGCTATATACTCTCCATGGCTGATATATTTGTCTTCTTTCAATTTTTTCCATTTGGGAAAGATCTTTTTGTAATCACTTGTCATAATTGAATATCTGCATGTTCCGACACAAGGAATGCTATATTTTGACCGAGAGCCACTAATCTCAAACTGGAGAATTTGCTCATATTTTCCAATTTCTGTTGAGTTAAATTTAACAGTGAGCTCTTTTCGCTCCTTTGGTGGAATGATCCAACGAAACTTTGTGGGTGGCTCCTCCTCAACAACAACCTCATCAATAGGTTTGACTTCTTCAGCCGCAGCCTTGGCAGCACCGCGGCTTTTTTTGCTTGTAGTCGGTGGAGGTGCTACAGGCTGGGCAACAACTGGTACAGCTGTGCTAGGGCTTGTTCCAGTATCAAGTTTCACCGATCCATCATTGTTATCCTTGGACTCATCGTCGTTTTCACTTGAAGGAGGTTGTAGAAGGAAAAGTTTCCCTTTGTGTGGCACGTCACGTTCCACTGGAAAGTACACAATTTGCTCAAGGAATGGAGCAGGAATCACATCAGCAATCAATGGTACTTCTTCAGGTTTTTGAATGGCCGGAACATACTCTAATACGCTTTTGAACACAGTTTCTTGATCAACACTCGCCACTATATCATGAATACATGCACTGCTGACATCTTCTATGTTCACACCTTCAATTTCCAAAACTGTAGTGACAGCAGGAATATCAACATTTAATGGAGCAGGAGCTGCAACTTTGCCTTTGTCTTTTTCAGTACCTTTTTCCTTGGCAACAATTGGTTTTTTCTCCACTGTTGCTGACGATGGAATTACACGATTGATATTCAACTTTTCAACATCCTTCAAGGTTAGCAAAACATTTTCAAGAGTTGAATTATACACATCCAGTCGTTTCATAGTAACTTCGTTGATAAAGGTATCTCCCGCTTCACTGAACGGAGATAACTCATCATCGATGCCCAATTTATCTTTCTCTGCTCCTTTTGATTCCTTGTCAAGCAGTTTCTTTGCCGTTTTTGGTGATAGGGCCCCTCCCCCTTTCTCTGGTTTTCCCGGTTTAATATCTTGTTTTGCTCCAGGTGCACCAGACACTTTATCTGGCTTTCCATCAGGAATACGGGGTGTAGCTCGCTTTGCGCCTCCTTTCTTCTTTCCACTTTTCAGATGTTCTTCTTCTGCTTTACGCTCCCCCATTCTCAAAGCCAATTCTTCTTCAAGGAGACGTCGTTCGTTTTTACGTTTATCCTGAAGTTCCTTCATCTTTTTCTTGTATTTCATGAGTGCTACATCATAGTGCTCCCGTTCAATGTCAGTCATATTATCATACTCTTCTTCTGTCACATCTTTTACACGCATAGGGTCGAATTCAAGCTCGCCTGTTCCTTTTTGAAGTACAAGTTCACGTTCACGAATGTGAGCTGTATCAAGAGCGAAGTTCAAGAATATAATCTTCTTTTTGTCTGCAAAAATACGCATTAACACTTTCACCATTGTGACTGGATTTTGAACATATTTTGATTCCTATATTTTAGATTAATACAAGGATTATTCAAATTTGCAGACTCACAAGTCCATCAATCACCACTCCTCTGACACAGTCTGGTTGTTGGAGTCTGTTTCTTACTATTTCCACCAAAGCATCCTCTGGTATAATCTTTTCGTCTGAATGAGAGTGATCAGACTCAAGAACTTTTTTAGAATCGTCCATAACAGTAATTGATCGGCCAATAATAGAAGCTCTTTCATCAATCCTAATCAGGCTGTCTCGCTTTACAAGCCTCTCTTCCAATGAATGAATTGTTTCCAAAAACTCATCAATTTTGATGTACTTCAGATCAAACATTGCCTGCAATTTTTTAGCTTGAGTAGTCTTTCCAGCAAATGGTGGCCCATGAAGGATGATACCAAATGCTGGGTCATGAGGAATATCTGGAATACCGGGGGATTTGATGTTGTTTCGTGGAAGATTGTCAACAAGCTCCCCAACTCCTGTCGTTTCAGGAGCTTTCCCAACTGTAATCGAGTCTGTACCAATTTGAATTGCAGCAGATTTCTTTTGCATATTCATTTTTGCTGTTTCAATTATATGTTCGGGGAGTGGTTGCCCTGGTTCGCGAGGTGGTAAGAAGAGAAGATTTCCTTCATATCCATCAACGTGGCGCAATAATTCTTCCTCTTCTTCGTAATGTTGATCGAACTCAATCGAATAGATCTCCACAGGATAATTTGTCGGGTTGATTATTGTGAATTTTCCTTCAGTTCCTTCTGCACAAGGAAGGATGGGTCCCAAAGACAGTGTTTCAGGCTCAAATTGAATGATTGGCTTAACTCCTCGCCCATGAAGATGTATTGGAATGGGCTGATTATTCATATTGATTTTCAAAGGAACAACTGATTCGTAATCTCTTTCTTCGTTTGCAGAGAATCTTATGTTCAAGATAACCTTTTCAGAAGGTTGGAGAACTCCAGACTTTGGAACGAACTCAAACTCCTTCAACAAAGACGTTCCATTTTTCTTCTTTGACCCATTTTTATCCATTCCATTAAATTTCGAAAGAACAAGATCTTGCAGTGCACAAATAGTTGACCATTCACATGGAACAGAATTCTTGTTATGTAACTGTATTGACATGGTCTTACGCAGCCCACACATGACTTCTCCAAATTCTACTTCGTTGGTTGACAAATGAAGGTCTGGTAGTGTCACGTCGGCCTGAAGTGATAAAATAGTTGTTGGCCCACCCTGAACATTGATTGGAAGATCCAATTGAACCAAACCAATCGTTTGGCTGCGAGCCTGAAATGTGACTTGAAACTCTACTGATTCGTAGTGTGGTTTTCCTGGCAAGAGCTTGACTCGGTCTGGTTCAATACTAAACCCAGTTCCCATCAAAACATTTTTGTCCAGTTGGAATGAAATTGGATGCATACTTCGATTTGTTAAAGTGAATGTTTTCTTTTTGATTGTGTTTCGAATAACGTTCCCGAAACTGCAAAGATAGTGAGCAAGCACAACAGACGACGATTCAAAAATGGTCCCGTTAGCTCTTTTGTCTTTTGTTTTCTGTAAACTCTTGAACAAAAGGATAGATGATCCAATAGTTTTGGTCTTTGGAATCAGTGGAGTCTTCGATTTGATTTCCTCTGTCAATTCAAATAAAAACTTGAGTGTCTTTTCGCGAAGTAATATTCTTTCTGCCTCAGCCTCCAGTTCAGCGTCTAGTTTTTCCTCCGATTTTAAATCTGGAGCGGGAGAAGCGATTGCTTTTTTATCCAGAGGGCTCGTACTTTTTTTGGTTTTGACCATCAAAGTATTCTTCGCCTCATTCAATGCGGTATCATATTTAGCATCCGTAATTCTGGGAATAGTCATATGAATCAGAGGGAAAATACCACTTCCTGTCACTCTGATTTTAATAGGCTCAAACAGTGCTATTTGAACGAAGAAATGCTCATCAATAGCTTCAGGTACACTGCTACAGAAGCGGACAGATATTTTCTGTTTTCCATGAGGAGCAATAGTTCCCGTACTTGGTGACACCAAAATCTTTTGCCACAAACAACTACTCGGAAATATGATTGTATTAAAGTCAAACGTCACGTTCCCGGTATTGGCGATGTTGAGCTCTTGTTCCAGGATATCCTGATACATACGCGTACCAAAGTCCAAACTCTGCTTGTCGAATGTAAAATCAATGATGGAAGCTTCTCCCTTTAAGAACAGTTCGTACTTCGGGCCACCATAGACGTCGCAAATGACTGTAGCGCTGAAACTGCTGTTTGGGTGACCAAAGAAGGACACTTCAACAGTTTCACTTTCCCCTTCTTGCAATATACTCCTTACGGGTAGAATATCAAACACTTGAGAAATGCAAACTTCCTGCTCATTGAGCTCTCCTTCAATCTTAATCGAATCCTCCAAAAAGAACCAGTTATATTCGACGGGAAGAGTGCTTGTATTAGTTATTACGAAAGTCTTTCGTTGCTCTGTGTTGTTAGGGATACAGCCAAAGTCAATATCAGATGTGCTGAATTTTGTGTTTGGAAAAGTTATTTCACTAAACAGCTCAATGAAGTCTTTCTGTGGATGCTCCGAATATGTGATTCCGAGCTTGGCATGCTCTTTACATGATATTCTGTTCGTGTTGTAGTGCGGATCGTAGTTGATTTTAAGATTTAAGATTTCCCCTGGATTCAACCGATAATCCGATTCGATTGGCTCGATACTATAAGGAATGGGACATTTAAATGCCAAATGTAGGGGTAGAAGAGACGTATTTTTGAGGGTTAGCCCTTGCGACAACAACTCGATATCTTCATCCTTCGTTTGTGCAGAGATGAACTTCATCACAGGAGGTGTCATTTCCAACAGCGGATTTATGAAATTAGCCGTAACGGTGGCCTCAATAATAACTCTTCTTGCGGGATCTTTATCCAACATAGCTTGACATGGAAGAACTTCTTTGCAATAACAAGATTTGTTTGAGTACCCCTTCACAACAATAACTTGCGATGCTCCAGGCTTCAGCAAAAATCTAGAAGGAATAACTTCGAAAGTTGGTCCCCCACCAGCAGCCAATAAAGCCGCTGCCTCTTTTTTGGACAGTCGTTCATCTTCTGTCAACCAATGAAGTGTTTGAGACCGACGCCCTCGATTGACCAACACAAATTCACGAGAGCATTCTCGGTTGCTAAAGACATCATGAAAGTCAATTGACTTCAGACTTTCATCAAACATAATAGTTGAGCCTTGTCCACGAGCAACAAGCTGTACCTCATAAACTCCATCGTTTTGAATCGCGACTTTCAAGATATCCGTAAACTTGAGACTATCGTCCAAAAATGCTGTAGCGACAATATCAATTGAAGCTCCTGGTGCAATAACACCAAATAGTGGTTCAATTTTAAAACATGATGCATCGCTGACAGTATTACAGTTAAATGATGCGGAAATAGGACTATCATTTGTGAGCGTGAGCGTCGCGACCGTGTCTTTTAAAACAGGAACTTTCCCCCAATTCAACTCCATACTAGAAAAAACTACATTTGGCCCGACTCCCATTGCGCTGATATCTACAGCGAGGGGTACTTCTTCGTTTCCAGTGATTTTGATGAACACCGGAAAATTGATGAGCCCCAATCGTTTGATTTGAATGTCCATTTGAATTCGTTCAACAGAGCGAGGCTGGATTACACCGCTTCCCTTTCGAGACGAGTATGAGTACACATTTTTTGCAGCCTCTTCTTGAGTAAGGAGCTCGTATTTAGCCGGGAAAGGCGTATCATTCTTCAAGACAATATCATTTTGGTAGTTATAACAGAGAAAGCAGTCACCATAGTCGATTATTGGTGTAGCGAGAGTGACCTGCAAAACATTAATTAATTTACACGTTTTTGATTATTTGAAAACCAACCTCAGGAACAATACTGTCGGCGAAAATAGCCAACTGCTGTAAATTCTCACCAACACCAGCGACATCGACACACAACACCTCACTATACTTTTTCAAATATTTTGGCGTGAAAAGTACTTTGATGTCTATGTTCTGAAGTGGAGGAATGATCCCCGTTCGCGGCGTAATGCTGAACTCCTGATCAGAAGTTATTCCATTGTCCATATTCATATTGAGCAAAAAATCCATTGGAATTAAAGATGTGTTCAGAATTTGGAAGGAAGACGTTGCTGGAAATCCATACGAGAGCTGTCCAAAGTCAAGTTGGGGAAGGTTGAAATGAAATGTTGGACCAATCACTTTTCCAGAGAGATTCAAAAACAAGTTTTCAGAAGCTCCCTGCCCATGTACGTTAGAATTATCGATGAAATGATAAAATGAGGACTTACTTCCAGTTCCCATTCGAGCACCTCTGAAAATGTTCCAAGAATATCGCTATTGAAAGAAACTTCGATAAGTTGCTGTTCTCCTACTCTCAATACTCCAAAATCGGGGCGAAATTGGAATTTCGGACCAAATTGACTGTCAGGTTTCAGAAGTGTGAATTTGAAGTCAATATCGCCTCTGTTCTCGAGAAATAGCTAAGATACGACGTTAAGATACAATATGAGACAAAATCTGGACGTTACTTCAAACTGATGGTGTGTGTTGATGAAGACTTCCTTCACATCGATCATATCTGTGGAGAACTTCCCTTTCGGTCCTATGCCTTCACCCTACAATACATTAGTTTATGCTATGTATGGCTCGAGTTCTTACTTTGAGCAACAACGGAAGACGATTTTGACGTCCCTCCACATCGCAAAAGACGTTTGTTGTATTAGAACCGGCCTTCTTTGGATGAAAGATGATAAAAATATCCACATGACTATTTGGCCAGATTGTTCCTTCAGCAGGCTGTATTGTGAACTCTGAATCAGTGACGAGTAGAGGGTCGTTTTCAATTTCCCGACGCTTATTCTTTAGATTGGCTCTAGTAAGTTACGTGGCAACAATTATAAGACTCTAACCTTATATTTTTGAGTGATAGGAGCGAGGTCGCATAACGCTAAGCTGTGGTTTGTTGCCTGGATGACACGTATATGTAAATGTGCTATGGAGATAGAGTGCTCACCAGTTGATTATAAAACGAGAGACACTCGACTTCTTCTTGTTTGTCAACCGCCAGTTTTCTCTTAAGTTTGTATTGTCTGTCCTCGGCAGAAGTTCCAAACGTTTTCCATTGGAACTTCGTCTGTTTTCAAGTTGTTAGTGAAAGAAATAGAAAACGACCCCACCATTTTATCACTGCGATTAAAGATTCGCATCTGCTTCATAGATGATAGAGTGATATATGTGTTATCCATTTTGATACTAGTCTTTTCAAGTCGGATGTTGGCGTCTTCGGCGTTTCCTGAAAGGACGACGCGGGTAACTTCTCCAGTATCATATTTGACAAGAAGACTGTTTGTAAAGCTTCCAGCGCGCTACGTAAAGTGTTTAGCATAGAATCCTTAAACGTAAAAGCAATTTTTCACTAACTTCAGGCTTAAAGAGGACATCAATTTGCATGTTTTTCTTGACGTCAAGGAATCCTGAGTCTGGAACAGCCTCAAATGGAGGCGCAACATCTATCATAAATTTCGCGGGTCTGTCACCAATATTCCTCACGAAAAGAGTTTTTGAGGATATGGAACGGATGGGCGATTCGGGGAAGGCGATTGCATCAGGAAAGTCGAGGACACCTGAAGAAATTGTTGATTGGGATTGTCAGTTTGGTGGGCCACAACAACAACAACATACCTCGAGCACCGTAAGCTCTAATCGGAACAAGAAACTTTTCGCGTTCTGTGACGCAGATAAGATTATACTGGTAGTCGATGAGTTCTTCGGGGACAAATTTGAGGAGGAACTGAGCCTCCATTCCAGGGGCAATCTTTCCGGACTGAATAGAATCATTCTTTAAGCCAGATATAGAAAAATGAGGATGATTGATTGGCTCCAAACGGATTCTGCGCGCAAACTGTAGGAAGAATGGGGCGTGTAAGAGATTGGCGATTAAGGCAGGAATAACTCCAGTGATCAATCACCTTGTCGTTGTTTCTGAAGGCGACAACAATCTCGTAAGTCTGAAAGGGCACAAAGTTCTGCAGGAGCAACGCGGGCGGACGCGGCTCAAACAGCGGTCGGTCCAGGGCCACGGCGCTGTTCTTTGCGAGCGCGTCCGAGGCGGCGACAAGCGCGACGATCGGCGGCGGCGGCGCGGCTTCAACGGCCGCCGCGATCAGCCGCTCTTCAATCGATTGGCTGCGCAGCGCAACAAAGTCCGACGGCTTCATTTTATACTATTAATATTTAAATAAAAGAAAGGAAAAGAGGAATGACGGAGAAAAGTAAGTGTCAGTCGTCTAGCGGCTCCATCTCTAGCTCGGCCTTTGCTCCAGCAAGATCCCACAGGGAGAGCGGGTGTTCGCCCAGGCATTCGCGTGGGAACATACCCTCCTTCTCCTCAACATCGTCATCAACGAAACCTTCGCACCAGCAATCATTGAACACTTGGTACACATGAACAATATCGCCCACTTTTAGTGCAAGTTCATCTTTTTGCTGTGGAATCCACGGCCTCTCCACCCGATAACGCATTACTTGTGAGGACAAGATTGATACTGATGTACATGAAGATCGCTTTGAATCTTGGGCCAATTGCTGAATTTCTCCTAGAGATGAAGATACTTCGCAGTTTGACTTAAGCGGTACGCTTCTCTTTTCACTCTTGTTGGTGGTAGTACTGGCGTGTACATGCACATCAATCTGAGTTGCTTCATTCACCGCTATGCTACTCTCTCGTGTTCGATTGCCCTCACTACCTGCTTCAATCTGTATTACTGGAACAGAATTTACTTGATGGTCTGAAGGCGTCGAAGATGGCGTCAATTGGGTGCTCAACAAATGTGAATCTCCAAAAGCTATCAGCGAATCTGGCCTCGATCGCTGTCCTTCTCCCCGTCCTCCTGAGATTCGCCTTTGCATATTTTTGAATCCATGACATTCTTGAGGAATAGCAGGCGGTTCCCCTCCTTCAATTTTGCCTTTCCCCCGAATCTTGCGCATTAAACTCATCACCTCAACGCTCTCTTCCTCTTTGTTTCCCGTCCGTTCCTGGAATACAGGAGGGGGGAGTGCGACAGATTTGATAACATTTTCGTTTTTGAGGTCAAGTGGTTCCAACTTTGCTGCAGCAGCATAATGATCAATTTTGGGGGACTTTGCAAAGTGTTCCAAATGATCCAAGTGGGGTTTCTTTCGTTCGTGTGCATAATGAACAAACAGAAATACAGATGCTACAATTCCTATCGCAACGAATCCCGCCGCAATCGGAAGGGCTGTGTTTGGGTGCGTCAAGCTTGTATATACTGTTGACGCGACAGTTGGTGACGACGGAGATGAGCCACTACCGCCAGGCAAATTATTGACTGCCAAATCACGCCTTTGCTGAGCAATCACGTTTTCAAGCGTTTCGTATTGTGGATATGCTGCCACGTTATGCGGGTCAACATAGTAAGGTGGCATAATGCGTACGCTTCTTGCTGAATTTGAGTTTGAATGATAGCTATAGTTCCTGCTGTTCTTTTCAGCAAATCTCTTTGTGGTGTGATTGTGTGAGATTTTCATCTGTACAATAACGGTCAACAAACAAAGCATTTTATAAAATGAATAAGTCAAATAAAAGATGTGTGTTGAAATTAATGCAACTTTGCTGTTGGAAAATCTGAATTGCGTGGTGTATCCTCATTATCGATTTCGTCCTCATCCTCCAAATCGGGAACAAATCTTGACTTTGGAGTTCCGAACCCTTCAGCGAGATCAGCCGACTCATCACGCGACATATCCATCATTTCCAATTGGTCTGAGTTTTCCGTTGTCGTTGGTTCTGGAGGTGACTGGGAGGAAACAATCTCACTAGACCGCTTTTCCCCATCGCCTATAATTTCGGACGATGTTGCTGAAATTTGACTCGGATTTTTGTTGGAGCTGTTTGTTGTACCCGTAGCTTTGTTGAGGTCTCCGATTGACAACGCAAATTCCGCTAGACAAACCCTGAAGTCGAATGATATCGTTAACAATTAATAACCGGTTAGAGGACTAACCGACCTGGGAAACATGCCTTCTTCCTCATCTGCACCTTCAACACATCCTTCACACCAACCATCTTTGTATGTTTGATACACATGAACAATTTCACCTACATGTAGGTCGAGCTCGTCGAAGCGTTGGGGTACCCATGGCTCAACAACTTTAAACCGTAGTACTTTCTGTGAAGAAACAGATACTGATGTCATAGACGAGTTTGCGGAAGCATATTCTGGATCTTGCTGCGCCTGTACTTCCTCTTTTGACAGGCTATTTGCAGAGTATGAGGCTGACGAAGGATACAGGTCCATTAACGATGTAACCGCGAGATTATCACCCGACGATACATCTGCAATGCCTGGCATAGGTCTAGCATTTGTGGAAGGTCTTGTACCAGATAGCGCTGCAGAGGTATCAATGTCCAGTGTAATGGAGTGCTTTCTTCGTGGGGCTTGAACAACCTTTCGAGGAGCGTATTCTTGAAGCTGATGATATTCTAGTGGTACTGTTTCAATATCGATGGAGTCAAGCGGAGTAAGTGCCGGCGGCGGCGCTGTGATGGGTGAGAGCTGGATTTTGTTCACATTGGGTACAAGGTTGACAGCTTCAGCGGTTGATTTAATAATATCTTGAGGCAGTTTGAAATTGTCTTCGATTTCAGCAATATATCCTCGCGGGGCTTTTTCGGCTTGGGTAGGTTCTATGCTGCCAGATTCGGCTGGTTGATTTCTGCGACCAAACTTGGCAAAGAGGAGAGCCCCGACTGCGACAAGAGCAAAAACACCGGCGCCAACGGGAATAGCTATGTTCGTAGTCGATGGTTGTGCAACGTTGTTGTTGATTGCACCATTGTTTCCAACTGTGAAGTCTTGCGCTCGTCTGAGAATGACGTGCAATAGCTGTTCTGCAGAAACAAAGCGCTTATTAAACCCCTTTTGATCAGGAACGTGTGGTGGCATTCGAGCTGTTTGTGGACTGTCGTGCAAGAATATACGTCTTTGTTCAAGGCACAATGAACACAAAGGAATCCATATCGGAGAATTGTACTATTGATATCAAAAAACATTTATGCCAAAGATGCAAAATAAAAAGACTGAAAGAACTGTCGAGCGATTATCCTAAACTCGCATCAAGTCACGTTTTTTGGCTTTGCTCAAACTCCCACGAACTTTCCCGTTTTCGTCTTCACCAGGCTCAAACGTGTAAATTCTCGTTTTATCCCACTTGATCTTGGTGCGAGATGCATTTGATGGATCATCGAGCGAATCACTGGAATGATCGACTACTGCTGGTTGAGGAGCTCCGAGCAAAGAAGTCGCCGCGATAGTTTTTGGAGAAGTAATTTCGAGTTGCTTCAATATGCTTTTTAGCGTACCATTTCTGGGTTTGTGGCCAGGTGGTGGCGCAAAATCCCCTGGTTTTGTGAGTTGATGAAGGTTTGGACCCGACAGAAACTCTTTCCGAAGATCGTCAAGCCCTAAACTTGATGCGTTTACTGATCCACTGAACGCTCGAGGCATTTCCAGACTCGATGAACTGTTCCCCACCCTCAAAAGCATGCTATCCACAGACGTCTTGGAATTTCCTCGCGAATCTAGAACAAGGTAAGTATGAGTTTGAGTATTTCATATTTACGTACTGTCGGTACTACTCAATGAAATACTCTTCTCCATTCCTTCGTCTGTTGACAGACTCTTTCGACCCACGTCACTTTTAATACCACCTCCTTCACCCTTCAAAACATTAAGCATGGCCGCAGTTATTCGCTTCTTTCCTTTTTGGCTTGCATTTGACAATCTGCTAGGTTCGCCAGAGGACGACGCAATAGAGGCGCCATCCACACTACTCATACTTTTTGAGTATGAGTCCAGAGAAAGCATGTCATTTGATGAATTAACGTGTTCTTCTCTACTCTCTGAAATGGACAGGCCATCGCCAGATGTATTAGCCTGGCTTGATAAAGAATCGGTTGGACGCGCCAACCTATCATTTCGGAATTCAAGCGACCCACGTTTGAGTTTTCGAACAAAACTATTCTGTACTAGTGAGTCGGTGCTTGGACTTTCCCCTACATCGATAGAACTCTCCGATGTCTTGACTTTGGATCCGTTCGTATCCGAAATCTGATGGTAGAGCGCAGAATATGAATCCCTTTGAGGTCTGTGTGATACAGATGACGAATTGTTATCAAAGTCACTCTGCTGTAGGCTGTTTTCAGATCCTTGTGCAGATTGAACTTGCTCCAAAGACGATGACTCAGAACCCATAATGTCTGCTTTTGTGTTTGTAATGGGTTGGACTTCCTTGGCTAGGCTGGATCTGCGGTTTGAAGTATTCAATATTCCTCGTTTAAAGTCAGCCCCTGTTAAACTAGATTTTCTGGCAAGACCATCATCGAATGAAGCAGTAGGCCTTCGGTTAGGGTCGTCACTGTTCTTGCTCCCTATCAAGTTAATACCCTCCCTTGACGAGTTAACTTGATTGTTGATGTCTTTCGCAGTAATTTTGCGCCCCCTTGTGCTAGCCGAGTTTACTGACAGTCGTGTATGCGGATTAGATTCAGCCGAGCCAAACTCTGAGGTGGATGAATTTCTCGCGCGATCGAAACCAACAAGCTCTGTTCGCAGTTGATGCTTTTTGTCAAATACAGAAGCTGATTCTGCATGATTGGTGGAATGAATGAGTTTTGATCCCAAGTTCGTCAGATGCCTTGCAGCCAAATTTGGAGAAGATGAGGCTGCAGGAGTGAGACTACCATATCCAGTATTATCGTCGGAGACGGCTATGGAATATGAAGATGTGTGCAGACCTTGAATAGAAATTACCGACCCCATAGTTGTGTTTTCTGGTGATTGTTGGGAGGCAACTTCTTGAAGACGGCCACCTTTCTTCAAAGTAGCGGAAGGAGATTGTGTGATTTGTGGAATTCCTTGTGAAGCTGATTGTGGATAAATGTTACCAAGGGGAGCTGCAGTTGTTGCCCCACTTATATCCCTCTTTTCACTTTCAAGGCCAAGACTTTGCTTCGGGGTAAGTGGCTTTGGTTCGGACACATCCGATTTACCAGCGGCGAGGTTAGCCATATCATCCTTTAAAGCAGCCTTAGTGCTTTGGTTTAATGTCTCTCTTGAGTTTTTGAGCCTTTTGGAAGTTCCAACTGAAGTGTCTTCAAGCGACCCTCCCAATCGTTCCAGACTTCCAATTGATGGAAGATTCTTCAGCCACTTTTGGATGGAGCTAAAGTCTTCACCCGCACGTTCTTTCGGTGAGTTCATTGCTTTCAAGTTCTCAGTCAATTGGTATGCAATCTGGAATATTATGTAAGAATCCATTGTGAAACGTTGTGTTATCTTACATTCCGTTAACAGAGATAAAGTCAAATATATGGGTCGAATCAGTGAGACTTGAAGATTGGTGCAGGAGGGGTGGCTAACCGGGACTGTTCTTTGTTTCTTGTGTCCCTTTGTTTGTGATTGGACCACTTTTCACAAAAATTATTTTCTTTACAGCTGAAAAAGGGAAAGAAGGGAATAAAAACAATAAAAAGAAGAAAGGTTAAGCGTCTTCTTGTCCTTCTTCTAATTTTTGGTACGCGCCAATATCTCCTCCTGCTGCGTTTGGTGCCATAACCTCTTTTCCTTTTTTCATTTCGTCGTGTTGGTCTTTAGCTTTCTCAAAAAATACCATTAATATGATTACACCTAACAAAATCACTACGACAACCGACGCTCCGACCCAATGCACGCCACCACCTTGTACCTGAGTGCCATCATTCTTTTCACGCAAATACACAATCACCATGGCTTCTTGATCACTCGAAATGTTGTCCAACGTAAATTGAACTCCGCCATTATTGGTTTTTATGTACTTTACGTTGGAATTGATAACAGTATCAGGGGTGTAGAGAATCAACGTATATTTACGGGAAGTTGGCGCCGATGGATATGCTACCTCATCATTGAAGATCAAAGGGTTGATTGTGATGTAAATATGGGCCGCAGTAGCATCTATGAGGGCTTAAATACACCGCAAAACCTGTTTATATCAATAAACTTACAGTCTACTGTCACGACTTGGGTACTATAAACTCCATCAGTACGACCTGGTGCAGTTGCAAGATATGCCTGTGTTTTACCATCGTCCGAGTACAGAGTGTACGAGTGCGTTTGTCCACGAATAATATATATGGAGAGTTGAAGTGGATCAGTCAATAATGATGGGTAGGAAGAGGGTGCTTTCGGGTTCACTGGCGGCAACGAAAGCTGAGGCAAGATGGCTGGCGTTCTAACAAAGAGAGGAATCTGGGAAAGCGCTGCATGGTATGCTGGAAGTGTCTTGGCGCCTTTATAGACTGCGCCAGACCAGAAATCAAACCAAGTCCCATTTGGTAAGAAAATATTTTCACGGAGGGTAACATTCGTGTAAACTGGAGCAACAAGGAGAGCACGCCCAAGCATAAATTGGTATTGAATTGTTGGAGTTTGAAGGGACAAAGGCTGGAGTTCTGGAAATTCGAGCGACATGGGGCGAACCATTGGAACTCCAGTGGTGTAGGCTTGGTAGGCAAGAGTGTATAAGTAGGGGATAAACGACTGTCTAAGTTTAAGATATTGTCTTGCATGACTTGTATATGGCTCGCCATAGGCCCATGGCTTTCCGATACCACGAATGTAAAATATTGGGGTAAACACCTTCCACTGCAAATCGCGGATAAATTGGTCAGGCGAGTTTGCGCTGAATATGTCCAATTCAGTCGAAACCAAAGAAAATCCACTGATACCCGCAGTCTGGATGGCTGGAATCTGAGTACGGATGGACTCCCAAGAAGTGGATTGATCACTAACGCGAACAGTCGCACTTCTTTGGATACCAGCCCAACCATTTTGTACACCAATAATAAATGCTCGCTGTTGAATGTTGCTTTCAATAGCTCCTTCTATCGCATCACATGACTCCAAAACAGTTTGTGCTGAACTGGAAGACGCAGACTGGCCATCCAGTAGACGAATATTTGTCTTGTTTTGACTTGTTGATTCGTTGAAAGTCTGCGTAAGACCAATGCTGACAGACAAGTTTGTTTCAGCCAACGAGGTCGACGCAACAACTAAATAGTTTTGCGTAGTCGATGGAGATAAAGCCGAGCCACAACCATCTCCTGCAACAATATACTGTAAAGGTAGATCGAGTCGGAGGTATTGTGCCGCTGAAGACGTCAAGTTAAATGGATCTGAGTAGCAGCTGATATCACCAACACCAAAACTGGAGATAGGAGGCATGTGACTACGACCAGTGAGTTTGGTATAAGTATTCAATAGAGGAAGAAGCGTTCCGGATACAGTTGTGTCTAGCAGAATGTAGGCGTCATATTGTGTTTCGTTGTGCTCTGCGGCCAATGTATTTCCAAAGCTGTAGATACCAGTTGAAAAAGTGTTTCTGAGGATACCATAATTCGAGGTTGTGAAATATAATGGAGCGGGGCTAGTCGACGTGTTTGAATATTGTACCTATTAATTTACGGATTAGCTTCGCATATGCTAACTGGCTTGTTCATACGTTGATGGTCTTATTTCTTTGGTTGATATAGCCATTGGTTTGAATACCGCCTCCATAAGTTTGCCCGTTTTTCTGTTGGGAAGTGTACTGAGTGGTCGTTCCAGCAACGACGTCAAAATCAATAGGCCACAGCTCCTGAAATACCGACTGCTTTGAGTTACTTGTATATACTCCAACCAAAAATGGTTTCTTGGTGATTGTCACAGTAAACACTGGCCCGATGAGCAAATATTGAGTTTGAGTCTCTTGAAGGTCATATTCATTGGCTGGAGTTGTGTCAAACGCCGGATGGTTGGAAACAATTGAAAGTGTCTCGACTGCGGGCGTCTGTTTGAGCGTCGTTTGAAGGCGGATTACGTCGGGTTGGAGGAAAGAGATTGTGGATGACGTTGTTGCAGTTGTAATTTGGAATATATGATCGGTGACTTGTTTGAAATTTACGACATTTGTCGCAGCAATCGCTGCGACCAGAGGCGTCAAACACGCGTAAAGTATGAGAGGAAGGACTTGGATATGCATCAATTCTCAATGAATTTGAATGGGATTTACACGAGGGTAAAATAACGAGAATCCCTTGTTTTGGGAATACATTACAACAAATGAACTGAGGAGGACGGAATATGAGATAAGGGCAGAAAGGAGGACGGAAGGAGGCAATGACGCCTCCCACATTTCTTCGCTCAAATACGAAACATGTCGTGCACTCCAATGGCTGCAGCCGATCCATACTGCGGATTCCTGGCACCGCTTCCTTCTGCATTCACTGCGTAAGTGCCCTAATTGCTCTGTGTATGGGCATTCATGGGGGGTTGCTCACCTCATCATTCCCACCAGTTCAGGAAACACGTCCGCCACTGCCGCACTGAATCAGTTCATGCCAACGCTTCAAATCTGTCCAAGTAAGTGCCTACAAGTTCATACCTGTCAAAATCGCTGATTTGATTGACAGACCTTAACGTAACTCTTGCCCCTCTCCTCTACTGCTTTGGATCCCTCGGCCCTTGTAATGGCGCCACATGGTCGCTTCCTTCTGACCCAAGTAAGATTGAGGAAGATGCGGCGTTCTTCAATAATTTGAAGGTTACAAATTGTGATTGAGAGTGGCTGACGTTCTTTTCGCTGATGCTGCAATTAAGATCAATGACCTCAGTCCTGCTCTCACAAAGGCTGGCTTAAAGCCTCTGTGTTATGATGCTTGTAATGCCATGGCAAAGCCACTTGTAACCTGCGCGTAAGAGTATCTTGGTCGGTAAACCTAAAAACTAATCTATTGGAATACCTAGCGCCCTTGCATTAATCGGTGTCAAGTCGACTTCTGATCCATGTGCTGGTCTTCCAAACACCAACTGTATTTCTCTTCCAGGTGATTCTAAAGGAAACACTCTGACTTGGGCTGCAACTGGCGGAATTCCGTTTGTCTCTGCCGCCGGAACTCCAGCTACAACTACTCCAGCTGCTACTACCACCAAGTCTAGTGCGGAAAAGCTGATGTTGGGAGCCTCACTCTTGGCCGTAATCTTTATGTTGTAACAAACAGTATAAATGACACGGTACAGATCTCATTTACTTTTTCCTTTGATATGAAATAAAAGAACTTTCGTTTTATTCAAAATCATATGAGGTGCCGAAGGGAAAAAAGAAAACAGATCACAAAAATGAACTGTTCTCATCGGCTATTGCATCGGCTATCCACGGGAGCTCGGCTTTCGACATCTTCAAAAGCAAGTGCACAAGCCTCTGGAATGGTTGGAGTGAGAATCCAGGCAGGAGTCAGCAACATGGCCTCTCAGTTTGGTGGATTGACAAACACAACCTTTGCAGCAAAAGCATTCTCAGCATCTCCAAACAGCTCATTTGGATCGTTCTCATCAGCTCCGTCTTCTTCGACATTCTTTGGATCGTCGGGAGAATCAACTGGGTTTTCATCCACTTCGTCATCTTCCCAGTCATCTTCCACCTCGTCCAACTCACAGCAGCAACGAAACGCACAGGCATTCGCCAACTCGGCAACTGGCTTGAATGCAATTGCTCAAACAACGTTCCTTGGAAACACACCGGTTGCGTTGGCCGAGAGCATTGCACGCGAAAGCGTACTGCTAACTGGGGCCGATGTTGTTACTTCTATTGTAGATGATCTATGAAGGTCCCTTTGGCGTGCACTGTGTTTAGTGCGGTCAGAGGGAGTAGAAGTTAGGAGGTGTTTGATCAAGGATGATGGAATACGTACTTTCTTTCAATAAAGAATATGAAAGAGAAGAATGAGAACTTATGGTTTTGAGAGGAAAAGAAGGGTTTTCTGTGAACGATCATCTTTGAAACAATTTTGGAACAAGAGAATGCCCTCACACAGCACAACGAGTGTGTTTAGTGGAGCAAATGGGGAATCGGCAGGCAAAGGCTGCAGTGACAGCGAGTACAAGGAGACAGAAACGGAGACGGTGACGGTGACGGAGAGCAGCTTAACGGACAAGTGCAAGTCGCCGTCGCTTCTCTCTCGCGGGATTTCAGCGCTTCCTCCGACGGCGAGCCCGACCGAGCAACCTAATCAGTTTGACTCGAGTGCCGCGGCCTTTGTTTCAAAGTTTATTCAGATGGTTGTGCGACAGCGATCGTCTCTTTCTGGCTCTGCAGCGACAGAGACCCCTCGTCAACACTCCAAACAACAACAACCACAACAACAACTACAATCGCACCAATTCAACATTCCGCCGCCGTTTTGGACACAGCTTCTTCCGCTTCATCTGGACGTGTCGGGCCGTGTCGGTTTGCTTGAGCGCTGGGTTGTGGCGTATGAACCTGGCGCCGCTGTTCCCGCTTCGAAGCTGACCGACTTGATTCTGCTCTCTCAGTCTCTGTACTCCCACATTCGGCTGCTGCCACTTCATCCATTTGTTGCGGCATCAACAAAGAATCAATCACATAGAGTGTCTCTGAGGTAGGTGTCTTTGCCATCGTCTAATGTACCCTCTTTTGCCAGGTCCTGATTAATCGAACACTTTATTTAGGATATCTACTGCAGATGGTTCGCTTCTCTCTTCAGATTCGGCTTCCAATAATTCCCTTGATGATACCTATTCTTCAACTTCTGTCTCTGCTTTCTCTCCAACTGCAAAACTTCGCGCTTATCGCTTCAAATCAGCAACAACTCCTCACGGTGGAATACTTCATCTCTCAGTAGTTTATGATGCTTCTGTCTCAAGCATTGATCTCGCTCCTTGTTTTTCTCTCGTTTCAGCTTTTCCCTCCGCCGATATTCCCTCGGGAACTCCTTATTCCTCCACTCCTGCAAGCTCTGTATCTCCTTCTGCTGCTTCCTCATCCGCATCGTCTCCTGCTTCACCCATCCCCATTGTTCGTCTCGATGAGAACGGGCTAGAAGTTGTTGATGAGGTTTGTTTCCTTAATGAGAAGTCTTAGAGACTGATAAACTCGTCATTAGATTTGCCCTACATCTACATATTCACACCACCACAGCCACAAGCCACGAAGTCCTGCTCAAGTGTATGACTCAATGTCTGAATCAGAGTCTGAAGATGAATATACCCCTCCGCCATCGATACAAACACGCGATAAGCTGCGTCGAGAATCGATAGAAAGCACCTTGTCATCAAAATTCAAACCCCTATCTCTGCAATCACATCCGTCGTCATTTACATCCATTTTCAGCACCACTCCGCCACTTCGAAATAATACCTTGAGCAATAACTATACCCAGCATCTCACAAATCCACTGCCGCCCCGATTTCCCTCTTCTTCATCCTCATCATCAGCTTTTAACCCGCACAACCCAAGCCTTCACCCTTCACCCTCTACTTCTTTTGCTCTTCCGTCTGATCTTCTTTCTGGATCTTTAGTTGGTTCATATGAAGAATCAATCCTAAACGGTCGCATGTCGAGCCTCCCGAGTAAGCCTGTTCGTTTTACTGCTGAACTACATGCTGTGGCTGTTGGGAAAGTCAAGAACGAAAAATTGAAAAACGTTAAACCTATTCGACTTGGATTTGATGCCTGTTTTTATGAATTGGGTGGTGGCAGAAGTGCTGACGAAGAGTTTGGTGGAGTAAGTCCATATGTTGGAAACGTGGACGTAGAAGGGTTGAGTGGACTCATTGATGAAGAAGAGAGTGATGAGATCAAGAAAATGAGGGACGAATGGATTGGCGGCTGGCGAGTTCCACCTCGTGGGCAAATTCAAGTTCTTGTCAAGAATAGTGTTGGCACTGCCGTCAAGTGCTTCTTGCTGCCATATGATTTTAGGGATATGCCTCCTGGAACTAAAACGTTCTTGCGGCAAAAATGCTTTGTTGGGAAGTTGGGCGCTGGGAAAGAGCGGTTGCGAGATGCGATCCACGTTCATTTCCAGTGCACAAGTAGGAAGCGTGTTTACTTGACTCGGCAGATTCGTGTAGTGTTTGGGGGAAAGGGCGTTGAGGGGGATGAAAAAGGTAGAGTGATAACAGAAGGACCTGGAGAGCCGAAGTATATCGAAATACCTGGCGGTGCTACTCCTGTATTTTTGCAACGAGATGATGGCAAGATTTTAAGCGGACGTGAAGAAATTTTAAGTGGTAGCAGTCCCAGTAGGCGGAGCTTTAGCGGAGGTAGTTGGTTGGGAGGTGGAGGAAGTTTGAATGGTGGAAGTGTTGGTGGATTCACATCTGCTACAGCTGGTGCAGGAAGTATTCCCAGAAGAAGCAGTTTAGGTGTCAGTATGATGCAATTTGGTGAGTTTGAACCTTCTTGATGTTTCTATTTTGTCTGACTCTTGTTAGCTGGTGTGAATCTCGACCACCCTTCTCCACCTGCGCAGCAACCTCCACAGCGGATATTAAGAACGAGTGCCAGTGTAGAGAGTTTCCGACGTCCTAGTGCTTTGCAGCGAGAGGCTCTAAGTGTTGACGATGACGACGATGGAGACCACGATCTCTTTGCTGCACAACCTTTGCCTTCGCTCATTGTTGAAGAGCCTCAAAAGTCTGCTGGTATGTGGATGCCACCGCCACCCTCTCATAAATCGAGCTTGAGCATGGCTTTGAGTATGTCGGGAAGTAGTGGAAGTGTAAGTTCCAGCACCGTCACAAGTGGTGCCACTACTCCAAAAGCTCTGGGAACTCGTTCAAGAACTGGCAGCGGAGTTCTTTCAGAAGCAATTAATGGGGAAAAACTGGGAAGTCGCTTGAGGATGGAAGTGTTGGATGATGTAAGGATGGAACTAACTCCAGAGAGCGAAATCGGTGTTGAAATTGCTTCGTCTTCTGCCACCTCATTCTCGTCTCCATCTGCCAAAAATTGCGCTTCACCTGGTACTGTTGGTATGAGTGTAAGTGGAAATAACGTGTGGTCGGAAGGTTTTCGGTGATACCCTTTGTGAAATAAAGCTCGCATTCAGAAGAAACTGACGTGAAAGAAAAAAGAAAGTTGTAACGACTGACGCCGGTTTTACTTCATGGAAACAACGCACACACTTGTTTCAACAAATGGGAGAAGAGGAACTGGAAAATAAATAAATTAGGAGATGGTAGATCTCCATCATTCGGCGCGTTCGGTCCCGCTCCGTCCGCAGTTGGCTCTTCCCCGTCGCCGAGGCACAAATTGAGCAATTCTCCTTCAAACAGGATGATCGGTCCTACTTCGTACTCTTTCGTCATGAATCCTAACTTCCAATGTGAGTTCCTTTCTTCCTAACACTTGAAATCCAACTCCACACAGATCATACCAGTCTTACTGCAAGTACCAGTCTACAGCATGTGACTTTATTTAATCTGGATTCAGTTGACTTGAATCAGTTTCTCATTGAGAACTTCCTTCTTGGTAATGTCACCATATCCAACTCCCCGTCTTCATTGGCCATTGTCGATGAAACAACAAGCATTTCAACTTCGGAGTATTACGGTCTTGATACGCTGGGTTGGGATGTCAATTCATACCTCAACCCCTCAATCACAGCAGCATCACCTTCTCCTCCCACACAGAATACTCGGAAGATATCAATCAAGGACCTACCTCTAACAAAGCAAACCGCCCTCAATTCTCATATTGAAGCGCTCAAGTTTCATCGAAGCAAAGAATTAGTGAAGAATGACTTCAAGAAATGTCACTTTTGCGCATTCCAAGGTACGACAAGTGCACGATTCATGAAACATTTACAAAGTGTTCATGGAATCACGCGTTGCCCTTTTGGTGGACGAGATGGCTGCACCAAGGAACTGAATTCAACTTGGCGGGAACACTGTATTATTTCTCACAGTAATGCTCCACGACCTGTCTGCCCTGGTTGTGGAGGATCTTTCAACTCTGTAACTTCAAGATTTCGGAATCATTTAATGCAGTGTCGCATCCAAAGGAATGGCAGAAATATTCAGTAAAGACTTGTTGCCAACTGCTGATATATTTATTTTTTTAAGAGTAAAGCAGAGCTTTGAAAGCTCACTTTTTCGTAAGCTGTATTCCAACCTACAGTTGTAATAGTTAAAATGGCACAACTGCTTAAATCCAACAATAGGGAGGCGATCACGTTCTCTTTTGACTTTCAACAAATTTTGGGCATCAACTCGAAAACGCGGCAGTTAAGCAGTCCCCCAAAATTTTTCAGCCACACCACCGTGTATTGGTGCATTTTGGTGCGAAAGGGGCAGATGTTATCCTGACACTTAAGTTATTTTCCTTCTGTAAAGAAAGTTGATAGTTTTCTTTCTTCTCTATACCTACACAATCAATAAATGGAAAAATAACAATTTTACTCGCTCAAATGCATTAGGAAATGGAAACAGACACTTTTCTTAATTAAGGTCTGAGTCATAAGGAACTTGTGTCCAAAAAAAGGTGCCAAACCCACTTCAACCACCAATGCCTCCAAAATCGGGGTTAAAAAAGCCGCAAACAGCTTTGATGGTAAAAGCAAGAGATGAAAAGACATAAAGGAGTTGTTTGGGAGTGTCCAGCAGAGCTGGATGACCAAGTTATTTTTGAAGAATGAAGAAATAAAAGTACTCATTATTGATCAAGGTGAGCTATGGATACATTTATATATTAAACTGAAATGTTTTTAGAATGGTGGAGCAATTGTTGGTCGTTCCCAGTGGTGTTTGCCGTTTTCATGCTTCATGTGTGTATTGAGCGTCATGGGATGGGCCTTTTGAACGTGGTGTAAGTGTCTAAAGTCAACGTCACAAGACGCAACAACTGACTGCATGGTCGCAGTTCCGACAAATTTAATCAATTAACAATGGTGATGCGATGTCTAGGACATGAGTGGCAGCCTCCAGTGCAAATTCACCATTTTCACCCTTTTTTTTTGGTAGTTGACCCCACCCTGATGAAATGTTCACTCTCCATCCAGATCATCATAATAAAGAAAGTTCCAAATTGTGAAAATAAGAAACAAAATGGTGACCCCAATCCTGAGTAGCTGTTATACTAGCAACCAAATCCCAAACACATATTCCAAACCGCAACATTGGAGGAAAATTGAATTGAGTTCGCTGTTCAATCATAACATTGCAAAGGAGGTCTGTATGTAGAGGAAGTGCACGGGGTCGGGTGGGTGTTTCGGGAGAAGAACCTTAAACTTTATTACAAATACAGAACTTGCGTACAACACTTCCCCTCAAGTTCTGAAGAAGTGTATACTAAATAAATAAGTAAATAAATAAGATTAGTGATATTAGTATTAAGTAGCTGAATTGGACCACCACTTTCCCCAGGAGTGAATTACAGCCAAAGTGATTGTTGATTCTCGTTGCAGTTCTTCCAAGTATCCTTGTACTCGTTGTAGGGCAGCAGTGGGGAGAGTGCGGAGTCCAAGTTGGTTTGAGAACTCAGGGAATTTGACAGACGATAAGGGCTTTGTTAGTCCATCAGCTGGTTGATTCTTGCTGCGTGTATCAATTGCCTGCACGACTCCATGCTTGACTAGATCGCGAATGTGGTGGTAGTGAATGTTGATGTGTTTTGATCGGTTGGTGTAGGTGTCACTTACACACATACCCAATACTCCTCGATTGTCTTCTAACACTTTGATGGGTCCTAGGAGTGTCAGGTCACACGCAACATAGATGTTCATCAGGGCTTGGATTTCCCGTCCTAGTTCTGAAATCGCGATGTATTCTGCTTCTGTGGAGGAGATGATGGTTGCAGGTGGCTTCGCAGATTTCCATGATATGGCGCCTCCTGCAAGTGTTATCATATATCCTATTTGTGATCGGCTATCGTGGTGGAGGGCATACGCTGCATCTGCACATCCGATTGGGTCAATGTCAGTGCACTTGGCGTCGTAGTAGATTCCCTGGAATCTGGTGGACTTGACAAACTGGAACACTTGCATAAGTCCCCTCCAATGCTTCTGTGCAGGGTCTTGTGCAAACGTAGAGAAGAGGGACAGTGCAACTGAGAGATCAGGCCTGGTATTTATGGTGAGGTAGTTTAGGGTTCCAAGGGCTTCCTGGTATAGTTCTTGGTCCCAGTTGAGGTCTTCGGTTGGGTCATAGAGTTTGTTGTCTGGCTCATAGCGGGGGGCAATAACTTTTGAGTTGGTTGAGGGTAGGGGTGCACTGGTTCTTTGGTTTCGGTCAATCTGAGTGCGGTAGGGAGTGTTGGTAACATAGTTTGGATGGCGGCCGGGCTGTCCTTCACCAAGATGGTCCTTGAATCTTTCCAAGATGGTTTGGATGTACTTGCTCTGGTGGATCATGATGGAGCCGTCCTCAAAGTGCTCAATTTCAATGCCGAGGCACATGGTAGTAACTCCAAGGTCTCGTATCTTGAACTTGCTTTTGATGTCAGAGATTGCCTCGTCAATGACTGCACTGTTAGTTCCAAAGAAGACTAAGTCGTCCACATATGCTAATAAGTACACGACTGTGGCGCCTCGTTTCCTGAAGAAGATGCATGGGTCTGCTCTGGACTGTTTGAATCCACAAGATGTCACTAAGTGGGACACCAGAGTGTTATACCAAAGTCGTCCAGCCTGTTTCAAGCCATACAGTCCCTTCACTAGTTGCAGGACAAGTCCTTCTGATAGTCCATAGCCTGCTGGTGGTCTCATGAAAATGACTTCTTGGAGGACTCCATGAAGGTATGCTGATGATATATCAATCATTCGGGTTGTCCATCGCTTCTGGACACAGAGAGCAAGGAAGAGCCTAAATGTTGCACGTCGAATGACAGGTGAGTAAACCTCAGTGTAGTCGACTCCATAGCGTTGGGTGAATCCTTGGGTAACTAGGCGAGCTTTGAATCGTTCCACTGTTCTGTCTGCATTGAGTTTACACTTGTACACCCATTTGCTTCCAACAATATTGGCTCCAGCTGGGAGGTCTGCAATCCGCCGTTCTTTGAAGGTGCCCATAGCCTTGAGTGATGCCTTTTCCTCCTGTTCGGCTCGTATCCAGAAGTGACGGTATGGACTTGCCATGGCTGCTGCGCGGTTCTTGGGTTCTTCGTCAGCTGGGGAGATATACGTTGGGAGTTTGTCGGTCATGGGGTTAACTCCTGGTAGGTGGTCTATTGGGTTGAATACTGTCCATGCGTGTGTTGGTTTGAGGTCATTCCATAAGCTGCTCCAAGTTTCTTCAAACTGTATTGTGTCGTCTTCTGTGGGCTCAGGGAGGATTGTTGAGGATTGTTGGAAGCGTGATTCAAGGTTGATGACAGGTTGTTCAGAGTGGTTATGTAGTTTGCAGAGTAGGGCTGTGAGGTGGTCACGGGTGGGCAAGGCTGGGGTCTTGAATCCAAGTTCTTTGCAGAGAAGTGATACAAGGTGTTCTTGGCCTGTATTGTTGTTTAGTTGAGTGTTTTTGGGAGGTTTTGGTGTACCTGGTGTGTATTCATCATCTGTGTCATTGTCTGAGTCTGATGATTCCTCGTCAGATGATTCAAGTGGGGGTGGTTGCATGGGTCGCGGCCTTGTGTTGCGCTGTTTTGGGGTGATGTCTGGAGGTTTGAGGACTGTTGAGGGTGGGTCCAGGGATGGTATTTGTTCTGGAGAGAGTTGGAGGTGGTGGGTTTGGGGTTGACAGTTTGCTGTTTGGAAAGTTGTTGTGCATTGGGGGTGGGTTGTAGGTGCTTGGAGGGTGGTTTTTGCTGTTTGGTTTGTTTGCTGCGTTTTCTTTTGTTGTTTATGGATTTTGCTGCTTCTGGGACCAGTGGTGAGTTGCTCATGTCACTGATGACAACTGGATCCATGGGGTTGCCAATGATTTGGGATTTTCTTCGGAGGAATGCGCGAATTTCTTCTTCTGCTGCGGTGATTTCTCCTGAGAGAGTGTTTCCAATTGGCGGGCTTGTGATTCCACAAAAGGGACATCTTGGATGTCTGTTGGTCGTGATGGTATCATGGGGAACACGTCATTGTCAAAGGTACAGTCAGCATGTCTTCGATATATGACCTGTTGGTTTGTTCAATATGGTTGAATGACATGATTAAGGATGATGCTTACTTTGCCTGATGCAATGTCAAGTAGTCGGACGTGTGTTCGGGACATGTGGCCAATGTATATCGCTGGGGCTGTTTTTGCGTCCAGTTTCTCTCGTGTCGATTTGGTGCCATCAGTGGGGTTGGTTTTGGTCTTATCTGACTTTTCCAAGTGGTATTGAACAGCAGAACCAAAGACTTGGTAGTGGTTGACGTAGGGTGCGTGGCCTGTCCATTCTTCGTCTGGGGAGTAAACATCTCGGCTTGTCACTGGTAGTTTGTTCTTGATGTCATTGGCATGGATGTAGACAAGATCCCAGTCTGTTGCTGAGAGGTTTGGTGCACCAGCAATGAGTGAGCGCATGACTGTTGTCAGGTTAGTGTGTTGGTTGAAGCTGTGGTTTTAACATACTGTCACACAGGGTTTTGATGTGGGATTCAGCGACTCCATCTTCTTCAGGTGTTTTGCGGAGTGTGGGTTCCACTGTGATATTGTTTGCCTTGCAGAAGTTGAGGAAGGCTGTTGAGAAGAGTTCACCCTTGTCCATTCGGATGCGTTGCACACGGACTGGTCTGTCGACTGTTTCGTTCAGTTGTTGGATCAGCTGGATGGTGACAACAAGTGCATCGCTCTTTGCTCTCAGGGGGTAGACCCAGGATTTCCTGGTGCGTTCGTCCACAACGACGACTAGGTAGATGTTTCCAAAGCGGTCTTTGCCAAGTTTTACTACGTCAACATGGAGTGATGCTCCCATTCCATAGTCGCTTGGTCTGGAGGCATTGAAGGGGGCTCGTTGCTTCTTTCCTGGTTGTATGGTGAGTATTTGTTACAAATATTTTGGGGTTTTTTGTACCTTTGGCACAGTCTGTGCATTGGCACTCAATAATGGCAGATAGTGGTAAGTCAGCTGTTGTGCGGTGGCGGATCATATAGCGTAGGCGCTCAACTGAGGTGTGTCCAAGCACTTTGTGGAGTCGGAGGGAATCAAGTTTCAGTCTGTTTGTGAGGTCTTCCATGTATTTCCTTGATAGTGCGGTGCCAACGTGTGGGCGGTATCGCTGTAGCTGGGAGAGGGTCTGGCCATAGAATTGGGTAGAGCGGGTTGGTTCGTTGATGGTAGGTATGAATGGTAGATTGAATTTCATTTTGACAAGCATGACGCGGGTGTCCTTTTCGCGGTTTGGAGAGATGCCCTCTTGGTGTTCATAGATTGCAGACTCATTGTCGTATCCAAAGTAGTAAAGTCCTTGTCGGTTGAGGGTGGCTTGGGGAATGAGGTTTGCTGGTGATGAGGGGCAGTATTGGGCATTATGGCAGTGGATTTCGAAGAGAGTTCCGTCGTCTCTTCTTGCTGGGATGATAGCATGTCCTGAACCATGTGAGAGGAGTGGTGTGGCTGTGGCTGAGAGTGCACCAAAGTCACTCGGAGGTGTTCGTTTGATTTCTGAATTTGGGAATATATTTTTTATTATTAATTCACTTCATTTTTGTTGGGGGTGGGGCTAAGGTATGGGTTGCGGGTGGTGTGAAGGGGTTTGGGGTAGGGTGGGTTCAAGGCACATATTTTCCATCAACATTGTCAGTTCTGATTTCAAGCCATCTTCCCAGTACGTACCTTTGAAATAGCACAGGTCTCTGATGATTTCAGAGTTTGCTCCAGTGTCCACGACAGTGCCAAAGACGGTAGGAGGTGTTGAGCTGGCGACGAGGTTTTCGATGGAGGGAATGTGTGGAGGGTCAGATTCAAAGGTGTCGCAAGGTGTGGTTGTTGGTGGCGGTGAGGATGGTTGTGATGGTAGGGTTGGGGCTGTTTGGGGTGTTGGGTTGAGGCTCGCCCGTGCTGATGACGGGCTCAAGAAAAACTTGGGTCATTGTGGCTGTTGTATTCGGCGGTTGATGAGTCCCAGTTTTGGTTGTTGGGATCGTCGTCATACATGTTGAAGTCGTCAGTTCCACTGTTGAATTCCGTCGCACCACCTGCAAAGTTGGCAGTTTTGTTTGGGCATTCGCGTGAGAAGTGATTTGGGTCTCCACAGTTGTAGCAGCCTCGTTGGAGGTTATTTTGAGGTGGAGGTGGGTATGGTGGGCGACGGGGTGTTGGGCGGGCCATGGTGTTTGCTGCGAAGTTGCGGGTGGGGCCTCCTGCAGGGGCAGGTGGCTGCGGGCGGTTGAGGTTTGGGTTGGAGTTGGGGTTGGGGTTCCATATGGGTTTGGGCGACCATCACGTGTTAGCCTTCCATGGTAGTTGGGGTTGAATCCGTTTGCATCAAGAGTGGCTGGTCGTCCTTGAGTTCCTGCCAGGTATTGTTGCTGTGGCGCAGGTTTGAATGGTGGTGGTCGAACAGGGTTGGGAGTGGGTGGCAGGTTGGGATGGAGGTTGGGATTTGTTTGTTGGATTGCTGCCATGGCAGCAGCAAAGGCTTGTTGGTAGACGAGGTTGGGGTCTTGGACAACAGTGGCTGCGATGGTGGTGTTGGTTGATGTTGGGGGGGTGTCAACTTTGGTATCCAGCTTTTTCTTCTGCGCGTGCTCCCGGATGAACGTGTACAACATCACAATGTTGTTGGTGCTTGCGTCGAAGTCACGGAGGAGGTGTTGGGAAACAAAGTCGGCATATCTGTCGTCGAGTGCATTGAGGAGGACTGTGTGTGCAGCGTGCTCGGTCAGTTGTGGTTTGTTCAGGTCACTGTTTTGCCCAACGTCGATGGCAGTTGCCCAGTTGACTTGGAAGCGGTGGATGAGGGATTCAGCCGTTTCGTTTTCCTTCATGCGGATGTTGTAGTAGTCTGCATGAATCTCGTGCGCCTTGCGTTGGGTTGTGGTTTTGACCTGGTTTGGTTTGGTTTGGTTATTGGGTTATTGTTTGTATGATGTGCTTACCTGTGACAGGATGTTCTGGATTGCGTGGTAAGCGAACGTACAGTTCTTGATAATTGGCTTGATGGCGGGTCCAGCGTGTTTGCGGATGGTTCCCATCACAGAGTAGTTGGCTGATTCACTGCATGGGAAGATACTGCCAGCATCTGTGAACTTGTAGTAGAGGGTGGATCCGTTTTTGACTGCAGCGACGAAGTGTTCGTTGATGTTGGAGTACTCGACATCGTCTTCTTCGAGTTTGGCCTTGGCTTCGTCCAAGGTGAGTCCCTTGTTGGCGATGTTGTTGATCTTCGATGGTTTGATGGTCGCGAGGCGCTCCTTCTCAGCAATGAAGGATTCGAGGGCGCTCTGATTTCGTTGTTAGTTATTGGGTGGGTGGTGGTTGGGTGTTGGGTGGTGGGGGGCATCTATTGCATGTCGTTTGAGTTTTCATCCTCTTCCATCCTGGCCATATTAGTCCGTTTTGATGAGTCTCCACACTTAAATTCGATTGTTGTTGTTGTTTGGTTGGGTTTTGGTGTTTGATGGTGATGTTTGATGGGGTTGTGGTTGTAGTTGTTGTTGTTGTTGTTGTTGTTGTTGTGCCGACAGACTTTAACTGCGGTTTCGTTGTTCCGACAGACTTTAACTGCGGTTTCGTTGTTCCGACAGACTTTAACTGCGGTTTTTTGGTGGTGGTGGTGGTGGTGTGGTGGTGTGTTGGGGGGTGTTGGGACTTACGATCCAATCGGAGACTGCGGTGGTGTCGAGGGATTCCAACATTGGGAAGTCGAGCTTGATTTGCGCGTTATTGTTCATGCTTGCTTTTCGGTAGGGCGTGTGAGAACTCTTGATCTAGAGGAAGTGCACGGGGTCGGGTGGGTGTTTCGGGAGAAGAACCTTAAACTTTATTACAAATACAGAACTTGCGTACAACAGTATGTTCAGTCGTTAGATCACAGCTTCTGTAGGAATCCAGTACAAATCAGTCAAAGATGTCCATTCTTGGCTATATCATTCGTGTTTATTGGCGCGAGATGATTGTACCGTCCTTATCGCAGCAGTGGTCTTGGTTTGCATGGGCAAGTCATTGTTGTTGACCGAAACTTTCCAAACTTAATACCGTTCTATCCAAATAAGATTCATTATTTTTTTATTATCTGTCTCTAAGCATGTACTGCCAGAACCCAACATGGAGATTCCGTTTTAATTGCTGATTCAGTGAGTTGGAATCTACGATTGATCGAGGCTGCCAAGGCTGAGCTTGCCAAATTGAAGTGTCCATCACCTACTCAAACCAGAAGTGGCAATAATGCAACAGCAGCTGAAATAGACATATGTTGTAGCTATCCCTTTTGTTCTAGTATTTTTCCAATAGTTTTCCAGTTTAAGCATCCCAACAGAATGAAAACTGTCCAAAAAAGTATTGAATTGTCCAAAATGCATTGCCCCCAAATCCTTGCGCTTTTTTTTTTTTGAAGAGTCATTTGTTTGACATTCAGGTGTGCATTTGTTACTTATTACGTTCTACCTTACCCCTTACGCATCCCAATCTATAGGGTTTATACCTCTCGTTCTCTCCCGTCGCCGTCTCTATATCTCTGATGCCAACTTTTTGTCGATAAGACATCCCCCAAATTAGGTTTCTTCAACTCAATTATTGAATGCGAGCGGCCAGTCTCCTTCTTTAATCTGACCAAGCTACAAGCCAAACCCTATTTCTATTGAGGCCTTGTTATTCCACTTATTTCTACCGCTGGTTTACTCTCCAAATTGTTGAATTGCGTGGACAAGGGACTCAGTTCACTGTGTTTGGAAAATCTGATAAGACACTGCTGAGCTTGACCCTACTTGTTGGATGCAGCAAAACTATGGAAATGATCCATCTTGGTCAGCAGCTGTTCCTGGTCTCCTCTGAATTGAAGTTTTGCTCTAATATATGTCCAGCTATAACAGAGAGGTTTCACTAGGAGGATATAAAACACCAGTATAAACAGCTTCTGCCGTGACTTCTGTTGCGTTGTATGGCATACCCTGGAAAACTTGGAAACTTTTTGGCTGAAGAAGAATTGCCATTTTCATTTTTAACTACGTGCTATTGACAGCAATCTATTGGAAAGATGGTTTGCAATTGTGGAGTCCCAAAGCATAAAAAAGAGAGACTTGATTCATACTGTGACAAGCCGCAAGATGCTGGGACCCTTAAGAAGAAAGTTTTGGTATATATGACAAACCTCATTCACAACCGTTATTTTGTCAACAAGGCAGCTATCATTGTCAGCCAAACCCACAGTATCCATAACACAGGGCTATATCCTTCTTCAGAGTGAAGGAGAAGACTGGAGATTGTGCCCACGGCAAAAGGCTCTTCACAGATGAGGAGGAAGAAGCCTTAGGAGGCAAGTCAATTGCTCACTGCCCGATGGCCCACCTAGATTTTATTGCAATGAATACACAATTGTATGATCATGAACAGTGAATCTTGCCACGGCATTGTATTGATCTACACGTCATCTGAATTAGAAGCAAATGATACTTTGTCTAGTCCACCACCACTGATTATCTTTTGCAATGTAACAATTGAACAGCGAACCCCATTTGATTTTCCTCCAATGTTGCGGTTTGGAACGCGCGTTTGGGATTTGGTTGCTAGGATTACAGCTACTCCGGACTGGGGTCACGATTTTGGTTCTCGTTTTCAACAATTCAGAACTATCTTCTATTATGATGATCTGAATGGAGATGCGGTTGTTCAAAGTGGTGAACATTTTGGATTTAAGCTATTTGGATACCAAGTGTTATACGTAGAGCGTGCCAAATGGAAAAATAAAAGATGTGGCACGTTAACTTTTACAACAGTACGTTAGAATACAACTTACAAAAAAGCGAGGTTTCAAAGCTCTTCTTTACTATTCTACAAGATATATTATAAAACTTCGTTCTATTCATTTCTCGTAAATTTGCCTCAAACTACTGATTGTATCTTACTTATAGAAACAAAAATCAATACTCTTTCTATGCAAATTAAACTCTATGTTTTATTGAGATTTTGATAGACTGTATTGCGAGTATCTACCCTCGAAGTCTATTCTGTTGAAGTTCTTAAAATCACATGATGGCAACGCATTCCTCCAACGCAATTATACGTACTGACCATGTACATATATATTCCCATTTTTACTTATTTCTGTGAGTCGTTTGTTCCTTTACACCTTCCTTTATTGGGAAATATCACAAAATTAATCGTGTTGGAGAGAGGCAAATAAATTGAAATTGGCTTCATATGGTTTAAGAATATTTAATGCACGTTAAGTCCCTCCCAAATAGAAGGGTTGGCAATTTTTAAAGGGTGGTAACTGCTGTCTCTTTGCTAGCAAAGTTTATAGTTATGTTGTGACAAAGCTTGTGTTTCCATTAAGAAAAGCTTTGTTATTAAAATATTGTTTGTTCAGGCATCTTCTGTTAATTTGAGCGAAGCCATTATTGGCTGGCAAATCCAAATAGCGCGCAAGAAGCATACTAGACTGGCCATATAACCTAGCATAAGGTTCAAGAAAATACTACTAATGCTGCCATCAGTAACTCAATTTTCCTTCTTCTTGTACAAGGAGCTTCAATCTTGTTTCGTAAAGTATGTGATATGTTCTAGAGATTGATGTTGTTAAGAGTTTCTGACTTGCGCTCAAATCAATACCAACTGTGAGCAGAAGTTTGGCAATAAATAAAATCACCATAGTAACATAAACATCTGGACCAAAAAAGATAAACTCTCCATGAAATGGATTGACCATGCCTTTGTTGCAATACGCCTACGTAAATACCACATATTAAGCATGTCTTATGTCTTTGTTAAACCTTTATAATTTATCTAATTGGCGTTCAGGTGTGATGGGTATTTCAATGCAAACTTGCTCTTATTGGTATTGACAGTTAACAGAAGGCACCAACAACTGACTGAAAAACAAAGTTTTGGCTGAATTTTTGTTACTTTGTATAACTAATAATACTTCAATGGTCTCTTCAATGGTGAAGTTCATCAGTTCTAACACAGGTATTATGTACGCCAAGGATGTTGTTAGTGCAACAAAGGTAATGCAATCGGACTTGCATGAGTCAGTATGCTTTCTATCTCAACAGGAATTTACGTTTTTGCCTCTCTGTGCATTTTTGATGATTTGATTAAATTGTCTCTGTACTTCAGGTAGTGGTGGATGCCAGTAAATCGTAGTAATTATGAGTGGAAGAACAATTGGTGTACATGGTTTGGCGTGTGGTAATTGATGGAGTACTTTGGCCAGTAGATATTGATACTGGATTTAAGAATAATAGGTGTTTCAGATAAGGAGAGAATAACAAGAGGCTCATAAATATAATTGGAAGGTGACTCATCTGATAGAGGGGGTTCTACGACATTGCACCTTTTGGTGGACCCCCCTTTGCGGCTGTCCACGCTTCTTCATGTGGGGTGAAAAGAAAATAATAAAATCCTTAGATGGTTGTTGTTCTTCCTGAGTCTCCATTTCAGTGTCGGAGGCTGTTCCATCAGCAATAAGTGCTGTTGGTTGTTGAGGTCCATACTGTTGTTGTTGTTGCTGTGGAGGTTGATAATGGTTGTTAAGTGGAATAATGGCTGGGTGACTTTTGGAATCGCTTTGCATGAGTCTCCAGTCAATGAATGTACTTCCTGGAGGTACTGGTTTGAGAATGAGTTCCGGATACTGAGGATTCTTGAAGCATTGAATGTTCCAGTGAGGTAGATTGCAAGCGTTGCAATTTTTAGATGGAGGTGGAACGGATTGGAAAGAGTAATGGGTATGTTGACGTTATGAGGTTGTCGGTAAGGGTGATTTCCATAGTTTCCCCGTGTGCCGTGGATACCTTTGGCACGAGCTCCTCGGCTATTAGCGTCACTGGGTCCCTGTTTGTCCGTTAAAATTACCGTAACCATTAACAACATAGGATCCGTCAAATCTGTTGTATACGTTATATGCATTATATCCAATGAAACCATTGTTTTGGCCGTTCCAGTGATTGTTTCTGTTCCAGATATTGGGTCTTCCATGTCCGCCGCGTCCTGGTGCACCTGGAGCGCCTGGTCTACCTTTACCGCCACCGCCGCCTCTTGGGAACCTGTTGCCTGTATCACCGCGTTCTTTAACTTCTCCTCAATCACCATCTTTCTCTTATTGCCATGGTTTGAAGCTGCTCCAGTCAGGAATGCAACAGGAGCTCCTTATTGGAAGTGGTGCCCTGGGCGTGCGGCGAAGACGGAGGTCGGGAGGGAGTCAGAGGTACGGGAGGGGCACGGAATGAGAATATTGGAAAGAAGTTATAAAATTTATTCGGGTATGTTAACTCATCATTACTTTGTACACCTGAGAGCTCACTGTCACCCAGTATCTCGGTTGCGAACTGGCTTCCAATAATCCTTTGGCAAGTGGGTACGGTACGTCTTGGTGCCTTTAAACTCGATTTCTTGCGCAGTATTGTTTGTTTAAAGCTTGCAAAAGATTCTCCATATTTGTGATTTCAGCATTGGGTTTGAGTTCGGCAAAGTTGTAAGATTTCAGCTGAAGTTCCAATTGGTGGGTGTTCTTGGTTGTTGGCTTGTGAAACGTCGATAACATGGTTGAGGTTTCTTTCTGCAAGGAGACCAGCAATGGCGTCCTTGAATTCCTCAAGCTGGTACAGGTTGCTATTTGAAAGACTGATACCGCAGAGATCACGATTGTTAATGAAGTCAGTTATACTGGATTCGAACAGGTTATAATCGGGTACTACGGAGTAAAACTTGTTCTTTCTTGCTTGAATTGTTCTCTGGTGTGTATTGACTGCGAATCTGTTGGTGATTGGGCGTATTGTCGAGTGGATAGGCGCAGTTGTGGGTTAGATGGAGCTGTTGTGGGGAAGCTCGAAGGATTTGGAGTAAAGAATTGTTGTGATTTTATTGGTTGATTGCTCAGTATTTGGAGAACTGACTTCTCCACCAACATTTATCTAACTACAGTCACTGACTGACCCCTCATTAAACACTTTAATAGCTTTCAATACACCAGTCACTATAACAACGCCAAATTAAGCAGTGAGAAGCATCAGAAGAAGCATTAGAGCTATGCAAAGTTTGAAAGTTGTCTTCAATTTCATTGTTGAGCGCATCAACAGCAGTCATGTCCCTAATTCTTTAATACCCAGGTCCGCTGGAAGCCAGTTGCTCCTGTTTCTCCTTTCTCTTCCTCTCTCATCCACTCCTTACTTCCATTTGTCAACCTGATGCCTGTATTTTGTTTGTCATATCCGTTTATTTTACTCACAAGCAACAAAGTACCCAATTGTTGCTATTGCGACTACTCTCACACTGAATTGAATTGAAGGCATTTGAGCCGCGTTTTCCTGGATATTGCTCTGTATCATTGCTAACTTTCCTAACATTGTTTGAATATCAATTAACCAATTTCTGACCTATGTTACCCTGTTTTTGAATGTATTACTGTTTATGGCTATTCATGGCCGAAATTTATCAATAAACGACCTTGAGCTATTTATCAATAAACAGGGAAAGTAAATGTATTGATAAATAGGCATTTCAGGAAATAAATAGTTTAATGATAAATAGGCCAAAAACTGTTTTTGCTGACTGAACGGGGCCATATTTTTTAAGATTGATATGTTTTAATGAGATGTTATTTGGTCAGGGATCCGATTCTGTCCTGGGAAAAAGCAGGAGTGATGGGAAAGACTAGGCAAAAATAATACAAATCTTCCCACGGTTGAAGTGCCAAAGGTAGGTATGTTCTGAATGAGTCACAATGATAAGGTTTAAAGTCTTGAACCTTTCCTTTGGTGTAACTATTTGGCCAGAACACTCTTCCAACCTAGTTTTGTGTTGTTGTAATCTGAGACCATGTGGATTTTTGTCAAGTCTTATCTCATCTCCAACTTACTTATGTTTGTGTATGACTGCTATCCGACAGCTTGACCTAGCACTACTTGTCCTGTGAGGATGTACATGCAGCTGATATTATCATACTGGATGCGTAGTGGTTGGCTACATGTAAGGGTGTGGATTGTGGGGTGGGTGGTTGGTTGGAATGTATGTGGCTAATTGTTTATTTGTTTGGGTGTGGTTGTGGATGTTTATATTTCATGTAGGTTTTAATTACGGAAGGCATTTGATGGTACACACTGATCTTGGACGAACAGCGTGGCGCACACAATAGCAATATATTTTTGCAAAGCGTCCAGATGCTAAGACTATATAGCGGTGCTCATACGTATTATCAATGTTTGCCTTGTTGACAAATGACTCATAGTCCACATATATATCTTCATCTTCCAGAGATACTTTAACCAAATAGCTATGGGAGGATGTCCTATCAACCAAAACGCCTAATCTCAACCTAAAACTTGGAAAATGTTGTGATGACTTCAGATTCAAGCCCCTTTATTCTGCTCTGAATCAAACAATTACACAGTATGTCAAGAACAAACATTGTAGCAACAGGAGGCAGCCTCCCATGAAAGTTACACCACCAACACCTCATTATTGTTTGAATGCAAGATAGATCTGAAGGCAAAACAATCTTTATCACTGAATGAAAGGGGTTCATATGTTATTATGCATACTGTAGGAACCATTGAGCACAAGGCTGCAGGCAAGAAGCCAGATTTTCTCATCATGTTTGATCATTCTTGGCATATTCAACAGCATATTATTATGTTGCAGATTTAAGTAGAACATCGTGCGTTAAAACAGATTCCTGGTGTTATAGTTGCCATCCAGGTTACTGTATGCTGCTGTCATGGTCTGCCATTCCATCTCTCTCAAGAAGTTAAAGACATTGCTCATTTCTAAATCGGAGTCATTTTAGAAGAAATATAAAGCAATCTATCTTTATACTGAATCTACTGCAAAAAAAATAATCATCAAAACTTCAAGGTTTCCAAGCAGGTGGTATTTCCCCTCCACGCTGTACCTCAAGGAGGAGCTTTCCAAATGCCAATTGATCATCAACAGCAACAAACTGTACAAATTCTTGCACATTTACCAGTAATAAGGCTTTCCCATCTATTTCCTCCTCTGCACAAAATTTTAGTTTAAAATGAACAAATAAGCCACGGACCTTGAACTTTACGTGCTGCCAAGTCTCCCCCGCCATTGATGTACACCCAATTAGCTACATCATGTACAGTCCATTGTGCAATATCTTCCCTTCTCTGAACTTCAAGAGTAGAAACATCAAATGACAATGGACCACCATTTTCTCCCTTACTGCAATTTGGTGCACAACATCCTAAAGCACCAAAGAGGGGAGTCCCTTTTTCTGAAACCTGAACTGAAACTTGCTGCACTGGTTCAGAACTCATATCAACTGACACAGATTTGATGACTTCCTCCTTCTCCCTCTTTTGCTTTCTGAGTACTGCAATGAATACAATCAACAAAACTGCAACAACTGCTGCACATGATCCACTAATAATTGCAACACTATTTCCTTGATCATTACTCACAACTGAGACTGTAGGAGCAATAGATTGGCCACAATTTTGTCCATAAAAACCAGTGCCTTTAATTTTTGTTGGGTCTATGTCTTGATTTTTGACATGGCCAGTAACTGTTCCTTGGCATTGGTTGTTTTCAATCAGGGCCCCATCACACAAGCCATACTTCATCTGCACATTTAATGGAGCACAGGATGTGAGTGTAATTGTGACAGTTCCAAGAGAATTTTGAGAATTGTCAGCTCTTGCAGATCGCTTTGATTTTGCAATGACTTGACTGTTTAAATCAGTGACAGTATAATCAAATGATGTTAAACTGTATCCAGGAGGTGGAACAAATTTGAATGTAATTGTGTTGTTGACTGCAATATATCTGAAATTGTTGGAGCTGGCTGCATGTATGCTGAACATACAGAAATGAACTTGCTTCTCTGCAAGCAAAAGATGTTATTAGTCCATTGAATTTGAAAAGTACTTCTTACAAAACTATTGGCACTTGAAACATCATCAGCTTCACACAATGAAGAAGACTGAGCACAAGTTACAAAGCCATCAAAAGTGACTAATGTATTGTTGCATGCCTTGTCCAGTGTGTCAAATGTTCCACGTTGTGAAAAGGCAGGAAGTCCAGGAACTTGGTCCTCACAAACAAGAGCACAAGTTGGAATTAAAGCAACAATTGATGTTGCATTTCTCAAAAAGTCCTCATCACTCAGAGCCAACTCTCCAGTGGGTAGTCTTGGAGTTTCAGGACTTACAATCAAAGTCAGGGGACTGAAACCTGAGTACACGTTGAATAAAGTACTGGTCACAAGGACAGTTTGGAGAAACAATAGGCCTTGATCTTGGTTCACTTGAATAATCAATGTGCTTCCATCATCAGTCATATCCAAGTCCACCCAAACTGATGATGACACAGCTGGAATTGTATAAAAAGTTTCTAGATACCCATTTGTAATTTTGGACGCAACATCTTTGGCCATTGGACCAACAACATTTGATCGACCTGAACCCAACTGAATAGCAGAGTTAAAAACTGAGAAAACTGAAATACACACCTACATATTCACTGAATTAGGCCCAATAGCAAGAAACCCTCCCTTTATGCCTAATTGCTGTGTAAATGATGACACAGTGAAGGATACTGTAGAACCTGGAACGACATTCACATCAATTGTTCTCAGTGATTTTGACAAGAAATCCGAGTTAACTGTGAAGAATGAGGGCACAAGTGAATGACATTCCCAACAAGAATAGAAGCTGTGTTATTCTGCACTGGGACTAAAGAGACAGGAGTTGGAATGTGTTTAATAGTTTGAAGAGTTGTGCTTGTCGTTATCTTGTCAAATCAGTCACCAGTGATTGGGGAGAAGATGCGAGCGAGTTGACTGGTGCAACAGCATCATTTCCAGAAGATTGCAATATCACAGATGTGGTTGTGATTGACATAAATTTGGTGGGGCGTAAATTTGGGGCTTAAAGTTGGAATTGCAGCAAGAATAGAATTTGAGCTTGACGTAGTCGTGCTTGTTGTACTTGTTGTACTTGTTGTACTTGTTGTCCTTGTGTGCTGGTGGTAGTTGTCGCCGTTGTCAACGTGCTGGTGGAGGTGGAGGTTGATGAAGAAGTTGTTGATGTTGAACTGGAGCTTGTTGTGGTTGAAGTGGTGACTGGGATAGAAAAAGTCGCACGTTCGTGAGCAGCGGCCCACATCCACCAGGTGCCAGAGATGAAAACACTACTCGAATGTGTCGAGCTGTCAAAATCTGGAAATTGGATTCATGCAATGTGTAAGGACCAGCCCTTGCGTTTTTCGCCGTATTTGCCGTGCTTGATGACGTTGCTCCTGCCACTGCGGTGAAAACGTTTGTGTACAAGGTGACATTGACACGATCCAAATCATACAAAGAAAGTGTCAACTTTCCCGAAGGCAGAGTACCTCCACTGCAGAAATTGTTGAAGTTGCTGTCAAAACGGAATACAAAGGAGGTCAAGTCATTCGGCAATTTGATATCTTGATAGACAGCCCCAGGGCCGCTGGGATTCAGATCGATACATGTTGTAATAGTGCCGTCGTTGAAAAGATTTGCATCCATTTCAGTCTCACCCTCCCTGCAACCTGCGATAGCAACATAGCTGCACGGAGCGGCTCGCCACCCAATACTGTTGGGGATACTTGCGAAGTTTGGATCGTTGATGAGATTCGTCTCCGACAACGTAACGGTGTCCCTTGAGGTTAGAGCACTCGTGTGCACTGAAGAAGCCATGACGATGACAACAACCAAGTTCATAATCAGCATTTTGGGAGAGATTCTGTGTCAAATCTGTTAGACACATTTGTGATATGGCAAGGAGATGGGGTTCAACTGAACAATCAGCTGTACGTCAAAACTAAACCTCTCACTGCTCATCAGTTATCGATGCCGTATAAGATAACTTGCAAGCGAAATTGTTGTTCTTTTCACCTTTTTGAGGTTAGACACGATTAGTGGAATGCAAGACCTTCGGATATTAATTATCAATAAACAACTAATTATCAATAATACGAAGAAGGCTTAAGTCCAATGTTCATTTGAGATTTGTGACTTGTGCTTCCTTCCCCATTTCTCCCGAACTCTTCGCAAAAAACACAACATGAGTGGGGCTGTCCAACAAACCGCCGTCCAGCGGGCTGTCTCGTATTTGGGGAGCAAGGACTTTCGAAGCTACTTGATGAGGTATCTATCTGTTTTGCCTTGCTGTTGAATGAGTTGTCTTTAACAGTCCATTTCCAATCATAGCACGGTAAGCGATCGACAGGATTTCCCTTCATTCAACTGATTCTTCTTTTCTCTATCTGAAGCATTTCTGGGGCCCAGGTATGGATCTTCGTTATCGCTATCGTTGATGCGTTTTCGCCCCCAACCGGAAAAACTAAACCATTACAGTTGCAAACTGGGGCCTCCCTCTCGCTGCCATTGCCGACACTCAAAAGTCTCCCGAATTCATCAGCGGAAATATGACTGCAGGTTAGGATTTGCCGATCATCAAAACGATAACACTAAATCGCTCTCAACGTTTAGTCCTCTGTGTCTACTCCGCTCTGTTTATGAAGTTCGCCTTGGATGTCCAGCCTAGAAATTACTTATTGTTTGCCTGCCACTTGGCTAACGAAGGTGCTCAACTTACTCAGGGCTACAGATTTGTAAACTACCATTAGTAAGTCCTAACATTTCCAGGTCCAACGCTTAACAGCTCTGATTATTTTAGCTGGGGTGGAAAGGAGAAGGCTGAAAAAGAAGCGAAGACTGCTTAATAGTTATTCTGAATACAACCTTTGTTTGAAACATTCCATTGTCTCTTCAAGATGAAGAGCCTACGTCCGTCACCCCTAACGAAACAACTTTTTAATGGTGAAACCCTGTTTTGGAGGAGAGCCTTTCTTCAACTGAGCCACAAGTTGATTCTTCGCTTCGACTGAACATCAAGACCAACTCCGATTCTAACATGGTAACCGGAGGTTGTCCATTCAGGCCAGCTCTAGAAAAGAATTCTGCAAATGGATCACTCAAGATGGAAGATTTGTCGGGACTGAAACCACCAGAAAATGACTCTTCCCCACTCACTTTTCTAGCTTTTGATTCCTGGAAAAGTACACACGAGAATGAAGAAGATCGAGTTATGTATACGAGGCTTAGAGACGAATATTCAAATATAGAACGAGCCTTGATCTCCTCTCAAAACGAGATATTGAGTAAAAAAGAGGAAGCTTACGCCAGGACACGAAATGAAATTGAACTTGCACGGCTCAACGAAATTCAAAGATCCGAAATGAATTATAGACAAACAGTATTTGACGAGAAACTGATGATAAAGTTAAATGCATGCAAAGAAAAGGCTGCAAGCGAGAAGTTTCACGATGATGCAAAGGTAACGTTCAGATGTAATTATTTATAATGTTCACCTACACTTACAGCTTCGAGATTTGAAGATAAGCCACAAGGCTTCAAAGGACAAGCTTTCGCGCTACATCCAAACCTTGATGGAGCAAGATCGTGATGAGTTCGAGGATACCATTTGTCATATTGAGCGTGTACATGCAAGAAAATGCAAGAATTTGGTGCTGTACAAGAAAAACGACATATTTATGATCGACGCCTCTATGATTTGGAAATCAGACACCTCAACACCGAAATGCAGAACCTTCTCAAAAAAGATACAACGTTAAAAGTGCCCACCAAAGATTGCTTGATAAAAAGACCTTGGAGCAACTCCGCGAAGTGCTAACATGTGAAGTTGGACAAATCAAGGAGCTCTTCAGTTTTAAGTAAGAAACTCCAAATGAGAAGCCTAATTTAAACATGAATATCTAGAAATCAATGCACCGAAGAAATGTTCCGATTGAGGTCTTCTCAACTTGGAATGCAACATGTCCTTGAGATTCGTCACTTCGAAGAGCGTAGGGCTGAAAAAGAAGCGCTCGCAAATCTGAAGAGTAAAATCAAAGTCAGTGTTGATGAGGACCTACACACCCGAGAAATGAGGAAGCTAAATGATCGCAATCGAATACAACTTTACAATCTCAGAGCTTCTCAAAATGAGCGGTAAATTTTGTATTAAGGGAATAATTTTTTAATGTATAGACTCTGATATAGACTCCATGAAATTTTCAATCAAACAAATTACCATTTTACAAAGGTCAGTGTCAATTTGCACACCTGGATTGACACAATCGATGCCACCGATGAAAGAACATCAATTACCTCAATTGATTCTAGTGAAAGGAGCGCATATGGCATTAGTACTAAAACTCCTACGCCATCTTATGATCAAAGCTTCACAACAAATCCAAGCGCCAGCTCGGCCAGTGTTAATTTTCCTTCCACGACCAGTTCAAGATCGTCGTATTCATCATCTTTATCCAGACTAAGCTCACGTGAACCAGAGGAGCAAATTCAATCCGCAGAAGAAAAGATACGTCTGACAAAGTTTCGTCATCGCGATGCTCAAGCCAGCCTGGCATCGGAACATCTCGACGAGATACGCGTGATGCATGATTTTCACATGTTCAAAATGACCGAATTAAAAAAATCACAGGAATATGCGTTAATGTTGATGCAAAAGCAACACGAAACTGAGCTGATGGAGTTAAAATCTGTGCAAGAGAAGGAAATTGTAATGGAACAGAGTATTCATGACGCCGAAATTCGCGTCATTACTGAACGAAGAGTATTGGGGAGTGTGCTGAACTCAGTCATTGATGGCATAATCATAATTGATACCAGCGCGAAAATTCTTCGATTGAATGAAGCAGTGACTGTTATTTTTGGATACTCACAAGAGGAATTAATCGGCCAGAATGTTAATCGACTCATGCCGCTTTCAACTGGAAAACAACACGATGGTTATATCACAAAATATTTGGAAACAGGTGTTCAAAATATTATTGGACGTGGAAGAAAATTGATTGGTCGCAAAAAGGATGGGAGTGAATTTGACATCCAACTGACTGTGACTGAAGTCAAACAAGAAGGCGTGCATTTATTCACTGGAGTAATTCGCGATATTTCAAATGAGACAGAACATGAAAAAAAGATGGCCCAGAAAATCAAAGATGATCATGAAAATCAGGTGAAAATACTTGCAGCCGAGAAAAAGAGAACAGAGGAGGCTGAATACTCACGGAATCAGCAAGAACGGTATATTGACATGGTATGTTATCATCATTGTTTCGAAGACAGTTTCATTGATATTCCAAGCAGATCTGTCACGAAATCCGTAACCCTCTCAATGGAATCCAAAATAACAATGAGCTACTTTCGTCGCTTATCACAGACCTCGTATCCGTCTTACAAACTGATAATTTGTTGGATTCGAGACTGTCAAATCTTATTGATTCCTCAACAGAGGCTGTGTCTTCAATCGCTCTTTGCGCTAAACACCAAAAAGCAATTGCCGACGACTGTCTCAATATGTCCAAGCTTAATATGAACTTGATACGAATTTCAACAACAACGCCATTGGATCCTGTAGCAATAACCCAATCTGTGTTTGCTGGAGTTATAGAAGAGGCGAAAACGAACGATATTGAACTTATTTTGATTGTCAAGAAAGACTTTGAAGAATTGGCACTTCCCAGCAATCAGTATCTTGGCGGTGATCCCGCACGATTAACTCAGGTTCTCTCTGGCTTTCTATCAAACGCATCAAAGTGACGGTTGAATTAAGCAAGGCGAAAAAGCTTTCAAATTCAAGAATCTCTGTTGAGATTGATGCCCTCTCATCAAACGAATCAACAGTGCTTCTTGAGTTTTCAATCACTGATCCGGGTTTCGGAATGAGCAAATCCGAGCAACAACTTCTGGATGAGCCAATAAACCAAGCCACATATAAGACATATGCAGATTACGGGGGCTCTGGCTTAGGGCTCTACATCTCCAAAGAACTCATTGCACTGATGGTTGGTTTGAAATTTTACCACATATCATGCAAGTACTAATGTCCTGGTAGGGTGGCACAATTCAAACATCTCATTCAAAAGAGTTAGGATCCACGGTCACTTTCACCATAACTGCTCAAGTCCTCGCTTCACGCCTCAAAATCAAGCAGAAACCAGAGCACCATTCTATGAATCAGTTATACAAGTCACAGGACTTCGAAAAATCGAAAAAGCCAATCTTGATTGTGGATGATAGCAGTATCAACAGAAAAGTTCTTCGGGCTCATTTAGAACGGAACGGTCATGAATGCATTGAAGCGGAAAACGGTCAGGAAGCAGTCACGTTTGTCACTAATGACCCAGATAAGTTTGGACTAATTTTGATGGTAAGTTCCCTTGTTTGGATAAAGAGCAATTTACCATTTCTTAGGATTTGGAAATGCCTGTTCTAGATGGTCGACAAGCATCTCAGAAAATAAGAGAAGTAGAAAACAAATTATGTGGATCTTCATCAGATGGTACTCCAAACCGCCGAGCCACGTTGCAATTCCCTATATCTAACTACCCTAAGACACCAAACGTACTCCAATTATCGCTGTCACCGGAAACACATTTCATCCAGAAGGAGAAAGTCCTGAAAACTTTGGAATGCAAGGAGTTCTTCTCAAGCCGTTCACGCGTCAAGAAGTGTTAGCAATAGTGTCGAAATATGTGTTATGACAACGAATAAAAGTTACTACATTTATATATACTAATGACTCTAAAAGATTGTTGGTAGATTACGGTTTCCATGCAGGCAATCCTTCTCCTTTTCGTTGCAGGTCTAGTAAGGCTTTCCCAAAACCAAGCTGGCCACCAATCGGAACGTATGAAACTAATTCCTGCACATCAAGAAGCATCAATGCTCTGCCATCAATTTCTTGCTCTGAAAGCAATATTTAATATTAAAAGATAGGACGACGAAAACAAACCTATCACTCTTATTGCGGCTGATTCTCCCCCGCCATTTGCATATACCCAGTTTGAGACATCTAACACACTCCAAGATTCTACTTCGCCGTTATAGACTTCCTCCATGGATGCAACATCAAAAGAAGGGGTGCGGCTCTTTTTCGGAGGTTCAAACTCCTCATCGTAAGCTTCTCGACTTTCATTCCTTGTTCGACGAGTAGTTTGGCGAGAAGCTGTTTCTTGCATAGTGGCTTGACGTATCGTTGCCTGACGAACAGTAGCCTGTCTCACAGTCTCACCAAACAGAGGATGCTCCTTTTCTGAATGATACACGGATACAACTTCCGTTGGCTTTGAATGGACAATTGAATCAATGGCTTTGACATCAGTCACTGTGGAATAAATGTCGCCATTGTCTTCATCACGCTCGCGTTCCCTTCTCTTCTTGTAAACCCAGACACCCATCGTCACAAAAAGACAGAGAATACAGCAGCTATGCTTCCACCAACAATTGCTGTTGTGTTGAAAGGACCCGACGCTTCATTTCCATTTGTGACAGGCGCTGCAACTGGCTGTCCACAGTTCTGCCCATAGAATCCGCTCCCTTTAATTTTTGTTGGATCTAGATCTTGGCTTTTTAAGTGACCAGTGACGGTCCCATTGCATTCTTTCCCTCCGCTAACAGTTCCATCGCATAATCCATACTTCATCAAGACATTGAGTGGATTACAACTTTGAATGGGAACGCTAACAGAAGCGAGGTCACTTTGAGCAGAAGTCAGTTCGTTTGATGTAACCAGTCGTTGGTTGTTTGAGTCAGTGACGTTGTACTGGAAAAACAGGACTGTGAAGCCAGGTGCAGTGAAAACCACCTTGAAAGAGAGGGTGTTGTTGACGGCATTCAATGAATCCAATATTGGGGCTGGCTGCATGAATTCAGAGCAAACCGAACTGAATTGTGTTGTCTAGTAAAAATTAGAAATGCTTTACGTGAAATCGAATAAACTTACGAATTTGTTTGCACTTTCTATGTCACCAGCCTCACACGCCGTGGAAACACAGGTAATGAAACTATCCATCGTACCAGCGTTAAGATTTTGACAAACAGATCCCAAACTAGCAATACTTCCATTGCCAATGAAGTTAGAAAATCCCGGAACTCGCTCTTCGCACGGAACACCACAGGTTGGTACTAAATAGGAAATCGAGGTAGCGTTTCTCAAAAAATCTTCATCGCTGAAAGCTGGCTGCCCAGTTGAAAGCTTGGGAATATTTGGATCTAATTGAAGAGCCAGCGGCGTCGATCCTACGAATATTGTAATAGAACCTGATCCAGCAACTTGAATTGTTTGATAAAAAAGGAGGTTGTGATTTGCATTCACTTGCAAAATCAAAGACTTGCCATCGGCAGCTAAGGTGACAGCAATCCAAGTTGATGGGACAGAAGCGGAAGTGTGTAAAATATTTCCGCATAACCATTCGAAATCTTTGGGGAAACAGATTGCGCCAGAGAACTCACAAAACCCGTCTCTACTGATTGTAGCTATTCAAGGAAATTGTCAAAATCGGCCCTAAAAAGACACGGGAAATAACTTACATTGAAGGAACTTGAGCCCACAGCCAAAAAACCTCCATTGACTCCAGCCGGAGCCGAACTGGGCATAGGTGGAGCGGCAAACGTAAACGATGCACCAGAAGAAAGCGGCGCATCAGAGGAGCCAAGTGAATTTGTCAGAATCGCCGAGTTGGTTGTATAGAATGGTGGAATGAGTGATTGGAGGTTTCCCACAAGAACCGAAGCTATGCTATCTGAGACGGGTGAGAGAGGTGCAAGAGTTGGAATTGGACCTGCAGCAACCGATCTTGCAATATCCAGAGGGGACATTGTTGTGGAAGTCTGAACAGCAATGCCGTCAGGATTGTTGCCTGGTGCTAATGTTGATGTGGGCCTTCCATTGTCCGACGAGTTTTGACCATTATCTCCCCCAGGGATAACTACAGCTCCAGCCGAAGTTGTTTTTGGATCAACGCCTGGATTTGGTGGATTGACAGGACCCCCTGGGTTGCCTCCTCCACCTGGCACAATCACAGCTACTGTAGTAGTTACTTTGACTACCACATTTCCGTTGGTAGTTGTAGTGGTTGTTGTTGAGGTGGTTGTTGGTTTCACAGGGGCTCCACAAGCCCCATCTCTGTTTCTTGCACCAAAGTCACGCGCGTTTTCAAAACAATTTCCATCGAGCCTCCTAAATCCCAAAATCGTCAGCAAACGCTTCAACGTTTCAAGAAACTCACGGCCAAAGAGGAAGATTGTCTGTTAACTTGCCACTCAAAAAGTTATTCGACACATCCCTAACGTATTCGTTAACATCAAACACTCATAAATGACAACGACAACTTACAAATAACCAAGATACTGGAAGACCCATGTTTGAGGGAGTTGAGGGACACTTCCAACAAGTTGATTATTATGAACGTCCAAAGTGACTAGCGAATTTGGAATAGCCGGTATAGCTCCTGTGATTTGATTGTCATTGATGACTCTGTTTGTGTGTAAGATGTAAAAATGTTTGAAGGTCATGTGATGTGTGTGAACATACAGTTCCTCCAAGGTGTTTGGCAAAGGAGGAATGGTTCCCGAGAGTTGACTGCCTGATAAGCGGCTATGAAAATCGTTAGCTGCTTCTATATGGATGGAGGGACCCTGTGTGTACTCACAGAGTTCTAAGCCGCGGAGGCAATTGGGATGGCATTCGCCCCATGGGGTTATACGAGATATCCCTAGCGAAAGCGTAAGTCAAAAACATGCTTTGTAGGAAATAACATACAGATAGGTGAGGCTGCTGAGGCCAGACAGGTTGGGCACGTCGGTGGAGATCCCATTTGCATTGAGTTGTCTAGTATGTCTCTGATCAGTCCCGAGCCGAGCAACGAAGCAACAACGCAAAAACGCAAAGAACGCACATGTATTTGATGTCGCCGTCCCAGGAACAGGCCACGATGCAGCGCGTGTGCCATGACCATCCACACTCAACTCCGCCGAGATCATCGCAACACGAGTACTCCTTCTTGCTTGTGAACACCGACGGCCACGCTGCATTCATTCGCTGACAGTCCGTCTGTCCAAATACTTGGCCGATGAGTCCGAGGGCTGCTGCTGCGAACACCAAAGTGATCATGCCTCAACTTCTTTGTTTTCAGTCAATTTCTCACCCAAAAGCCTCCTTCTCTCCCACTTGATCCACAAATAAAAGTGAAGAAACAAATACAAATTGATATCGTAATTGCAGAGCGGTAAAAAAGAAAAAACAAACAAACATGAGATCTAAACCAATATAGCCCAAAAAATGCCCCTTAATCATCAATGCTAACATTATCATCCGCCCAATCGGCTAAAGCGGGAATAAATAAAGCCTCAAATTCTTCCTCTTCCTCCTCTTCTTGATCTCGTTCGTCATGATGAGGAGGGAAATGTGGATGACGTATCCCAAGAATTTCGTTCAGCCTCTGTAACGTCGCCTCCATTTCTTCGTCATCTTCTTCATCCCAATAGTCATCTTCATCGGCGCCAGTTCCTGCCTCCCCATCTTGTACCGCTGAAACTCGAATTCCATCCTCTTCCCAAGTATTGCCTGGACCAGTTGAAGCATTTTGCTCTTCTGATGACGCAAACTCTCCCGTCTCAGGATTCCGCTGCATACGCTCGATATTTGATGCTTCACTCAGCATTGACAGGAATTCGCCCAGTGTCCGGGAGGGTGAGGTGGTTGTCGCGGAGGAGCGTCAGGCACTTCATGTTCCTCGATGCCATCAGTTCCACGAGATGTTTCAGACGATTCTGTAGTATCATCGGTTGTGTTTGATGGTCTGTCTCAGATTGCTGCTGCAGTTGTTGTAACCTATCGAGTCCCATTAAAAGCGATGCCAAAAGCGGCAGTAATGCATTTCGTAAGAATTCAGGAGGTGGGCCATCGTTATCTTGATAATCAGCTTGAGGATCTGCGTCGCTTGTATTAGTATGAGGTTCTTGCGCGGCCGGTTCGTGATCAACAAGAGGTTCAGACGTGGAGGCACCTGTCGCAACATCATCGTGTTGATTTGCTGGTGGAGCAGGTGATTCAGTTTGAGGGCTTTGTACTTCGGAATTGGGTGGCGGTTGTTGCGGGGGTCCGCGCATCAACATTTCACGTATAATCGCTTGAAGAAACGGCGGAGGTGGACCTTGGTTTGCTTGGGCTTGACGTGATGGTGCTATGATGCACACAAAGATTTAGAATCTTGTAAAATTTGTGTCAGTGATCCACAAACCTGTTCAGTGGGTGCTACTCTGACTTCAACACCAGTTTGACGACAGATGGGACAAGAATTTACATGAGAAGTGAGCCACTGCAGTTTACAATCATTAGTCTGAATCCAATCGAACCAAAATTCACACACCTGATCAATACAATCCGAATGAAAACCATGATTGCACTTCAAAATACGCAACATATCGCCATCTTCGTATGGCATCAAACAAACTGTGCACTTTTCCTTGGTTTCACCAAGCAAGCCCTGTATCCGTTCCATCCCAGGATCAATCTCCGATATCCCAACAAACCCAACTTCAACCACCTCTTCTTCACTTGGCAAACGCTTGAATTCAACTAGAGGCAATTGTTCCTTGACGTCATCGATATGCGCGTGTCGAGGCCTTGCGGGACCAATCATTTCCGCCAATCGTACAAGAGCATCGTAATCAGGACCGCCTTCTCCACCATCACCACTTCTCCTGGTACTCCGACAGCACCCATAGGTGGGAAACCTGGGGGAAGGCCGGGTCCAGACAAAGGAATTTCAGCAATACGTCCAGATCCATCAGGAGCAGTCAAGATAATAACCATTCGGAAGCCACTCCCTTGTTGTGGCGTTCGTTGAGGGCCTCCTTCTGTGGGAGGATCTTCAGTCCCTTGTTCACCTTCCACTTGCTGTTCGTGTTCAGTAGATTGAGGTTCAGTGGCTGGAGCAGCACCTTGGTTATCATTTTGTTGAGAAGGAGGCGACGCGGATCCAGGTGGTCCTAAAATCAAAATCATCATAGAAATATTTTGTGGTGGAGGTCTTTGTTGTTCTTGTCCTGCTTGACCTTCATCTGCCCCACTGGAGGTTTCATTCGTTGGCTCTGTGGCCTCAGCCTCCACAGCAAGAACATTTTCTGTTTGAGGACTCAAGTTAGGTGCGTTGGGTTCCGACACTTGCGCTTCTGCATTAATTCCAAGACTCTCTGTAGCATTAACGACGTCAGCAACAACGCTGGCATCAGCATCAACATTTGCATAGTACCAGCATCAACATTAGCCGTCATAGTTGACGCCGCCGCAGCAGCAGCAGCTTCTTGTGCTTCGAGTTCTTCCATTTGGGTCAAAGCCTGCACCAATGCACTCAACCGTCTCAAGTCTGCTTCAATACTACTGGAAGTACTAAAAGAGCTCTCTTCTTCGTGTGTTTCCGTTTCTAGTTGTTCACGGACTTCATCAATTGTGACAGCGGTCGTATCATTTTGAACCAGAGGTTCCACATTTTCCACAAACGGATCCACAATCACAGACCCAACCGACCCTTCACTTTCATCAAGGGCGACAGTATTATTAATGGCAGAATCGTTAGTGGTAGCAATTCTTAATTCGTCTTCCAACGAAGTTGGCTGAACCTCATTGATCTCATACTCCTCCAACGCAATATCTAGATGGATCGGAATATTATAGTCTGACGCATCATCAACAGAATTAATAGGTTCCAGAACTGCTTTTGGTGTTTCTGCAGACGGCGAGAGTTCAGCATCTACGGAGTCTAATGGCAACAAAGCAATCTCATTTGACACATCATTTGGTCTCGGTGTGACGTCTTCTTTAAGTGCAGCAGTGCGTTCGTCTTCTTCAGTCACAATAGCAAGTGATGAAGAGCCAACAAAAGTAGATTGATTGAGAGGCTGAGAGTCAACAGACAGCAGTTCTTCATTTGATACCAGATTATCTATCTTCACTGCAGGTGATACAGGATCTAATTCAGCTAAAACATATAACAAGCAGTGAGCAAGTGTATCAACACAAATTGGAAAGAGTGCAAACAAGATTAACGCACCAGAAACAGGAAGGGTATCGATGAAATCTGTGTGCAGAGAGGAAGGAGTGGCAGGTTCGTGCAGAGAAGGTTGTTGAACAGTTTGGTCTACTGATGTGAATGAAGACCGTAGCCAAGACGGTCTCACCAAGCGGCGCACTGTCGAGGCCCTACTTTCCAGAGAAAACTGCGAGTCTCTTCGCACGGGTCTTGTTATAATCCCATTAGCATTTGAGTCATCGGCAGGTTGAGTTGCAGTGAAGTTGTCGGAGCCGAAGTCGAAGTCGAAGTTGAAGTCGAGAGCCGCCGGCCCAGCGACGCCGACACGCGCACCACTCGAGACGCGACCGAGGCCACGGACGAAACGGAGGAAACGGTTGTTGCCGACGTGCGTGGTCCAAGGCGAACTGGATTTGTTGCTCGAACTTGGTTGGGAGACAGCGCCGCCTCCGCCTCCGCTCTCGCAGAAACTGCATTCGACCCGACACTCGATGCCCTCGATCTTGACTGAGAAAATGGCGGCGTCGGTGGCGTCTGCTGAGACGCCGTGTTGCCCATTTGAACTCAAGTTGTTTGGTTGTTGGTGCCCCTCCATAATCTCCTGCCCGATTTGTTATGAGTGTCCACATCCTTCCATCGATTTCCTCACACATTTCTAATCAACTAATTCATGTCGCGTTAAGTGATATATTTATTCGTCAAAAGAGCAACCAGTTATGAAAATCAAACCATAGCGGATCTATATGGGTGGAATGTCAGAACTTCCTGCACTCCCCCCTTCACGGAGCTTACAGTCGGTCTGCAATGTATCGAATCCGTTCACATGGGTTAATACAGCTCAAAAGCTCGTACTTTGTTTTTCTACATTCACGGTTAGAAATCAATAGTGTCGTCAAGAAGCATTTACACTCACATGTTCATGGGAACCCATTGCAAAGCCCAGAAACTCAATAACGCTGGGTCATCGGGCATCTTTCCGTACCCTTGGATCAATAGCTGCACACGAATCGGATCCAATCCAGTGAGCATACTGTGGACATTCTGCCTCACTTTCAAAATGTTCACTGCATACTCAAAAGAGTCATACGATACGTCTTCGTAGTCTGGATCTACATCTTCAATTCGTTTCACTTTGGCATAATGTAATCCTTCGGGTGAGATAAAGACGTCCTCTTCAACAATCTTGAAGCGGAATCGACTTTTGGATTGGATATAATACCGTGGAAGTGGCCTATTGAATAGATATTGAGCTTGTGGAAACTAGAATAACCCACAACTTACCCTTTTGAAGTTTCTTGCAAGTCTAACATTACAGCTTCCGACATTTCAATTGAAACCGCTGTTCCATAAACAGAGTACTTTTCATCAAATGGGTTGAGTGACCGTTTTGGGATACAGAGTCCAAACACTCCATCTTCATCAAGGCATTCCTTAACCATTACCTACATAATTCAAAAATTATTTGAATTAGTATCACGCGGGGACACACTAAATACTTACTCGGTATCGAGGCTCAAAAATGTTGAATTCTTGTTTAGTTCCGGGAAAGGCCAATGTGCATACAAAAAGCGGAATAGTGTACTCAGTTTGCGCTTGATACTTCTCCATTTCCTTTGCGTGTTCCTCCTTAACTTTCATCCATCCTTCATTCCCCTTCATCCACTCCGATATTACTTTCCCAAGGACCACGTTTTCTGGATACTTCAATAAACTTTCAAATGTGGGTAAAGGTGCACGACAGACACCACACGCAGTAAGAGTCTTGCATGAGTCCAATAGACAAACTCGGCAAGCTGAGTGACCACACTTGAGCGTTATAGGCCCAACTACGGGATTCAAACACAACGGGCAGTCAATTCCCAACTCCTGACTCCCAGAACTTGTACTCCCCAACGACACACCCTGCGGCACCGGCGGTACCGTCACAACCACACCAGGCGGCCCTTGTTTCAACTTAAAAGGGTCCACAAACACACCCCCATCACTTCCCCCCGTATCCATACCCGGATCGTCAATCTCCATAACATCCAATCCAGCCTCCCTCCACCTCAACTCCGCAATCCTTCTCGCAATCAAACCCCTCCGATTCCACGGATTCAAGACATGTGCCTCATCCGCAACGCGAATCGCTTCCTCAAACCGCGCCTCCCGCAACAACCGCCGCGACCGAACCAACAGCGGCAGCTGGAGCCCAGACCCAGGGACAACAACTGCATCGTCGAGGACCTTGGTTTCAGTGGGGAAGAGCACGCGGACAAGGCTTCCAAGGACCCAATCGGCAACGGGTGTGCCTGTGTGTTTCCTGCGGCAGTGTTTTGCTGGACATCGGAAGCTTCGGATGGAGAAGGAGAGTGCGTGGGGGAGTGTGTTTGATTCAAAGGTTTTGGCGAGGTCGGCTTCGAGAGCCAGTTGTTCGTCGGTGGGGGCGGGTTGTTTGACGCAGGCTGTGCATACTGATGCACCACAGGGAAGCGTCATGGGTTATGAAGTAGTTCGAAGCAGGATGCGCAACGTAAGTAGGTATCGCTCATTTTGCTTTCTATGAGTTATTTTCGGCTGTGTGGCAGACGCCTCGCTTTTGCAATTTGTTGCCAACATCGGCGATCGCAACAATACCAAGATCGTTTATCCCCTCTTTTCCTTCCCCTTCTCCTTCCGCATCATGTAAATAGATATACTTATATTTTAGTAGTTAATTCCCCACTCCATTCTACCAGTTCATTCCGCATGATCATGCTCCATATGATACTTCAAACCTCCCTTATTCTTATAACTCTTAATACAACCCGGCACAGAACATTTGAATTGCTTATTCAACTGACTAGGATGGATCTGTTTTTTCATCTGTCCATCCACTCCAAACAGCGGGTTTGCTTCCGCATCAACCAATACACAGCTGGTGCCTGAGGGGTTTGTTTCGCGAAAGCCAAACCATTTGAGTCTGAAGGTTGATTTCCAAAAAATGGTTGATGTTGCGCGTACTGAAGGAAAGGTGGCCTGGGAATGGTGTTCAGAGGATGTGCGATTTCCGCATGTTGGTGTTCGAGGTGGTATTTAAATCCACTATGGCTTTTGTATTTCTTGTCACAGTGAGGACAAGTATATATTTTTGCCGGAGGTGCTGGCGCAGCAGGAGCAGGGGCAGCAGCAGCGTGGGCAGGTGTTGGTGCATCCAGTATTGGTGTGGGTGTGGGGGCGTGAGTGAGGGCTGGTGACATAAAAGGGGTAGTATGTCGCATCTGTTGTTGATTTAATAGCTGTTGTTGAAGATGTTGTGTTGGTATAGTAATTGTTGGGCCTGTTGTGAACCTGCTGCTGTTGCTGTTGGAACATATTTACAGCCGCGGAAACAAACTGGGTCTGCTGATTATGCTGCAATTGTTGCTGATGTTGCTGTTGTTGCTGCTGGTGCTGGTCTGTCTCCAAATCAATCTGTTGGATTCCAGTCACAATCTGAGCCAACTGAGTATTTGTCAGGTCCTGTGGTCGAACACCACTTGCAATCAAATCATGCGCGACAGCCTGATAATCTCGCGCACCCAAGAAAGAATGCGCCTGCGCAACAAGATGATGGGCTGTGAGGAAATGAATGAGCCTTATGAAGGAGATTGAAAATAACTGTTACCTTCCAACAGCATTCGAAGATAATTCTCCGGAGTTAAAGAATCGATTTCAATGGGCCGTGCAAGTTCTCCCAAATTGAAGGGATGGCCATACTTTGAAACATCCCTTGTCCATGCTGTTTATGCTCTTCCTGAGGAGACAGAACCTGAGATCCATCCAATACATTCGAATCACCAAATAATGATGGTCCTCCTTTCCCCACAACGTTTTGGTTGTCCCCCATAAGCCAATCCAAGTCGATCCCCGAGAAATTGAAATCAGTCCTTAGTTTTTTCAGATCGGCAGCTGTATACGAGCCTAATGAAAAAGCTGCACTGGAGAGGTTTCGCTTAGATTTTCCTGCAGCGATAGCTTGTCCGATAGCAGGATTTGGAGCATTGAGTGTGGGAAGGGCAGCAAGATTGGCAGTAGTAGTAAGCGGAGGAGGGACAGCAGATACAACAGGTTTCGTTGAGGACAATAGGGCAGAGAGTGCGCATCAATGTCGTCCTGTTGTCCAGAATGTGGCTTCCTCCACTGCCCGCTGAAAACATTGCATCCGCTGATTTAACGTTTCTGAAGATTGAAGAGTTGGGGCCAAGCTCTGGAGACATTGATGAGCCTGTAGTTGAGGCAGGAGATGGCTGAGACTGAGGAGGTGGCGTTGGTTGTTTTGCAGCTGCCGATAGACCCAAGACAGCTGCGACTTCCCCTTCACAGCGGCGACAGTAGGCGGAGCAGCCAGTATTGGGGATTACGGAGGATGTCAGGAAGGGGCGCCGAGTTGAGATTTGCCGTCTGAGGTGGCTGTTGGATTGGAGGAAAGAAGGAGGAGTCGTTGAAGGAGAGCAGGTCCGACAGCGACACAATGTTCTGGGCATCCGACGAGCCAGCGCCATCCGACTTTGCCGATGGAATTGCGATGCCCTGGGCCGGGTTCTCCACAGCGTCCGAGTGAGTGGTGAGAGTCGGTGGTGGGGCCCGAGTGCACGGCTTCGTAGTGTTGTGCGAGAAGGGCAAAGGTCGGATACGTTGCGCCGCAGCAGAGAAAGTTGCTCTTCTTCGGCACTGCGAATCGGTGGTGCTGTTGCTGTTGCTGTTGCTGGTCTGACGTGCGAAGGGACCCGGCTCCACGGCTGCGTCCAAGTGATGTTCCCTCGATCCGCCGCCTGTCTGGCCCTGCATCGCTGTCAGAAACGACGCTGAAACAGGCGACGCCGGCGATGATGCAAGGTGGAAGTTGTACAGATCAAGCAGCGTTACGCCATTGCCTGAAGTCATCATTGGTTGTGTTAAACAAAAATGAACAATAAAAGAACTGCTGACCAATACAGAACAAACTGGGTAAGAACAAAACAAAATGTATATTTACATCTGAGAGCTCTTGCCTACCTACGCATCATTGGAACTTACCTTATTGTCTCATCATACTCGTTCCCGTGACAATACATTAGTAATGTTAAAATTGATTGAAAGAACGCTTGGATATTCATTTGGATTGCTTTGGTTAAAGCGGCGTCGCAGTGTGGGGCCGGACGAGGGCCGGACTGTCTCAGCACACAGCCTAAAAAGGAAATACGCGCTTCCATCATTTGAGATTCTAAGCGTACAAACTTTCAAACAATCAGCCAATGGTTATGGCATACTGGCCTGCGGGGAATACTGGCTTCTGGGGGTAAAGATTGCACCAATACCTTCTGCCAACAGCCTCTTAACATCCTTCACTAGAGATGCCACAAGCTTAGTCGATTGGTGTGAATCAAACTACGAGGTTACGCACTTTGTTGCAGAATTCTGGAACACTGTTTCAAACCTTCCCTTCTTTCTCCTTGCATACATCGGTATCCAAACTTCCGAGAGCTGCGCGTGACTGAATTAAGGGACTATCTTGGTTTCTTGAGTCTTGTTATGATTTCTATTGGGTCTATGCTTTTCCATGGAACGATGCAGTATCACGCTCAGATACTCGATGAAATCCCAATGATTTATGTAAGTCTAATACTATATTGAGGTACATTCTAATCGAATGCATAAGAATGCTTTCATTATCCTCTATTCTGCCGTTTCCATCTTTCAAACCAAACCAAATCCCTTGCTTGCCATCTTGTTTTTCACAGTAGCCACTCTAATCAGTACAATTTACTTCATCAACAAAAACTCGGACTTTTTTGGCCTCTGTCACGCGTCTCTCGTTGTTGCGCTCATCTTTCTTCCGCCATACCAGCTGAAACGCCTTCAAAAACTCAACTCGAAATTTCAAACAAACTTTAAAGATTTGTGGAGCTTGTACTGGTTCTCAATCAATTGCTATCTATTTGGATTCTCTCTTTGGAGCATTGAAAACAACTTTTGTCCACATCTTCGATTTGCAAAGGCCAGAGTCCTTTTCCCCATCAGTTTAATGTTTGAGCTTCATGTGTGGTGGCATGTATTTTCTGCGTTAGGTTCTTATGGTGTCGTAATTCTGGTGTGTTGGTTGCGTTTGGTTGCATTGGGCCGGAGTGATGTGAGTGTGCGCTGGACCATGTGGTTTCCTAGGCTATTCTCAAACTGTGAGAAGGCTGTTTGCTGAAGATTATCAAGATAATTACAATTAAAAATAACTATTCAAATCCATTTGCGTCCACAAATTATTGATAATAAATACTTCGGAATGGGGTTTGGATTGCGTGCGGCAGGAAACGATGGACATTGGGGGTAAGTCCCCCGCTGGTCTATCTATCACTTACACTGTTTAGACCAGTGACATCAACTTTGGACTGGTGCGAGGAAAACTACGTTATTACTCCTTGGATTGCTGGTGGGTCAGCTATCACTCCTCACTGTGATATCTTACTCCATATTCAGAATTCTGGAACTCTACGTCGAACATCTTCTATGTTCTTACGATGATTTTTGGTCTCCAAACGGCCAAGGCGATTGGAGTCACAGAGTGGCGAACCGTGAGTTTGTTTGAGCTCGTGTATTGCATTAGCAACACCATATTGAATTCAAATTTCAAACCAGTATCTATCAATGTACTCCATTACGGCTGTTGGACTTGGATCCTTCTTGTTCCATGCTTCTCTGTGGTAATGATGACCAATATCCACCCTTTGTCCTTGATCCCCACTCACTCACTGTTGTCACCAAAGGTTTGAAACACAAATGATGGATGAGCTTCCTATGATTTATTGCTGTAGTGTTTTTGTGTTTGCTTGCCTCAGAGTCTTCCCAGAAACCAATAAGAACAATACGTTACTTGCAGTAGGGCTGGCTGCGTACTGTATCGCTGTCACTGCTATCTACTTGTACCTGAAGAATCCGGTATTTCACGAAGTTAGCTATGCTATCCTCGCTGCAATTTTGTTCATCACACCTCCAATCCAATATTACCACATCAAAAACAATTACAAACAATACGCAAAACGTGTCCCTGGACTCTGGAAGCTGTATTGGTTTGGAGCTGTCAGCTATCTCGGTGGTTTTGCAATTTGGGGTATTGACAACAACTTTTGCGAAGAAGTTCGCGCTACTCGCGCATATCTTGGATTTCCACTCTCTATCTTCTTCCAACTTCACATGTTCTGGCATTTAGGAACTGCTATCGGAACATATGCGTCTATTCTGGGAATCACTTATACGAGACAGCTGGCGCTTGGTCGGGATGATATTTATTTGCATTGGATTGCAGGAATTATGCCCACTCTCAAGACAGATTTGAATCAGAAACAACTCGCACAAAAGTTGAAGAAGAAGAAGAACGTTGAATTTTCCAATAAACGGCACTTATTGAACAGAGAAAGCTTCCACCACTAAATTCTCCGCGTATCTGCTTCTTTTGGATTTGACTGTGGTAGATCGATTGCTGTCATTACTTGTCTCACTCCGTGGTGGCTTGTTTTTGGTGTAGATGAATCCTCCTCCTAAAGAAACCTTTCGTTCCTCCTTCAAATTAACATTTAGCAGTCCAATATTTTGCGTAATTGGGACAAATTGTTGTGGGTTCAAGGTATTAGTTGCTGTTTGAAGTCCAACACCAAACACTGCCTGATCCTCTTTCCCACCTAACCGGTAGATCCGATTCTTCTTCAATAGTCCGTCTAACATTCGTCTCGTTTCACCGCAAAATCCCTCTTCTCGCCTTACGCCATCTTGCAAAATACCTTCATCTCCGCCGTCAGTTCCCGTGCGATATTCACTGACCAAATGAACTCTACCCAGCCGTCCAAAAACTTCATGTCCGGGTCTGATTGCACTGAAGCTAGGATTGAGACCTTGAACCTCCCCTCCAAACATCAACCCACGTTCCACACGATCGCCAACAACCTGTTCTGCGTGACGCATAAACCATTTAGGTGCAATCGCAGGAGTTCCTAACCATCTTCTTGAATCTTGAACTCATGCTGTGCTCGCAAATCGCGCAGTTTTGCAACATGCTTGTTTGGCTTTTTCTGTGAGTTTGGAATGTATCTTGTGATTGGAAGGGGTTGTGAGTAGCAGCTGATATTGTTATCGGCATTGAACTGACGAATCGAAGCATGGGCCTCCATATTGAGCGCGATTGGATCTTTGATTCGATTTTTGAGGTATGAAGTAATTGGTCGAGCTTCAAGGTTGGGAAGGATTGGTCCAGGTGTGATAACAATTTCGTTGGTACTCATTGAATATTTACGAGCTTCGCGATGAGTGGATATAAGGCAGCTACAGGATCCTCGCCATTTGTCAGTTTTCGATTTTGTGCTAGATTGGAGAGTTAATCAAACGAATCCTAATTCACAGGTTACCTCCAGTTCCAAATCCATCCCGAGTTAAAACTGTGATACGCTTTCCATCTGGAGAGCTCTGAATGATGGGGGCTTTTTTAAACTTTGGAGGCGGGTAAGGTTTAATAGTTATTGTGGGTTTTGCCGATTGTGATAGACGTGTTGCTTGTGACTTTTTCGTGGATTTCCTATCTGGAACTGTTTGGGGTCTTGGATTGGGTTTGTAGTGGCCTCGTCGATTACGTCTGCTTGGTATGCTGGGAATGGAATGTCAGTTACGTTTACTTCGTCCGCTTTAAATTCGGTTGTGGGGATGTTGCCTCGTTGTTTGGAATGACTTCGAGGGGTTCTTCTTGTTCCACCAAAGATAAAGGAACAATTCAACACGCTCTTGCTCCCTCGGATGCTGTTTACTTGTGGGTCTAGGAATAAAACTTAGTCGAGGCTGCTGTGAATTAAAACGCTCGAGTTGCTCCACAAATGCTTTCAGTTTACTTCATCCACTTGTTGATGAGGTCTTTCGCCCTCAAGCCCAAGGTTGTTATTCGCCAAAGAGGCGTCATTTTCCAATTCAGAAACCGATGTGTCCTCAAAAAATGGAACTTCAGTTTCCAAAACTTTTTGGTTGGGCTGGGTAGAGATCTATTGACTTTCTTTCCCTTTTTTCCAAATTCATCTGTTGCATCGGTTGTTGAAGTGGAAGTCTTGCGTGCATGCCAATCAGGTTCCACATCAAAACTATCCACAGCCATGCCAAATGCTGCAGGAGTTGCCAAGCCGGTAATTCCTCACCAACTGTGCTCACCATTCTATACGGAATACTTTCTCTTCCGTTCACCGTTGGAGCATTTAGACTCCCTCTTCTTGGTATTGGCAAATTGGGGCGGTATGAACCTCGGCTATTTCTTCGCCCGGCATCAAATGGCCAGTTGATGAGTCTTCTTCAATCTCTGTGGCATATTCTTGAGCCCGTCCATTGTCGTTTGTGAGGTTTTTTCGACTTCCGTCTAGATTCTTCTTACCACTGTCCAACTATTCGCCAAGTTAAATTTACTGCCTTGACTGCTAGCGAGATTTGCACGACTTGCTCGAGATTGACCAGCCAAGTTAACGCCTTCCTCTGTGGTTTGCTAAATCCATTGCACTTCCTTTCCGACTTGCAAATTAAGACGCTTCCCTTATTACTTTTTAAATTGGAACGACTTCCTGACGACTTTCTCCTTTTCAGAAATGCTCGTATCCGTAGTTGCGAGCATGTAGCTGCTCGCTAGTTTGTTGGTGCTTGCCAGAAATCCTCCTGCTGTATTGAGCTTAAGAGTGCTACCAATATTTGAGCCCATCCCTCCTCCGCTGGGTGGGCCTGTTACGTCAGCCACACGTCTTCCCATCAATCCATTACGCCTTCTCGACTCATTACATTGCTACCCTATAGAGTTGTTATTAGAAAGCCTCTTTTTAAAAAAAAAACTCACAGCTAAAGTAGGTTTGAAGTCGAGATGCAAGTTACTTGGTAAAGCGTAGTCTTGAATATGGGTTTCCACATTTTCTCCCCTTTCAACCACAAACTACTTCCAAAGTTCGCGCTGAGTGCAGTGCTTGACTTGACAGCATGAATAGTGGCGGAAGTTTCTTTTTAGGGTCATAAGTTTTAAGGTGAGGTTTAGCAGCATTCTTGCTTTCGGGTCAGTTGGAACCACAAAATCGCCAGTGTTCGTGAAACCTCCAACTTGATGCTCGCCATTTCCTGTAGGTAACGAACTCTTTCCAACTGCTGCTGATTGTCCTCCTGGATCATCTGTTGCATTATTGTCCACAGGGAGAAGAGTTCCAAGTTTGAGTTTGCGCGAAATAAACTCTTTAAGACTTCGTTTTGGAGGTGGCAGTGCACTTGCAGGCCTTTGAGCCAGTTCAACGCCCTGTAATTGTCCTGTTGGTCCCGTTGGGGTTGAGTGTCGATATTGGAATTGTGAAATTGAAACAGATTGTTCAAATCATCACTAGTTTGGAGAATTTGAGGTACAGACGGCTCTTGTATTGAAATCGATACTAAAGGTGGGGATAGATCGGATTCGGGGTCAATAGGAGAAAGATTTCACGGACGTTGACAACTTCAACATTGGTGTCTGGAACTTGATCATATTGTCGGATTCTAAGATAACGGGTGGCGTCGAGGTACTTCTGAAGGCTTCTCGGTTCATCCATAATATTCAGAAGAGAGTTGATGTGAATCTTCCTGCAAATCACCATTCCAAAAAGCTCTACGCCACAATAATTCAAAAAAATAGCAAATTTTATGATTTCTGGACTGCAAATTAAAAATAACTCATAAATAAGTAAGTAATTGATGAAACCATACTTCGATTAGAAGGCTGGAATGGTCAATTTTGGAAAGCACCACTTTTATCGTATTGACTATAGAGCCCGCTGGAAAATGGAGCCAAATGTAAGTTTGGTTGCCCATGATGAAGTCAGCTAAACCTTGTGATACAAGAACCAGAAAACAAGCCCCAAGATCAGAGCCGTCACCACCAAGCAGGTTCTTGATGTGATAGCTCACAATTCCTTTGGCTGCAGTTTTTGGAATAGCACTCATGGTTGTACAGGGGTCTTAACATCTTGGCGACGGAAAAATAGTCGGAACCAAATAGATATCTTCTGGATATCAATTTGATATTCCGCAATAATCCGGAGTAAAATGCGCTTTCTGGAAATAAGCAGTTGCAGGTGACGGTAGCCAAACAAGTTGCAACAACCTGCCCAGCAGAGAGTCCAACACAGTGACTGCTTGGGTTGCCACCAAAGTAGACATATTGTTTGAACCCATTCTAGAGCCTTAAAATCGATTATAAATTGTCGAATCCCTTGTTTTTTTTTACCTTTGTCACGTCCGTCATACATTCCCCAACCGGCAGCCTTGGAGCCTGTAATTGACTGAAACTGCCACAATCTTAGAGTCATGGCAAACTGTTGAAATTTTGTTGAAGCCCATTTCCATTAACAAAAGATCCACCATGGACCCAAAACAAACTGGAAGATTATCTCCCGGTCCAGTGCTAAAGGAGCCGCAACATTCAAACAAGACAATCAGTCTGTCCCTGTCCGTTTTGTTGACACATTGAATATTACTGACATTTGCTGCGTGACGAGACACCCGGGAACCGGGTTTGCTGCATCGTAGTATAATCTTTGGCGGCGCAGCGTAAGGGATTCCGCGCCATTCGATACGGTTTTGTACCAAACTTGACCAGTGTAAAACCCAGTGGACACTGGACTGTAAATCGGGAAGTGCTACTTGCTTGGACAAGTTTGAACAGGAAACGTGTAGCCAGGTGGTGGGAACGCTGGTACTGTGGCTTTTGTGGTACCTGTCAAAATAGTTATACAAAGTCAGTCTGACAGAACTAGGCGCGTGAGATTTAATGACGATTTGCTTACCACTAGTCACTAACGCTGGAACAGCGTAAGTTGATAGCACCAGGGTGTTTAGGAACAAGAGCAAGGGAAGCATTTTTTGGGTTGTTGGTATGCAAAAAAAGAATGGATTGTCTGGCTGCATGGATCACCAACGAACGCCGATTTCGCGCCAAACAATGGTAAAAGAGAAGTTTTTTGTTATTGATGGATGATATATTGTATCTCGTATGTTATTTTCTCTAGCTCGCTGTTGATAGTTTCAGTGTGTTTTATGTTACTAACAATGAGGCGACAAAGAGACTCTGCCGTTACTAATTCTGTTGTAATCTTATCGTTGCCTTATCGCATATCGCCTATGTGGCAACTCAAAGTGAAGGTGTTGTTCAATCAAGCATGTACTTCAATCCAAAAACGTGACTGCTTGACGAGTTTTGCGCCCAATAAGCTCGTTTCTTCTAATCCCACACGCACATGGCTCAAATTCAGTGTATCATGCGATAACAAGAAATTTTTCCAATCGAAAAGTCGCACAAATCAAAATGCTTAGCGATGACGACCTTCTCTATCTCGCTCACGCCGAATACACCAACTACAATCAGACCTTGCATGCACAGGCTCCAGCCCTACATCAGCACAACCTTATCAACACTACCATCAAACCGAGTTCAACCCGCATCAAGAAGTTGGCTTGGCGATCACACACAACGACTCTCACTTCCCACCAACATCCTTCTCAGCAACACCAACCTCCTCCTTTCTCGAACAATTAAATGCACTCCGACCACAATCCCACCTTTTTGATTGGGACACATTCTCCCTCTCCCTGCATTCCCCGTCTCTCCATACTGTTGAAACCTCTCAATCTTGCCATCCTCACCACATCTCCCGTCAATCAACCCCGAAGACTCACCTCTCCTCTCATCGCATCGTCCAAACCCGCAACTAAACCGAAAAGCAAACGCGGCAACGCGCCTTATCCCTCCAAAACCACCATCTCCCCAACATGGACCACTTAAAGCGATCCATCCGGCGCAACTAAATAAGGCGTTGAAATGTCCTGCGCCGGATGATCAAGTCGTACAAGAACCGTGGAGGCCTGCGGTATCATTTGATTCACGTTCATCCCGAATTACGCAAGAATAGCAAGGTCAAAGTGGAGGAGGCAGACGCGGAGGACGTGCGTGAATTGGATCAAGACTAGAATCTGCTAGATTGGGGCTCTTTCTTTGTAAATGTTGCATTGTTGATGTTGTTGTTGGGGATTGGTTGTGGCTGACCCCCGCCATATCTCTTATCGTTCTTCTTCCGCTTGTTTCTATTCTCCTTCTCTTCTTCCTTTCTCTTCTGCCTGCAAATCTGTACAGTAGTTCCAAAAACCCAAAGTAAATAGACACTCATAGTTGATCTTGTGAAGGTCCAGTGATCCGACCTCTTCCGGTGGGGATAAGAGAAAACACGTGCACAAGAGCAATAGCAATCAATTTAGAGGGATTTCGATAAAAGTTATGTATCATAAGTATACTGGCTTCTTCTATAGTTTTTGCATGCAACAGAGACAATGTTTCTTAATATATAGCATATAAGTACTCGTAAGAACAGTGCGCGTGGCTCAACCCCACGCCCACTTCAATAATCCACTAATATAATTCAAGATAAACATAAAACCCTCTTTCGTCTTCCTTTCACAATGGCTTTTTCCATTTCACTCGACAGCCAAGCATCCACGATGTCGACCAGCTGCAAAAAATTAAAATCACAACGACCAAGCACCGTTACTGAAATCCGCCTCGATGCCGTCGCTCCCTCAAACGCCCTTCAAATGTCCATACTATGCCGTATCCTGCACACTGGATCCATCCACATCAAAGCCCTACCACGAATGCTGCGTGTCGACCAACGGCCTTGCAATCTTTAGCCAAAACTACACCCTCGGCCTCTCGTACAAAACACCGCAGCACAATTGGACCATTCCGTCCGTCGTCCAAGACATGTATGTTCCCCTTTCTTTTAGTGTCGTGCAGGTCGTTGAAAAAACAAACTCTACTCTAACCTACATTATCATCAAACAAAAACAATGAAACATGGAACAGTGGCCCTCGGTTCACTATTCATGGACTCTGGCCAAACGATTGCAGGGGTGGCTTCAATCAGACCCGATGGCTTAACGAAACACTCGGGATCCCAATGCCTGGCACACCCAATTATGACCTGCATGGGTGCTCTCAAACGCGGTCTTTCCAGAATGCAGCGGAAGTGTTGCATCCGTCTGTTGCAGGTGCAAAGTTTGGATGGCTTCTTCCTCTTTTGAAGTCAATTTGGAGGGCGGGGGATGGAGACGATAATTGGTTGTGGTCTCATGAATGGAGTAAACACGGTATGTACAGCTCTTTTTGTGGAGTTTAGGCCTACAGAGGCTATCCGATGGGGGTGTCCACAAAATGGGTAACATTTGGCTTTTGAATAGGAACTTGTGCTGAATCACTAAAGCCGGAATGTTACGAAAAGTACTCACCGTACCAAGATTTTTATGAATATATGAGTGCGGCAGTGGAGTTGTACGTAAAGCTGGACATCATGAAGGCATTTCACGCGTTCGGAGTGTATGCAAGCGATGAAGTTGGATACACGAGAGAAATGTTGAATCGGGCGCATGAACAAATGTTTGGGTTCCCTGGAGGGATGCAGTGTGTTGTGGGAAGGGATGGAAAGCAATATCTGAGTGAAGTTTGGACGTATTTGTTGGAGAAACCAGGGCATTCGTATTCAGTGGCATCGCCTGGACTTGTTACTACAAAGGGTGGAGCGTACCAGTCGTGCAAGGAAGACCAGTTGGTGTTTATTCCATGGACCCCTTCTAGGGCGTCCACAACGAATGAGTTGATGAAGCAAAGTGAAGCAGATGACTGAGGCAGTTATTACTTTTGGACATTTAGTTTATTAGTTTGAAAGTAAAACACAATAATAATTATATTAAAATGACGGACAAGATGGATATGGTACAGCACCAGCTGCCTCGTCTGAAAGCACTAACATTCGACACCAGTCGCTTGATGACATTGTCTCTGGAGAGCGGGCGGCGCGGGGACGAGGCGGCGGCCACTCGCGCAGTTCGCACTTTGACTCGGCGAAGGGAAGCCGCGGCCGCAGCAACTTTGACGGGCGCAATCCGGGACGACGCGGAGACAGAGACAGACGCTCCGGTCCGTACTCAGTTTCGGTTTGTGTTTGTTTGTTTGGATTTGTTGTTTGGCGCCCACCCTCACTTCTCTAAAAACTATTAAAGCATCGCCGTCTGGATCCAAATGAACAATGGAGACACGACAAGTACGAAGGCGCTGATGCGGATTTGAGGGAACGCATTGGTCGCTCAAACAACAACTCAACTGCTTCAAGTTCCTCTTCTTCCTTCAATAATGGAAATGCTGGAAACAGACTTGCTGCTGCTACTCCTCAAATTGGTCCGCAGATCACTAAATGGTTTCACTCGTAATGAACCTGCTGCCCCAATTGCGGCACGCCCAACAGCAGCAACAGGGACAATCCCAGCTGTCTTGCAATCAAATGGATTTACTGTGCGCGTACTCAATTTGGATCCAAAGGCATCTGCGGCTGATGTTCAGGTACATTTGGAACTGCTTGGTTTCTTTCTCCTTCAAACTGTCACACTGACCCCTTCCATATTCAACACCTTCCAACGCATAGGCCACATTTGCTGAATTTGGAGCGATTCTTAAATGCTCTGTTTCGTACGATTCAACTTCGGCAACCGGCACAGCTGAGATAACTTTCAAAGACCGCGCATCCATCAAGGGCGCTATTGACACGTACAATGGTGTTATTGCTGATGGTGAACTACTTGATTGTGCCTTCTAGCCTTAGTCTCATGATTTACATTAATAACAAGGCCGCACACTCAAAGTCGAAGAGCTTTCTCCTCCTGCAGCAAAAGGCTTGTCAATTACTGGTCGAAGCTCTGCTGGCGGCCTTACATCCGCTATGTCCACTCCTCCTGCAACTGTCCCCGTATTGTATGTATCAGCGTTGTTGTTCTTGTTGGTTATTCAGACAATTCAACCTCCAGTTCGGTTTCTCTAACCATCTTAATTTAATGATAGGAAAACTTCGGTGGGATCTGTAGTTGTAGGTGGGATGTATTCGGATCGTGTCGCCGGTGGCCAATCGGAAGCGCAAGAAGAACGCAGGATTCCAATTACTGAGCGACTTGGAAGGCGGTAATGAAGTAACGAGATGAAGGAAAGAGAATGATTTGGTTTGATTTGTCGGAAACAAACAAAAACGAAAACGGAAATGTGATGATGAAATCAAAAAAAGCCACTTCTTTGTTCCCATTGGAGAAAGAAGCAACGTCCCTCTCCGAATTATATTTTACCCCTTGAGCTATGCAGCAGAAGATCTTGTCCCGATATGAATGAGGCTTGGCATGGTGATCGGAAGTTATTCTTTGCATGCGGAGAATGATGTGAGGACCAATGTACTCGTCTCTAGCAGCTTCTTGGAGAGCTCCAGATTCTGCAGTTTGTGATAGATACTTGAACCTCCCCTTAATGGCACTCTGTTGCAGTTCAACCAGGTCCGCTCAAAAGCAAAAAAAAAGGTTCTCTGACCACAACCGCCATCCCCGCACTCAATGCAGAACGTGCAAGTATTCTTCCGCCGGCATCTATACCCGAATGAGCATGTCTCACATGTCGAGGAGCTGCCCGAGCTGGACCCGGATCCGCATATGCTTCCGTATCGCCGCATCACAAAGTCTCAATCACTTGTCCTCGACCAGCACGGCGGCTGCTCATTTGAAGTATACGTAAGTCTTGTCTCTTCAGCTGAGATGGCCCTAGTCCGAAAGCATCCATGTGCTTTGTAATTGCACTGTTAAGGTTCTGACTTTCGAAATCAAAACAGGGAGCACTCCGTTATGACGCTCCCTCGAAACCGCTGAAGAAGCAATCAATCGGACTCTTGCTCACGGGTGATTCGGAAGTCAGATTTATGTCAGGAATCTTTACGCTTCAAAGTGGGAAGGAAGTTGTGCGGTATAAGGTGCGTTCTGTGCTGAATCTTCACATGGATGACGTATTCATATGACAAATTAAATCCAGAGTGCTATTCTAGCAGAGACAGATCCTAGTCCACAGCCAGATGCTTCGGGCAAGATTGTTCTGCCATTCAATATTGTGTTCCGCACTTCCCAGGCCTTACCCATATCTTTTAAGTCCCCATCGGCAAAGATCAAGTACAGACTATCCTTCAAATATATCTGCAGAGATTCTGTCAACACTGTCATCAAAGAATACACTCTCCCTGTCACTTTGACACCGGCTTGGACCGATGCACCGCCTCCACTTCCGATTCCGCCCCCGGCGTCTGAAACTGCTGATGATGGAACCCGAATAGTTTTAGATTTAGGCGGTGAAATCCAAGGAGAATCGTCTGTTCTTGATGCTGATTCTCCGACCACGGTATTCATACGTCCACGAGTCCTAAATAACATCCACACCGAAACCCTTGCTCCGATTCTCCGAAATGAGACCCCAGCATATTCCGAAATTGATGTCCCAACATCTCCTACTCCTCGCGATCCTTACCCGGAAGAAACGTTATCCATTGCACCAAGCACACGCGCAGGGTCATTCTGGCAACCACACCGATCCATGCCAAGACGTGGAAGTAATACAGCCCCCTTCGGCGATGCAGCCTCAATGCGATCTCATCGTACAAAAGTTAGCCTCTTAAAACTCCTTAAACCAACCCTCTCCCAAGAATCCATCGTTGTTCCTGTCCTTGAAAACGAGCCACTGCCGTATACGGAGCACGACCCATTGTCACTTGTGCTTTTGGAACCGCCTGTCTCACCTTTGGATGCACCTGCGTTCACACCCACATCGGAGTATGCAAGTAGTGCGAGAGGGTTGTCAACCCGAATGGGAAGTTTTGCATCGTCTTTGCATTTAGGGGGAAGTGGACATCATCATGTCCATGCTGGGGATTCAAGAATTTCGTTCACGAATCAGCGGGCTCGGTTTTCGGCGCACATTGACACCGATCATGGCCACAGTGATGAAGATGAAGAGGAGGAAGAAAGTGATGATGATGAGGAAACGGAAGGGGAGGAGGAGGGTGAAGGGGAGGATGATGAATTTAAGGACACGACCCCTCCCGTTCCACAGCATTCGCCTGTCACTTTACTTGCGACAACTCCCTTCGTGTCCGTTGACAATGATACAGCCACAACAATAACTCCAGTACCATTGCGCCCACAATCTCGTCTCTTTTCCCTGCTGAGTCCTTCCCCTCTTCCAAAGCATCCTCTATTCCGTGTAATTATACCTTGCACTATGGCAGGCCCCTCTTCTATTCTTCCAATTCACCTCTCGTTGCAATCTCTCCCTGAATCACACAGGCCAAAGTCCCTCCTCATAACTCTTCGTGCACTTGTGAAATGCCAGGTCACGACCTACACAAAGACAGACAAAATTCCACTCCGGCAGTATCGGTTTGACTTACCTAGTACGCCTGTATATCCGTTATTCGAGAAGTACGAAATTGAGATTCCAAGAAGCAGTGAGATGGGTGTTTATGCATGTGGATTCAAAGCTCCGTTCTTTACTCTATCACATGAACTGGTGTTTTCGCTGCGGACGGAATGTCAGTGGCGGTGGAGGAGTGGTGCTCGGCCTGTGGAGTTTGATTTGGGACGTGTTTCTGTTGACTTGTTGCGCTAAGTGTAGGATATCATAATACATTCAATACATTCCCCATACAAATTGATTTTGTTTCAATGATATTTACTGTACTTTAATTAAATAATAATACAAGTTCTTTGTGAAAACGTTCAGTTATATGCTGGAGGTTGTATGCTGATACGCTCATTTTGGGAGATTGGCTGAGACAGTTGTTGAGAATGAACCAAAGCCTTCAATTCATTGATTGAGTTTTGGAAGCGAATGCGGTCACCAAGACTTGTCATTCCGAGTGAATAGAGTAAATCGGTGGATGTTAAGAGTAAACGCACGACCATCGATACGATGCTCTAAATATGATGTTAGGATTCTCTATATAACGAAGGCAAACGCTGTGGCTCACCAGTGGCAAGTTTAGATACTCCAGATCCATTATCACAGACTTTCCGAATCCAAACAGCAACTTCTGAAAAACTCCAGGATGATGGTGAAGATGGCAATCCCATACCCTCGATATCCAACAAACTCTTTGTACATCAATTGATCCAAAGGCACTGCTGCTACCAGTTCCAGTGCTTTCGATAGTCTTGTTTCGATGAAGCCGGTCCTCGTCTTGTGCAGCAGCAACCGCATCAAACACGCCAAACATCCGTGGCTCTGTTCTCCCCCGGCCCTTTGAAACTCAGTCGTTTGGCGAGAGAGCGGCGCCTGAGTGTTCGCAGGCGGAGAAGCGATGGCCTGGAGCGGAACCAGCGCCCTTTCTTTCTCCGCCGAAATGCGCTTCTGTCGGAACCAGCAATAGCACAAACACATTGCCACAATCGCAACAACGCCGCCTACTCCGACACCAACAACAGCGATAATCTGTGGTCCGGTGAGATCGGTGCCTGGCGATGATGGTCCGTTGATGGAGCCATTGGGCACTGGAGACGATGACATGCTGAGTGTGGTGGTTGTTGTTTGTGGATGTTTCTTTTTTGTCCTCACTCAATTTGGAGTCCGAAACATGTCAACTTTGGTCCCACGAAAACTCCATTCCCACGATTTCGTGCTTTACTTGCAATACAATCACAAAGATGGACATTGACAGAGAGCTTTTCTGCTCTATATGTCTGCTTCAATGCGTCATATTATGTTTTTTTTCTACTTCTTTTGGCTTACAGAGAGCAGTCACAATGATTCCTTGGAAATATGGCTGCGGTTCACAAGCGATGACCGAGTTGATGAGGTATTTGGATAGGTTGATGGAAAGGGCCAAAAACTGTTCTAAATTCCCTCACCCCATCAAAAATCTATGGTTTTGACTGCTAGAAATAGACATACTTTAGAATGGATCATACTTTTGACAATAATTAGATGCTCATCAAAACAAGCACTATTAACGAAACTTTATTATCAAAGTATAAGTCATCAAAAAATGTAGTTCAGCTGTATGCAGGAGGCTTTATGCTGATTGACTCATTTGGGGATATTGCCTGAGACACTAGCGGTTGTTTTGCTCTGATCACAGTGGCAGCACTTTCGACGGTCTTGAGTCTTTCCTCATCTTGCGTGTAGAACAGCATCAAACACACCAAACATTCCGTTACTCTGTTCTCCACTGGATCCTTGAAACTCTATCATTTGACGAGAGGGTGGCGATGAAGCAATGCCTGAAGCGGAAAGAAAGCCGCGCTATCTTTCTCCGCCGAAATCTGGTTCCGGCGGAACCAAAAGTAGCACAAGCACATTCCTACTATCACAACAACGCCGCCGACTCCAATTCCAACAACCGCGATCGTTTGAGGACCGGTTAATACACTGACATTCTGATGTTTATTTCTTTCCTCCACTCAATATAAAGAACATCCAATACAAGTCGAACTCATTCCCCACGAAAACTCGTGCCTTTATTTTGATGCTGTCTTAAAAATGAATACTTCAGAAATGAAGAGATTTCTCTTTTAATTCTATTCTGTTTCAGGGAAATCGAATTGTAAATCTTGAGCGTTCATCGCCATGAGTTCAAATTATGCCTTTCTATCCTCAGACTCACCAGGTCTCGACCTTCTTGCTGATATCAACAACTCAACGGGTATGGTTGTGTTTGCCATGCTATTGATGATGTGGGAGCTAGATATGTGGAGGATGACTCGAATCCACTCGATCTTATTAGAATCATGGTTTGTCTGGACGCGCTCGCGTTCACTATATTCTATAGCACTGAAGTATGGAACGATCTATTTACGAGCTGTCAACAAATGACGATGGGGTATTTGATGGCTGACTTAATATGGGTGGGTAATATGTTCTCATCTTCAGAAGGTTCCTTAAATTAATCGTCAGAGCTTCAAAGACGCAGCCAAATATAGTTACATTATGTATAAAGCGTTGGCCATGGCAGGTTTTCCTCAACATTGGCCTTATCTCCTCACAGGAATAATATCACTGATCCTTTATTGGCTTTATATGGAGCAAAGCTATACTTTCCAATTGGATTGTCAAGCGGAACGAAAAGGGAACTGGGCCTTAATATTGCTCTATGGTTATTGGACTATTGTAGACTTCTCCGCAACAATAGTAATGCTCTTGAAGATGAACGACTTTATTCATAGCAATAATCAAATAAGCTCGGCAAGTTTACATTCCGTCGCAGTGAATGACAGACTCGAAGATGAGGTGAAAGTCTTCTCATTTCATCGAATACGAGAAGAAGTGAGACTTTGCCTAACGATTGGTGGAATGGGTGCCATCAGCGCCGTTAGTGTATTGCGAGTAGCTAGACCTGAGCTGGGAATACCCGTCGTGTCTCGAATTGTATTTGTGTTCAGCCAACTGTTACTTTTGACAGGCAGCAGGAAAGTCGCTGCTGTAGATGTACCATCTATTCGCCGAGGAAGTTTGCGACGTGGAAGCGCGATACGCAGCAATAGCATGCATTCAACGCATAGCCCAGTCAGCGTTACAAGCAGCCTCATCGGCCCAATGTCTCGCAACGCAAGTCAAAAAAGCAGTCAAAGTATACAAAGCATCAGCAACTTCCAAGCAACAGAAATCTTTAGTGGAGACTTAAACACGAGCAGCGGTATATTACGGATGGATAGTGTTGTTGGAAGGGGACCTCCTAACGCGATCGACTTGCTTCGAGCCAGTGACAGCGGGAGAATAATTGGAATTCGAGACTCGAATGCGACTGAATCCAGTGCTGTGCGACAATCAATGATTGCAAAGGTGAAACGGACAATGAGTTTACACACTGATACCGGAGACAAAGGAGCCACTCCGGCTCATCAATTACTCTCTGATAACGGTTATATGGCTCCAGCAAATCGTCGATTGTCAAGACATCCATCAAGGAGCTATATGCCCAATATGAGCGGAGATGACATTCTGCTACCAAATAGAATTGTATCTCGCAAGACAAGTCTGCATAACAGTATACATAACGCACATACGGCGGGAATATCAGGCTCCGATTTAGTGCACCCTGCAGTGTCTCAAGATAACAGTTTTATAGGATTACAAACAATGCTGCCTTCTATATCTCGACAATTAAGTCAAGACACTGCAGACATGGTCTCACCTTCTTGTATCACCGTTCCTCCTCGATATCAAAAGGACCAGTTTATAGGGAAGGAATCCCGAATCATAATCACAAGCCCTGATGATTAATAATACATACGATCTGTATAGTTCAATTAATTTTATTATTTTTTTCGCGTGATGATTTTCTCCCCCTCACGTACAAAAGATCTACACAAAAATATGGGAAGTGCGTCCGATTGGCTTATAGCGACCAACAACTCCATGGGGATGATTGCGTTCGCAATGGTCATGATGATGATTAACATGGACATGTGGCGCGTAGATTCCCACCCGCGGAATTGGGTTCGATGGATGGTGTACTTTGATGCAACGGCTTTCACGGTCCTCTACGCGTACCAATTGACGGCAGATTTGTTTCACACGTGTCAGCAAGTGAACGCTATTCTGCTTTTGGCTGAGTTTATATGGGTAAAGAATCATTCTTGTTTTTTGGGGCTTGGGTTTGGTTTGACGCTTTTTTTGTTTTGTTCGTAGAGCATTAAAGATGCGTTCAAGTATGGGTTTATAATTCACAAGAGTCTTTTGATCAATAATATGCACATGAAGTGGCCACCGTATGCTGCTGCTGCAACATCACTCGTATTCTACTGGGTCTACATGCTACAATACTATGGTTTCGGCGAAGGATGTATCCCACCACTACCAGGAAACTGGGCTCTCGTGGGACTTTACATAACTGGACAACTGTGGATTTCACAGCAACGGTTGCAATGGTGACCAAGATTTCAAAGGTCATGGTTGCAAGTGAACAGCTTGCATCGGGGATGGGTCACGAAGGAACGCAAAAACAAATGGAAACCGAAGTGCAAATATTTGGAGTCTATAAATTGAGGGAGGAAGTACGGCTTCTTATTTGCGTGGGAGGGATGGGAGGTGTCTCGGCTTTGGCTGTTATTCGGGTTTACGGCCGGACTGGGGAATACCAGCTGTCAACAAAATCATCTTTGTCTTTGTACAGTTGCTATTGCTATTGGGCTCTAGAAAGGTGGATGCGCTCATTCGAGTAGGATAGAAAAAAGTGTAATACGGCGTATGTCTGTTGACAAGGAAAAGGACAAGAGTGCTGCAGATATTGAACCCGATATCAAACAAAGCGCTACTTTAAAAGTTGTAGCTCACACTGTTGGCATATTAAGAACCAATTCAAGACGCGGTACACTTCCGATGGCGGTTGGGAGGGAGGAGTCTTGGTCAGGAAGAGAGCCCTCATCAAACCAAAACTCGTCAACAAAACCAGAATAAAAAGCATGGTTAATTTTAATTAACAATGGGCAAGGAAACTAAAGAAGCGATAAAAAAAGAAATTAAAACACAACGGGTCCAGCATTATTCCCATATTCATCAGTTTACTCAGAGGCCTTCTTCTTCTTCTTCTTTGGCTTCTCGGCTGAAACAAGACATATTTAGATATAAATCTTCTCCATATCAAAATAGAAAAACTTACCAGACTCAGTCTCCTCTTCAGCCTCAGCAGCCTTCTTCTTCTTCTTTTTCTTTCTCCAGACTCTCAGCATCAGCTTCAGCCTCAGCCTCAGCAGCCTTCTTCTTCTTCTTTTTCTTCTCGCCATCGTCGGCCTTGCGCTTAGATCCAGTTGGAACTAAATGAAAAGGACAGTTAGGTCAACTGAAATTACGAGACAAAGACAATCAAAAATAAATAAATACAAACCTTCGTCGTGTCCATTCAAGTCTCCAAGCTCCTTCACAACAGCACCCATCACTTCAGTGTTCTTGCGAGGAGTAGTACCGTCCTCATAAAACTTCAATCGCTCCTCAACCTGGGCCTTCAAAACCTCTCCGAATTTGCTTGTAGGTTTCTCCAAGAAACAGTCAATACGAGACGCAATAGAACACTTGTTTGCAAGGATACGCGAGATTCTTCCCTTGTTCTTTGTAGCAGCGCGACCAATGAAAGTAGAGTGGTAAATCAAACCATACTTTGGAGTGTTACCCCTTGTCTTCAAGGCTCTGAAGAGAGCCTTCTCGGCACCGAGGATCTGCACGGTTGAGGCTGGGTACTTGCAGAGGTTGGTCAAACTACCGGCGTGGGAAATCAAACGAGCTCCAACCATCTCTCCAATCAGGGCAGAGAGGTTTGGCGCGACTTGGTGCATCTTGGAGACCAGGTACGCGTGGAGACGGGCACGGTACTCGGTGAGAGAGATGACACGGTCGGCGAAGGCTTCAATGTTGGTCAAGTCGATTTCGGCAATGTCAGTTCCCATGGATGCTTGGGCGGCGTGGAGGACTTGACGGGCTTTGGCGGCGTCTTGGTTGAGGATGGCTTCGAGGTGGGGGATGGAGTCTTCAGTGAGGTTGGACTTGTTGCGGATGAACTTGCAGCAGCGGGCGTAGAGGAGGTTGTCGGAGACTACCTTGACGAGCTCAGGGAAGTGCCAGCCGTACCATTCTCTGTTGATGAATGATTTAGGAAAATCGATTTTGGCAATATAAAAGGGGGATTTTACCTCACTCTCATTGAGAAAGTGTTGACGTCCTTGTCCAATTGATCCAACAAGTTGATGGCTTGGATAATCATGTTGTCAGAACGGTTACGTTGAACTTGACCTTGGCACGAGAGTAGGAGTGACCCAAACCCAATTGGGCTCTGTAAAAGTCACCCTCCTTCAACTGACGAAGCATCTTGTCTCCGTGGAGACGAAGACCACGAATTAATTCGGTAACAGTCTCGTTGCTGACACAGTCGTATCCCATAAGCTGCTTGATGGATCCAGCAAGAGTCTTTTCACCGACTCCAAGTTGAGCTCCAGATTTCTTTCCAGATGGCATGTTAAGTTCGAGGAAAGACTTCAAGTGATCGTTGACATTCCTGGTGGATAATGTCGAGTGAGTGAGTTTTTGATCTTTCAAAAGAAGTGTGACTGAATGAAAACACAACACACCTTCAGTAACATCCATAATGTTCTCCAAAGCATGGGCGGCACTCTTGAAAGGAGCAAAAGACTTGAGTTTCATGTAACGACCAAACTTTGCCAAATCAAGGGCGGCTTTTTGCACTTCTTCGAGTTCCTGACCGATTTCCTCGCCTTGGACACGCTCAAAGAGAGCGTACCCTGAGGCAGACTCGAACAAGACAAACAGAGCTGACTAAAAGGAAGGGTGATGTGTTAGTGGATTTGACGTTGATGATAAAAAGGAGTGGGAGAAGGGTTGGCCAGATTTCAGAGATTCGATTCGGTGACAGACTGCTGTTGCTGCCGACTGAAGCATACGATAGCAACGGGATCATGGCTGAGTGGAGGCTGTGCGGCGGCAGAACAAGGGCAGAAGCTGAGGTGGTTGGGTGGTCGATGCTCACCATCTTCGGGTTCTAAAAAAAAGAAAGAAAAAGGAAATGAAGACTGGAAAAGAAACCAGTCGTGCTCGGATATTCTTTATTCCGATTATTTATATTTACTTGTTGCGTGGTTTCTCAAGAGGAGGCTCACTTCCAATTGGGTATGTGTCAGGCAGCACGACAGCCAATCCAACACTGCCGCCCTTCCAGCCCATCGTTGCACCATCAGCAAGCATACCCTCGGACTTCTTTCCGCCACACTTGTTTTTGCATAGTGACCTCCTCGCCGTTCAGTCTAACAGTTGTTCCCACGTAATGATGCAGATGCGTTGCCCAACAGTCTCCTCCGAGACATTCTTTGCATTTGTGACGATTGACAGCACGGCACTGGGATGGCCGGATCGGAGACGGCCGGGTCGACGGTGACCTTGACCATTTGAGCAGGGCCTTTCCGGGGACGTGTTCGAGGGCGAGGACCTTTGCGACTTTGAATCCGTGGAGACGAGACCGCGGCTTCTCGGCGCCACACGACGCACATTCGGTGTCGGGTCCGTGTTTTCAACTTGGCAGTCGCTGCATTCCCAATACACTTCTTCGTTGTCGTTGTTGTTGCTCATTTGTTGATTAGTATTTGATAAAAACTTGGTTCGAAAAAGAGGGAATGCTCTGTCGCCGTCTGTCTCTCCTGCCACGGCCACTGCCACTGCCACTATTTGGTAGCACGCGCCTACTGCTTCAATTAAGGACCTCGGTGTCGACAACTCCATCCACTCCTCCTTCTCCTCCTCCTTTGTCGGGTCAACATGATCAACAGGAACAACCACAACCTCAAACTCAACAGCCGCGTCCACCACCGCCACGCTCTCTAAAACAAACCCTCGCAATCACTGAAACTATTCACTCTCGTAAACGCGTATTCGATCTCTGCGATCTCCCTGCTTCAAACAACCTCCAATTCAAATGGGCCGATCCTGTCCCCACTCCTTCCTCAGCCATCGCGAAACATCCCTTTGAATCAAAACTACAAGAAATCGTACCACATCCTGTTCAATCGTGGTTCAGACAGACTTTTTTACCCATTGGGTATCCTGACTCTGTTCATCCTACCTACAAACCTACCCATTTGCTTCAATTTGGTGAAACTTACCTCTGGAGTGTCGTTGCCGTGCTTTGTTCTCAGTCTATGCTCGAATCTCTGGGTATTGCTAGTTCCGCTGCTTCCACCGGTGCTGCCGTTGCTATTCAATGGGTTCTAAAAGGTATTGTGGTGTTGATTGACTGCACAGCAAATTCACGTGTGGAGGAGCAGTGAGTTTATGGTCGGAGGTGTAGCGAGAGCACGAGTGGGGCTCGTTCCATCAGATGAAGCCAGAGAAAGAGTAACGAGAGAGGATAGTGAGTTCTATCGAACAATCTTTCACAAAGCGAATAGCTTCGCGGAGCAATCCATCACGACAGTCGGAATGATTTGTCATTCATTCATGATTCATCCATACCCTCAATCACTCCTCACCACTCTACTAACAAATATATACAATAAGATCAAATTGGTGAACTTGGAAAACTCATCTTCATCAACCGTTTCGCAAAATCCCTCGACTCACACCCAAAAACATGGAAATTCATTGGAGAAGTCGCATCCCTCTCCGGCGCCGCCCTCCAACTCTTTACAATCATCTACCCACAAAACTTCTTGCTGTTTGCCGGTCTGGGATACACAATGCGATCCATCCATTTCTCAATCTACAATTCTACTCACATGACCTTCACGCGTAACTTTGCACTTCAAGGAAACGTCGGAGACATTGTCGCGAAGGATGACTCGCAGCAGACTGTTGCTCACTTGGGTGGTCTTGTCACGGGAATCACTCTGCTTTCCATCTCGCATTCACCTGCTTTCCTCTTTTCATGCTTTTTCCTGATTGGACCTCTTCATTACTGGATGACGGTCAAGTTCCTCAATGCAACTCAGTTTGAGGTTCTGAGTGCGACCAAGCTGTTGTTGTTGAGTGATGCCTACGTTTCGAGGAATGTGGTGTTGACGTACAAGGCTCTCGAGAAAGAGGGTAACCAAATCTGGTTTGGGGAGTGGATCAAGCAGTCGTGGGGTGGAGTCAAAATCTCCAAGATTGGAGGAAGTCTTGACACTGTGTTTGCCAGTGTCGGAGACACAAGAGATGCATTGGAAATCATGAGGGTACTTGAAATACTTTTATATTACTGACCCTCTAACCCATAATCTCCCTCCAGGACGAAGATTACCTCATTGGCTACAGACCAGACACCCAAACCTTTGGAATCACATTCCACCAAGACGTTTCCACCCAAGACGTCATGAAATCAATCATTCACGTAACGAAACTGAACCAACGCGTCCAACATATTCTTTCAGACGACTCAACAGCATCCATTGATTTCAAGGCGCTTTTGCGAGAGACGTTGGAGTGGACGAGAGTAGAGTATCCAAAGTTTGCGGTGGAGTTGGAGGCGAAGGGGTGGATGACGGATTCTGTGTTTTGGGGGGATGAAGGGAATCGGTGTGTGTGGGAGAGGTCCGAGACTGAATTCGTTGCAACTGCGGCAGCTACGCCTGCAAAATAGTCTGTTGGTTTCTAATTTCGTGTTATGGTTGGTTTTGAATAGATTGTTTCGTTTTATTGACGATGCCCTCCTTTTTTCCGCATATTATTCAAGGTGAATCAGAACATCTCTTTCATACAATGGCTTCGCCTTCCCCTCAATGGACCGATAATAATTGATTTCTGGACTTGAAGCAACAGCTCCCAGGATTACTTGCGTTTCGTCCATCATTCTGATCAAATACAAAGTATCATCAACCGCGGCCACATAGGGAACGGCAACAGGAAACCTATCAAACGAAAAGTATTCGAGACTCCCATCCTCATTGAATCCGGCTATTTTAGACGTATTTTCACCTTCCCAGACTTCCCTTACCAAGAAGATTCTCTGTTCTTGATTATGTGGCTTCCACCATTCGACAGATGTAGCCCCAATGTACTCGAGACAGTCCAAAACATCTTCGTTCAACGCGAATATCGCCGCCTTTCGATTCAACTTCAAAGCGAATCCTGTTGAAGTCTCAACAACCTCCCAACCATACACCAAAGGAACGTTCAAACGGCATAGTTCCATTTCCTTGTTGAATCCATGACTATCGACGTAACTCATTCTTCTGTTCGAGGTTGACACGGACAGGAATTTCCATAAAGTTTCATTTTCCTTCAATGTATCGAGAATAGCTCTTGTGCCAGATAAATCCATGGGTAAATCACCATGCAAGTAGAGCCCCCCGTTCACTTTAACAAGGTTGATAAAAACGTCTTTGATTGGAGCGTCATAACTCAAAGGCTTGATTCCATACATGGCAGCTCTTCCATTCACAAAATCGTGAAGCTTAGACACAGTGCGTTTAGAAGGTAGATAAAACGCCAGCATTTCTTTATCAGGAAGGTCAAGGAGGTCGTCTCCACAACGTAAGAACCACATCGAAAATTGGCTTGAAGCGAGTCTCTTCCTCCCTTGGAGATAATCGGATTTGGTCTTTGAATGAGCGACGAGAACGTTCGTTGGATCAGGTGTACAAAACACATGGACGACTTTGTTGGCAAGGACTGATTCTTGCAATGTCCATACTCGAGTCGAATGCTCTGATTTGGAGAGCAAATCATACATGTAATCTAGCTCAATACGATACTCAGTTGGCCCTGATTTCCAGAACCAATCTCCTAATTTCCAAAATAGCATGGACGGGTCTTCTGAGTGATAGATGATGGTGTGTTCCTTGGACTTGTACAGTTCTGGGAGCTGCTCAATTTGAGTCAACTTCAAAGCCATATCCTCTTGATCTACATCCAACAGATCAACCCATATACGTGGCTGGTCGTTAGCTCCAGATTTGATTATTTCACCAAGTAGTTCAATTTTGGTGGGGTCGTCTTGGCGGATCAGTACGTCAACACCCTCGATCATCGTTCGCTTTGGATCAGAACCCCATACGTGAGAGAGGATACCAGTGGATGCGAATTCGCTAGCGACTCGAGAGATTGGCCATAATTCAAGACACACATCCTTGGGTTCATAATTTCCGTGGCTCATACCTGGAAAATACTCTAACTTCCAGTGCGGGCGTGATCCAGCTTCTTTCTGGTCATAGAAGGGCGTAAATTCTTCGGCGTGGCTGAAGCCTTCGGGACTTTGTGCAAGCATTTGAACACAACTTTTGTGAAGAAATCAGCTGAACCCGCCTTTTGGAAACAAACAATTTAAATCGGGGTCAATTCAAAATAGTTTCCAATTTGAATTCTTACTTGGCAGAGGGGCTGCAAAAAAATAACTGACGTGGGTTTTAAGAAAAACACACTTGCACGACAGAAAAAGGAAGTTTGTTTATTGCGCATGAATAAGTAACAGTATAGGAAATAGTTGTGTGTGGGTGGGTGTGAAAGCCTTGAACAAAGAGAATGGAAGGGAAAGATATCAAGACTAGTGAATAGGACATTCGAAATGCATTCATCAGCTGTCATGAAGCAGAAGCTTATCTTCTCTTGTCGAGCATCTCCTTCGCCTCGTTGATCTTTGAAGCCAGGTAAGGTGAGCCGCCTCTGTCAGGGTGGTTTGCAAGCATGATACGTCTGTGGGCATCCTTCAGTTTCTGAGCCGGAGCCGACTCTTTGACACCGAGGATCAGGGCTGCTTCCCGAACAGTCATCTTCTGGTCGAAGCCGCCCTTGTGGAACTTTGAGGCGCCGGCTCCCTTCTTTGACATTGCGTTGAAAGCAGCCCGGCCCACGAGTGCGAGACCTGCGATTCCTGCGCCGATTGCGATTGGTGTTGCCATTTGGAGGATAGTTTGGGTTGGGTTGGTTTGATGGTTTGTTTTTGATGCTGAAAAAGAAGAAGGAGAACGAAGAAAGAAGTCTGATGTCTTTTCCCAATCTTCTGGTTGCTCCTCCGCGTACCCGAGCACCAGCTTCAACTGGTTCATCAAGCTCAACGGGCACACCCTCAATAGCAGGAATAGGACTAAGCAGCAGAGACGGGACCGGCAGCGAAGGCTCCCTCGAATCACAGCACCAGCACCAGCAACAACACCAGCCACGCTATCCCTCTGGCCTCAAGGCAAAGCACCCGCTCTTTCGATCTCCTTCTCCAGAACGCGTCGCTGAAAAGGATAAAACACGTACGCTTTCCGCCGGCGAAGCTTCAAATTCGGCTGCGTTAAAAGTATCCCAAAAACATACTCGCGCGGCTACTGACCCTCCGACATCGTCTGTGCCTGTCGATCCTAATGACGGAAGACCTCTTCCGCTTCCTCCCGTTCCTGCATCTTCGTCCTTCTCGCAGCCTTCTTTGAATGCGCCACAGAAACAGCATTCCTTACCTCCTCCGTCGAACTCATCTGCATCTGCCTCTGCCTCTGTTTATGCATGCCCAATCTGCGGTATTGGAATTGTATTTTATACTCTGTCTCTCTTCTAATAATTGCGATAGGCCAACTGACAAAGAACCTCTTGCATCTAAATCACCATCTGGATACCATCCATTCAATCTCATCAACCACCTCCGATGACGACGATGACCCCGGGAAAATTATTCTTGATTGGTTTAAAAAGACTGGGGAGAACGCTAAAAGTGTGTTGAACAAGACTGGAGAGAATCTTGGACTCAAGAAAGCGGTGCGTTTTACTTGAACATTTCTAATTCAGTCTATACGAGCGAAGAACTCTAAACGGAATATGTCGTGAACATAGGAGGGATAGACTCAACGTGATTTGCTCCCTCTTCACCTCAAACCAAAGCAGAAACTACACCATCTAAACACTTTAACAGGTCAGCATGGATCTGCTAAACTCACTTGCCGCCCAAAACCCAACTTCAAAAGACTCTTCAGCACCCATCGACACCTCAACCTTTGATTTAAATCCAAACTTAACCGACAAAGATTTCCTACCCGACGGCTCCGTCTCGGCAGCTGCTGCAGCCGCTGGTTTCGTGACACGAAAGCACTGGCAACCAGATAACTTGGACTCACCTATGCCCTGTAACTTCCCACGCTGTCCAAAGCAACTCATCCCATCTGGAGTCAAAATGGGGAAAATGGTTGTTGGTGCAGCTGGTGTGGGTGCGATTCGTGTTCATTGCAGGAAATGTGGGAAAGTGTATTGTGAAGAACATGTCGCACATCAAATGCGTTTGAATCCAACTGATGCGCGACACGATTCTGTGAATGGTGTTTGGTGTCGAGTTTGTGAGTCTTGCTTTTTGGGGAAGGAAGGGTGGTTTGACTCGCATGGTAACACGCTCGTTTACATTTTTTGGTTGAGACATACTGAGCTTGGAAGTTTAACAGGAGTCACGCACACACGAACGACAACCTTTCTTCAGTATCGAAAGACCATGTCGGATGTTGTTGCTTTGGAAGTGAATAAGCTTGAATCTCGGTATGAAAAGTTGGCTGCTTTGTATGACGAGATTCCTGTGATGCCGTCAACAAAGAAAAAGACGCTTTCTCGACTCACTTCATTTGCATCTGTGGGACCAAACTTGAAAGGTGTGAATGCACTTTCAGAAATAACGCTTGCGATAATTGTTTGGCTTACAGCAACTTTTAGATATTGAACAAAGCGTAGTCTCATGGCAAGATGACTCTGAAGTATCCAACTGTCCAATTTGCACGTACGTTTAATAATCCTATTTGAATTGTTCTTGAACATCTTGATTACATAGATCAACATTTTCAACTTTGTTCAATCCGTTAAATCGAAGGCATCACTGTCGCTTATGTGGTCGCGTTGTATGTGGCTTAGAAACGTGCATTTCGCAAATACCATTAATACCCAAAGAAACGACATCCCACCTGCGAAGTTCTGGGAATGGAGACCAAACGTCAGATAAACCGCGCGTAACTAGTGAAGTCAAAGTGTGCACTGACTGTAAAAAGCTTGTATTCCGACGAAAGAATGCGGTTCTGGAACATGCCCAAAAAGCTGAAGTTGTGGCGCTTTATGAAGAATTTTTGAAACTCAAAACAAACGTTGAGGAAGTCTTGCCGAAGTTCAACCACTTGATTATGGCCTTATCGTATGTTTTGTGTATTGTTTCATTGCCATACGTCTGTCTAACTCATATTCAGATCACAAAACATAATTCGAATGGAAGACAAAGAATATATTATTGCGTCACGGCATCGAAAGACCCTTATGGATTATTTTGCTGAAATAGAGAAGCTAGGGTGAGTCTTGTCGGTATTCGTGTTACAGACTTTGACGACTGGTACAGAAAACGCATCAAATCTCTTCCGGCACCTTCCTCTCAACATCAAAAGCTGCAAGACAATATCCAAATGTACATTATCCAATATTTGCAAACCAAAATGTTTTCCTTGACTTTGATGCCGAAAGTGACTCCTCCTCCAGGATCCAACTTAATGTCAAAAGTACAATCAACGACACTAGCGGAAATGCAACGTATTGATGCAGCTAATAAGGCACTTGAAGTTATGGAAGACCAGGAAAAGGCTTTGAGGGTACAGCTTGAGGACGCTCTCAAACGTCGAAAATTAGAAGACGCGGGTGCTCTACGGGAAGCATTGGAGGAAGTCGAGAGAGAGATTGTTATGCTGAAAAAGGATTTGCGATTGATGCAAGGTTGAGCTAGTGCCAATTAAAACTGTTTATTACATGGGGTTGAAATATTTGTGTATAAAAATACGATTGTTTTTATAAGATTGCAGCCGTTGTGTCGAGGAAGTTGTACACGGAGTACATTGTGTCTCTCATGTGAGGGAATTCCTCCTGTTTTATTTGTTAATAACGAGTTGATAAACGAAATCACGTCACCATAACGCTCTCAAGGACTTCGCCGATTCGTTTCAAACGTTCTTGTTGTTTTTCAAATTCAACTTCTCTGGCGGCTGGATCCTTGATTAGGAATACGTATTTTCCTTGCGTTAGTTCACTGTATCTGCGTGCTTGTCGCTGATGAAGGAGAGTCTCTCCCATTGCCTATTTTTGGGGAAGTATTTAGTTAGACAAAACAGTTGGTGAATGAAAGAATACCAGTTGTTTCTGCATCAAAGCCTTTTCAAGAGCTCCCAGCAAAGAGTTTTCACGCACTTCAAGTTCTTTACAAGATTGTTGTGATTCTTGGATTTGAGTGGCAACCCGTTCTTGCGCATTCAACAGTGTTTGCATGTCTAAAACGAAACGTAAATATCTCAACTTAAATATGTACAAAATCAGCAATACCTTGCTCCGACTCATTCACATCATTCACAGTCATTCGAATTTTCTTTGTCAAGTCCGCAATATCCTTTTGAAGCATGGCCTGACTACTCCCCTTCCCCTTTGTCTTTGTCCTCGTCGCAATAGACTCTCGTCTGTAAACGCTCTTTTCCATTTCCGCAATCATACGTTCCTGGAGCTTTAGCATGGACGCGTATCGCAGCTTCATACGATGGATCTCGACGGACATTTCGCGGATTTCTGTGGCGCCAATGTTTGGGTCTAGAGCTGCTTGCGTTTCCTTTGCGAGTTGAATTTTTTTTTCCCAAAGCATAAGCTGACGTCTTAAAAGAAAGTGTTGGTTGTTTATGTTCGATGTGTAGAGGAGGATTTGTAGAATACTCACTCAGCTTCCACCAATCCTTGCAACGCCCTCTTCTTTTCATCTCTCAGCTCATCAATACGTGTTTCGATGCGGACACTGTCTAATTCGGCGGTTTTGAGACGTGCTCGGAACTCTTGTTCAAGACCAATATTGTTCTCTTCAAGAACTGATTGTACTTGAGTTTGTTTGGAGAGGAGAGTATTGATTTTGACCATATCGTTTTGGAGACCGCGAATGCTTCTTTGGTGTTCACGGATTTCCTTCAGTTCCGTTTCGAATTGGTCTTCAAAGGGCGTCATTAGTTCAAAATATAGGTTTGTAGGTGCTCAACTATTCACGACGGCCTTCTTGCGACTCAAAACTGATAAGCGCATTTTTAGGTCGGACATTTCTTCTTGAAGGGCATTTGACTTTTTTGATGTTGTGACCAACTCGTTCTGTGCACGCATCCAAAATTGTTGGAGTTGCATGCAATCTTTGTCCTTTTGGTCCACGAGCTTCGTGACGTTGTGGATTGTGGCTTCAAGTGGACCCATTGACTCTTCCTGTACATCAATTTAGCAAAACCTCAAAAAATCTGTCAAATTATTAAAGTACCTGACTACGCGAAGTGAGTAAATCGTATTTCTTGTTCAACATGTCCATTTCAGCCTGCTTCTTTCCAACTTCATCATTACGTCTTCGAATTTCGATTTCGTATTTCTCAATCAACTCGTTCTTGATCCCCAAGTCTTTTTCAAGAGCTTTCATATCCTCTTTCATTCTACGCAATCTCTCAAGACCGTTTAAGGTCTCCATTTTCACGTTGCCAAGTTCGTTCATGGTAGTTGCGATGGTGGATTCCTTTTCGTGAACCATGTTTCTGAGGCGAGTGCTGTCTTTGCGTGTTCCGCTGGACCCTTTCTCGATGGACAGTTGGTTTTGGAGTTGTTCAGCAATTTCATTCTCAAGCTGCTTGACCGCCCCAGCTGTTTGGCGGGTCAATTTTAAAACAGCTGCAATTTCCAATTGGATGGCTTGACGCTCTTGGTTTGCTTGAGTAAGCTCTTCTTCGGCCTTAGCAAGAGTTTTCGAGTACAGAATATGCGTATTCATGAGTTTGTCGCGTTGATCAGCGACATTGGCAATCATTCGCTTAAGATGCTCCGTTTCGTTTTCGAGTTTTGTGAGTAGCATTGTGAGCATTTCACTTTGTTCTTGGGCACGTCGGAGGGAAAGCTTGAATCCAGCAATTTCACCATTTAAGCTTATGATGTTGTCCTTGTTTTTCCTGTATAAGAGGGTTTAAGTAAATGGCAATTGAGTTATTTGTACATACTGGATTCCTTTGTCGATGTTCAATAGAACTTCGTCACGACGCTGAAGTCCAATTAAACTACTTTTCCATTGATGAAGTAGCTGTCGTTTTTCAAATTGGATTGCTTCCATTTCAGTAGCAGCATCGTGAAGTGTGTCAACAGCGGCTTTCGTCTCTTTTTGTTGGGCGAGTAACTGAGTTTCGTACAACGCTCGTCGTTCTTGAAGGCGTCGAAGACGGTCAGTTAAGTGATCGATGAAATAATCCTAAACTGTAATTAATATGCATACTCGTGTTATTGCAACGGTACCTGACGCTTCTTTTCCGCCTCTTGTTTTACGATATCCTCTTCCGCTTTTAACGTTGTTCTCTTTGCAACCAAAATCTTGGATCTAAGTTCTTCGTTGTACAAATCAACCTGTTTGAGAGTTATTGAGATTTTATCGAGTTCTTGTTTGTGTTTTTCTACTGTTAAGAACTTTAGTCTGAGTAACTTTCAAAGTATGAGAGACTCACAGTTTTCAGAGTGGGTCGATTTCTTTTGCATTTCTTCCTTGTATTGGGCAAGAGTGTGGCTCAAAGCTCTTTCTGCCTCCTCACGATAGTTTTTAATGATTGCAATGTTATCTTGAGCACCTTCCAGGAGAGCTTGCAAACGTGCCAACTGTTGTTGTGTGGAATACAAATCCACACCGATCTCCTCTCGCTTTTTAAGAGCCTTTTTCACGGCCTCCTCTTTATCCTTAATATCAATCGCCAATTTTGTGTCTTGTTCGGATAGTTGTTTGAAGAGAGCTGCTTGAACTCTTTCCATGAGTGGCTGAAAACATTTTTTGACTTTAATGATGAAAGTTTGTTCAACCTTATATTCCTCACATTGTCTGGATCCATTAGAGCATCGTCTTCATCTACGTCGTCGTCGTCCACTGGGTCAACAGTATCGGTGTGGTTTGTTGCAATAACCTCATCTTCTTCATCATCAAAATCTAAAACACCATCAAACGCCCCATCCTGTTTACTCTCTGTGTTTCCAATACTTGGTTCTGGTTGCGAAGCGCGTGTTTGCTCAATAGGTTGATCAGTGTCATATTTTGCAAAGTCATCTTGTTCTCCCGAAGTACCCCAGTGGGCTTTCTTGGGTGTCGTGTCTGGATCAGCCATAGATGGATTACTTGAGTATTTCTTCATTATGTCTTCGAGAGATTCCACTTTATACGTCGGCGCAGGAGGCTCTGAGGTTGACTGTTCAGGAATCACTGGTTCCTCTGCATCGTCAGTCTTGGTGGGCAGCGATGGAAGGTTAACAGGCTCTTTTTGAGCCTGTTGATCCTCTTGAGTAGTTGGTTCTACTTCGTCGTTTACGTCCATAGTTGATGTACTTTTATTGCAGAATTGTCAATTCAAATCACTCTCCTTTCCACCAAAGTCCCTTCTCGGGCCCTGAATATTTCCATTTTTTGGCTTCAAGCTGACGTATACATTGTCCTCAACGACTTTGATGTCATGAACATCGATGACGAATCGGGTGTTACCACAAGCACCTGTCTCAAGGTCAAAGCTCCATCCATGGCTCGCACAAACAATCGCAGAGCCCCAAGTGATTCCCATATCTTCAATATCGACGCACTCCCCTTTATGTAGTCCAACACCTGTTTCTTATCAGCTTGTTTGTAATTCTGATCAAAACAAACCTTGATGCGGGCAGATGTTGACCACTGCACTCAGCTTCTTCTTTCTGTTCACTATAGCAATTCGTTTGTTAAGAGGTGTATCGATGGGGAAGATCTCTTGGGTCTCATGTGAGAAGGCTGACATTGGGCCAGCGAAAAAGTAACCCTCAGGGGCAGTGGGATGAGCAGACGCCATGAATCTTAATGATTTAAAAGAGTTTTGAGTAAGTTTGCTTGCAAGAGATGACTGGCGGAAGATGGTTAATCGGTAAGCTGTTGCCAACATGGAAGATAGAAAAAAGAGAAGGATACAATGGAAGAGGTATCCATTCTTTACACAGGCAATAGTGAATAGGTTAGAAGAATCTGAAACTATTTAGTTGTGTTGTGGAAGCCGTTCCGGAAGCATCCGTGTTTGCGTTTCGTGGCGTCACAAAACTTCACCCCAAATGCCATTCAACTACCCAGAAGTCCGCCGAGAAGAGACTCCCGAGATCCTTCACGGAATCCCTGTCCAGGTGAGTTGATCCTTGGGCTTTGGCATCCGGGCTGTTCCTGACATCAATTCGATTTGGCAGGACCCATACCGCCACCTTGAGGATCCCGATGCCCCTGAAACTGTTGCCTTCGTCGAGGCTCAGCAAAAGCTCTTCCGTGACTTTGTTCAGGGTTCCGACGTCCGCGAAAAGGTTGCTACTCGTCTCACAGAGTTGAACAACTTTGAGAAGTTCGGAACTCCCTTCAAGAGAGGCGACAACTACTACTGTAAGTTGATCATTCAAATGAATTGATATCATGAATGTGATATTGCCCACTGCCACACACTGCCACACCCAAAAGTGTCTTTGAATCATTTCATAATCAATTGGTCTAACCCACCTTCTCACAGACTTCTACAACTCAGGACTCCAAGCTCAGGCAGTTTTGTACACACAAAAGACTCTCGACGCCGAGCCATCTGTGTTCTTCGACCCAAACACCTTGTCCGCTGACGGAACTGTTTCCCTCAACGCTTACAACTTCTCCAAAAGCGGAAAGTTGTTTGCCTATGCTCTTTCTACCAGTGGCTCTGACTGGGTTAAGATCTACGTCCGCGAAGTTGGAAGTGACAAGGACCTTGAGCAAAAGCCAATTGAATGGGCCAAGTTCTCCAAGATTGAGTTTACTCACGATGAACTTGGTTTCTTTTACACAAAGTACCCAACTCCAAATGTTTCCTCCGAGGCCGCTGGAACTGAGACTGATATTTCTACTTTCGCTCAAGTTTGGTACCACAAGATTGGAACCAGCCAGGATGAAGACATTGTCATCTACAAGAACGACGATGAGCCAGAGTACGGACAAGATGATGGATACGATGTTTACATAACCGGTGAAACCGGCCGCTACCTCGTCCTTGGAATCCGTAAGGGTTGTGAGCCATACAACTTGGTGTACTATGCCGATTTGCAAGAGCAATTTGGATGCAACTCTATTCTTGGAGCTCCAAAGCTTACTGAAATCGTTGGCGAGTTCAACGGAAGTTACTTTTTGATTGACTCAGCGGGTCCAATCCTGTACTTCCAGACTTCCTTCAATGCTCCAAAGTCCAGAATCGTTAGCTACAACGTCGCTGCTGCCACTAAGACTGTTACTACTAAGACTTTCTCCGTTTCCTACGAGAACAAGGAGACCAAGACCACCACTAAAACTGTCTCCTACGTCAAGCCAGTGAGTTCGTGTTTATTAATTCTCTACGATGCTAAATCCTATTCTTTTCAGGACTTTGAGGAGATTATTTCTGAGTCTCACCCAATTTCGTTTGTCAAGGGAGATGCTAAAAACAACAAGCTTGTCATTGTTTACATGAAGGATGTCAAGCACGTTGCTAGAGTGTTTGATTTCGGTGGAAACTACCTCAATGATATCGAATTGCCATCTGGATGTGTCATCCGTGGTTTTGGTTCCGAAGAGGGAGCTTTGTTCTACAACTACGCTTCGTTCATCACTCCCGGAGTCATCGCCCGTTACGATTTCGAAACTGGAGTTAGCTCGATTTTCCGCCAAACCGTCGTCAAGGGTCTCGAGGCTGAAAAGTACGAGGTCAAGCAAGTCTTCTACAACTCTGAGGATGGTACCAGAATTCCAATGTGGATCACCCACAAGAAGGGGCTTGTTCTCGACGGAAACAATCCAACTATTCTTTACGCTTACGGAGGATTCGGTATTTCACTCCTCCCCAACTTTTCACTCAACTTCCTCTCCTTTGTTGATTCGTTCGACGGTGTTTATGCCCTCGCCAACATTCGTGGAGGAGGTGAGTATGGACAAGACTGGCACGATGCCGGTCGTCTCTTTAACAAGCAGAACTGTTTCACTGACTTCCAGTATGCTGCTCGTCACTTGATCTCTGAGAAGTACACTCAGCCAGCCAAGCTTTGTATCAACGGAGGCTCTAACGGAGGACTCTTGATTGGAGCCTGTTTGAACCAGACCCCAGAACTCTTTGGACTTGGTATTGCTGACGTTGGTGTCCTTGATTACTTGCGATACCACAAATTCACTGTTGGTGCAGCTTGGGCGTCAGACTACGGTTACCCTGACCGCGAGGAAGACTTTAAGTACTCCCTCAAGATTTCTCCAGTCCACAACGTTGACGAAACCAAGATTTATCCAGCAGTTTTGGTTGTTACTGGTGACCACGATGACCGTGTTGTGCCCTTGCACTCCATGAAATTCACAGCTACACTTCAATACAAGCTTCCAAACAACCCATCACCAATCATGATGCGTGTCAACAAGGATGCTGGTCACGGTGCTGGAAAGAGCGTGAAGCAGAGTATTGAGGAGTTTGCTGACAAGCTTACTTTCTTGAGCATCGTTTTGAACGCCCCTTACACTGCTTAAAATCTTTGTAGAGCCATAAAGTACTCATTATTACGCAGTAAATAAATGATTCATCATTAAAATATAACTCAAAACTTGTTGAGTGGCGAAGGAGTGACCGGAATAATAATTGGGATTGAATCATTACAGCTATTGTAGACAACCTTGGGTCCAATTGTGTTAGCATCGAATGGAACATATCTCTTGTTTGGCACTTCTTGCAAATAAGTCCAAACCTCAGATAGATACTGTGGACCAACTCCTTTTCCAGTATTACCTTGACATTGCATAGCACCTGGGGCACCAAACGCGGCCTTGTGGGCTGCAACTAATTGAGCAAGAGTGTACGTGTTCACATCAGAAGGGAAAATTCCGGCCTTGTTGAAAGCAGCCATAATATCAAGTTGCTGGTATACAGCGAGTGATACCTTTAAATACAAAATGTAAATTATATCAATATCATGTGGGGTGGTTGAAACAAACCTTCAAAAAGTCGAAGAAGCCTGCAAATGGGCCCTGTCCAGGATAACACGCATTGCCAAATGAACCAGTACAAGTTCCATGTTTAGACCACTCGTGGGCAACAAGCCAGTTATTGTCGCCATCCCCGGCACGCCAGAAAGTGTCAATCCACGTATTCAAGTATGCGTTGTTACAATCAGCAGCAATAACTTGCTGGGCATTCTGGAAAGCGCGCGAGGCGTCGCAACCGAAGAGATCATAGTTGGTTCCGTTAGCAAGACCTAGAGCCTGGTTTGTCCATTTGGTAGTTTCGTATGAACCATCACAGTGGTCGGCCCAAAGACCGTGCATAGTGAACTTGGGACCAATAGCTGCAGCAACAGAATTCTTTGTCCAAGCTGGGGAGGCAGTTCTGTAAGTCAAACCAATCGAATAGTTCTGCGCAAACACAAAGACGGAATCAGAAACACAACACGCATCGTACTTTGCGTTCGTCACTGGGTTGAGCTGGCATCCAACAGCGTATGATGGGCAGCTCATTCTATTTTTTGTTTGATCTGTTTTTTTTGGAAAGGTTCCCACGGTTTTCTATATTAAGCTATTGCAAAAAACAAAAGCAACATCTATTAAATTCTATTTATGTATATTGGGATGATGCTTGCAAGAAAGAAACAAATACTCTCAAAAACAAGCCATTCAAGCCCGAAAACTCAATATCCGTTACTTAAATGAAAGTGTTGGCTGGGTTGGCAGTGACAGCGTAGATGATTGGGATGGTGGCATTGCATCCGTTGTAGGTGGTACCTGGACCAACAACCTTGTCGGCATCGAATGGAACGTACTTCTTGTTTGGAACTTCCTGCAAGTAGGTCCAGACCTCAGAGAGGTACTGTGGGCCCTTACCCTTGCCGTTGGTGTTACCCTGGCACTGGAAAGCACCTGGGGCACCGAAGGCCTTGATGTGAGCATCCTGGAACTGGGCACGGGTGTAGGTAACAGTGTCAGATGGAACAATACCAGCGTTCTTGAAAGCAGTAGCCAAGTCGAGCTGCTTGTAAACCTGGAGGGTAGTGTCCATGAAGGCAACAACGGCAGACTTGAGGGTTGGGTAGCAAGAAGCACCGAAGGATCCAGTGCAAGTTCCGTGCTTGTTCCATTCGTGGGAGATCAACCAGTTGTCGTCACCGTCACCACCCTTCCAGTATGGCTTGACAGCGTCAAGGATGTAGGAGGTCGAGCAGTCAGCAGAGAGGGTACCGAGAAGATTCTGGTCAGCACGGGTAGCATCACAACCGATCAAGTCGTAGTTGGTTCCGTTAGCAATACCAGCAGTCTGGTTGATCCACTTGGTGGTCTCGTAGGTACCGTCACAGTGGTCAGCCCAGAGACCGTGGATGGTGAACTGTGTTCCAATGGCACTGGAGACAGAGGTCTTGGCCCAGGCTGGGGAGGCGGTTTTGTAGGTCAAACCCAAGGTGTAGTTCTGGGCGAAGACGAAGACAGAGTCAGAGACACAGCATCCGTCGTACTTGGCGTTGGTGATTGGGTTGAGCTGGCAACCGACAGCGTAGGATGGGCAAGAAGCAGCAGAGTAGGCCATTTTTTCTGTTTGGAGAATGGGGAAAGGGGCTTCCTGCTTTTTAACTTCGCGAAAAATGGCGCGTGCTCAAGGAAGGGCCACGAAATTTTTGGTGCGTGCCTGTAAGTTGATTAAATCAATCTCCATTCCAAGATTCGTTGTCATCCCAAGAAGTTGCTGCAATGCCAATGATGCCCTGCTGTAGCATATCTATTATGAAATATCTAGATTGAAGCTATTCTGAGTATAGATTCTGAGAATAGCGACTTATGGTTCCTTCTTACGTCAGCTAAAAAATGGAGTGTGCATCCCATGCCACACTGCCAAAAAAAGAAGAAATGCGATATACTCTTTTCAATGGAAAGAACTTCTTCTTCTTCAAGTCGACCCTGAATGAAGGATGTCCTCAAGATCTGTTGATTAAATTTTTGTGAAGCCGTTCTCACCATGGGCTTGAACAAGAATCCCAACAAATCAGTTGAAGAATCATAGATAAAGTACGTATTGCATATGCATACTTCATTGCAAATATGAAAAGAATGATTTCGCCCATGAGCTATCAATTCTCTGACGACATTTTGCTCCTAAGATGGCAGATCCCTGGTCAGGGATCAGTGAATATTGTTGAAACTTTGAATGGTTGGTTTAATTGGAGTAAGTTAAGATGGGACTGAAACGGTTGAGGTGTAAGGTTGCCAACTCGAACGCCGACACCACTCTGTGGCTCTATTGACCACAGTTTTAAAAGCTGTAATAGAGTCGCAATAGTTTTGGATTCTGCAACTTTCAAACAAAAAGTTTAGACACAAAATTGCTCTGACAAAGTGCCTTCATTATGCTGCAGTGGTAATTAAGTTGACACGAAGCCTGCTGGGCTCCACCATAAGATGGATATGAAAAGGGTAAATTTACAATTTTAATTGAGTGTCCCACATCTTATCATGGAAGAGCGAAGGAATCCGATTCTCGTGGGTTTCCCAAGAAGTCTCTAGTTTCCTACAAGTATCACAAACATCCCTTTAACTATATCCCATAGTAAGAATAATAGTTATATATTCCTTAAAGGAAATGACAAATCGCGTATCATACCAAATCGAAAAATGTTCCGATCCAACTCTTTTTTGCTCTTTTCCTGTCGCAGCAAATCCAACACAAACCACGTCACTCGCCAAATCACCCAACAATGAAGCTTCTCGCACCAACACAGACGCCGTCAACAGCAATGGCTGTATTCGCAGGCGTGTGCACAACAATCGCAGCTGGCGTTGCTCTCACATACGGAATGAAGCTCATGGTCCGGAACCACAACACCCGTCGTACTATGGCCAGATTCCGGAGGCATCGGGCCGGCATTGCTGCTGCCGTCAAGAAGGCTGAAGACGAGGTTGCCAAAGTACTTGGACCACGGCTGCTTGAGCTTGTGAAGGAGGTGGAAGGATTGAAGGGGAAGGGTGGGAAGGAGCAGGCTATGCTGGTCAAAAGGATACGAGAGGTGGATGAGCTTCTATTGCGGTGTTTGGAGAGGTTAGATGATGTCCGGCCGGCGGATATGGCTGCGATTTGTGGCGTTTCTGTTGTTGAGCGAAGTGCAAGTGGAAGGGTTGTTGATGCGAGGGAAGAAGTCGTGTCCCCTAGTCCTGCACCTTCTAGTATTAGTGCGGGAAGCGATGATGCGGAGACTGTCGTTGGGGAGGCGGTCGCTGCGGGTGGCGAGAAAGAGGCTGGGCGGGCTCCCTCTACTCAACTTCATGTGCAACGCCGATCGGCTTCCATCTCATCTTCAGCCTCCTCTTCGGCTACTACTGCTGCTGATTCATCGGCGTCGCCCGATCTCTCAGTCGTTTCGATGCCAGATCAGGATCTATCGACAAAGGATCTGTTATCAAAAGACGCAAAAGCCTCCGATCCTGTAAAGGACCAACCATCAAAGCCATCTACATTTGCATCAATTGCTGCGTTATTGCCGCCTCTTACATCATCATTGGCGGCTGCAACTGCATCCCTCGCCGCAGCAACGTCGAGTATGTTCTCTAGTGTATACCCATCTTCGCTGTTTACATCAACAGACGAACTCGACAAGGAACATGTGCAGTATATTCAGGGAGCTGTCGCTCAATGGCGGCTACGTAAGCGTGCTTTGGTCAAGAAGGTGCAGAAGATGGCAGGGACAGTAGATCAGTTGTTTGAGAGTCTCGTTGTGGTGTAAAGTATATAGGAGTAGTATTGGGATTTTATCAATAAATGCTTGAGTAACAATGACTTTTGTTTTTGACCGCCACTTTCCCTTTCCGCATTATAAACTCAACTCAAAGAGGACGAACAAATGTAGACGGGAATGTACCCTCTTTCTTTTCCAAAGTTCCGTACCACCATCCGTCGGCATTCCTTTGGGTTACGCGAATGCAGTCACCACTTTTGAAAGACAAGTCTCCAGCCTCATCGCTGTTATAATCGTGAAGTGCAAGAAACAGATTAGAAGAAGGATCTCCTGTTGCAGTTGGCGGTACAGGAAGAGGGCGAGATGATGATGACGATGATGATGACGAAGTGGTAGTGAGACGCTCAACCGCAACAGCTGGAACAGATTCTTGGATTGCTTCAACAACGTTGGAATATGCAGGTGGGTTTGGTGGAGCTTGTGCCATTAAATCTTCTCGGTATGGAAGAGGAGGAGTTGAAGTAGGCTCTGCAGGCTGAGGAATCGGTGTATGGAACGAGCTGAAAAGATTCCCTTGAGTTTTTTCATTCGCTGCACTTGTCGCATAACTTGGCGGAGTTGGATAAACGGGTGCTGCTCCTTGTGCAATTTCTTGAGCTGCGCGGAGCTCAAGAGTTCTGAGCCATACGTTTAGATTCTATTTTCAGTACATTACTATATGGCTGTACTCAACTTGTATAACCCAGCCGCTGCAGCTGGTTTTGGCATAACACCAGCCAAAATTTCCTTTGCTGAGATGGTACGGCCATAAAATGAAGCATTTGCGTCACGTCCCTCCATGATGGCAGATCCTTCGAATGAGGCACCAACGAGAAGTCCACGCGATTGGGAATACGAGAATATTGGAGTTGGTGTACCAACCAAAGCAGCACCCGCTTCTGCCGAACGACCAATGGGACCAGCAGCAACTGTCATTAAGTGTCAATCAGCTTATTTGTGGTTGATGGTGCCAAAACTCACCCGAGAGGTTGCCCGAAAGAGTCACGTTTTCACCTTGAAGGAAGGACGCCAATGCCGCATCCGTGTTCAGTACAAGCACAAGATCAGTTGTTTCGACTGTATCGAAAGGAAGTCCAATCAGTAATCCATAGGCAAGCTGTATTCACTCACCTCCGATCACGAATCCAACACCAACTCCACCCATTTTGACTACGCTCGGTGCTGACCAAGTACCATCAGGAAGCTTTGCGATGACAACACCCGTTCTGTGGAGTTGTACCGGTTGAAGTTAGACAAGGCAATAGACACTCATAGTGCGCAATACCCAAAGCGGCCTGAGTAATGGAGTCCCGCACGAACAACTTGGATAATAGCGATACCGCGAGCCTTTGCTGTGAAAGTAGGTCTGTAAGCAGTTTGAATACAACACCAATTCAACAACTTACAGATCACATCGCCTGGAATCACGGCATTGAATGCACCTCCATTTCCGTCAAGCACAAACTGGCGGAGAATAACGGCGCATTTGTTGCATTCGTCTGGCAATGTTGTTGAGAAAAACATTTTTTTTGGTTTGATGTTGTTTGAAGTTCCCCAAGAATAAGGAAAGCAAGAACTTCACAGATTATCTTCATTATCAACATGTAATTCAAGAAGAAAGAATTTTATAGCATCAACACGTTCTCGACAAGAACCAAAAACATTCTTGATTGGCAGGACACTGACTGCTCGATGTACACGCGCGGTTGGTACACGTGTTATTCGCAGATACCCACGTCCCTCCACACCGCATCGCCATCTGCGTCTCACTCACAGCCTCCCCCTGCGGTCCAAACCCGCTTCCAACAATCTGCCCATCCAACACATTCCGCAACGTCTGGCTATACGACGACAACGGCGGTGAAGACCCTAAAGTTGCTGTTGAATTATCCCATGCCCGTGCAGGCGGGTTCGACGACGACACATCATACACGGAATACCCCAAGAACTGTGGATCCCCTGAAATCATATCATGCACAGCTTGTAACTGACCAGCCGGCAAAAAACCTCCTGAAATCGCGGACGTCCAGTCCCCGGCGAGTCCAACCACGATGGGAAGGCCTGGGTACAGAGACTTCCATGTGGCAAAGTTGAAGCCGAAGGGGTATGAGCATACGGGGTTGTTGTAATATTGGACAATGATGTAGTTGATTTGTTTCGTGGTGGATGCGATCACGTCGCCGACGTTGAGGTCTTTGTTGGAGCCGCCGTTTAAGAAGCATTGTGGAACGATTGCGAGGATTGTGGAAGGGGAGAGGGCGCGAAGTCGTGTGATGAGGGAAATCATTTCGGGGGTCCAGACTGGTGGGCGGTCGTTTTTTTCAATGTCTAGTTCGATTCCATCGAGGATTACGTCGGGGCCGAAGGGACGGATTGGAGATGTGCCTTCGAGGAACATATCGTAAAATAGTTGGGCATATGCGAGGCCGTCGCCGGGTATAAACGAGTATGGTGAGACTTTGTCTCCTCCTAATGATAAGATGACTTTGACTCCAGATGCTTGGCATGATTTGATGTCTTGTCCAATCTTAATGTAACCTTGAACGACTTGCGGTGGGTTTGTTTCTTGTTGCTTTCCTCGATACGTATAAACGCCACCATAGTTACTGACCGAAAATCCAGCAAACGTAATCGTAAACGTCTTGTTCCCACCACCAAATGCATTTAGAAACCCGAGATTGATAGTATTGTATAAACCTAAGTTGATAGTTAGATCTACATTAGTTGTTCCAGAAGGGGAGATATACCCAAAGAACAATACTCTGTGAGTGACTTTTGATATTCGGCAGGTGTGGTGATTCTACCATTTGTACCTTTCACTATATCTACACCGTTTGCAATTGCATTTTGGCCATAGTAGCCAATTAATTGTCCTTTTGGAACAACAGGTGGTAGGGGTGTTGCCGTGGTTGTGGTAGTTGTTGAACTTGTCGTTGTCATAATAGTAGTTAATGATGTGAATGAAGCCTTTGTCTCCAACAGTTTTGTTGATGTTGGAACTGGCGGTTCAGTTGTAGCTTCATGATGACGGGTGAGAAAGTAAGCGGTAAGACCAGAAGCTCCGGCCAGAACAAAGATCACAGCTGCGGATATCAAAATTATTTTGCGGTTTCGCTTGATCCTATGTTGCTGCTGGGCATCCCCTACAGGAGTTTTGATTTCTTGAGATGGTGGATTGCTAACCATTTCCTTCCAGAATATTGCTGATTATTGGTGGAATATTGGCCGAGAATCCGTGCACACAAAATACAGAAAGCATATAATGACCCCTTAATTTGTACCTTATTTGATTTGGGGAGAAAGATGCTCAAATGGTTGACCTCGCCGTCGAAAACACCATCACCGCCACCGCCTTCGTCCGGATCGCCGAGTCCGTCCGTGTCTGCGGAATCGTCACCACGGCGCAATTCGCACTTTGAAGCGCCGGGGCTTCGAAGTGCATCGCCGTCCCGACTAGCAGCGCTTGCGACCAAGTTGTTTTCGAACGGGGGCGGATCAGGCAATGGATTAAGTCCTAATGGGTTAGGGCACAGTGCTAGCACTAGTAGTAGTACTAGTAGTAGTAGTAGTAGTAGCAGCCAGTTCCAGCCGCGCAACTCGCTCGACCTTCAACGGTCGCCGTCGCCATCCGCCACGCCGCCGCCGCCGAGCAAGACCGGTTCTCTTCCAGTCGTGTCGCGCGTGTCTGTGACCACGTCGTCGTCGGTGCTTGTGTCGCAGTCGCAGTCGCAGTCGCACTCTGATTCGGAGGACTCGCCCTTGACACCCTCAACATCAACTTCAACTTCAACCTCTTCTTTGGCGAACAACGACGATGCCCTGTCCGCAACTTCTACTTCTACTTCGACGTCCACCCAATCAAACAATACCAATCAGTCAAATACCTCAACAACGCCCCAATTGGCCCAGCGCTTCTCCTTCTCGTCAATCCCGCAGCGCATCCTGTCGCCAATCTCAAATCTCATTCGCGCTACTCCAACTCCACCGCCAAACGACAGCGATGACAGCGATGTTGAAGACGACTCGAATCCTGTGGTGGTTGTGGTGTCGTCGCCTGAGGAGGATACCACAACTGTATCACATATCCCGCCAGCCTCAGTGCCTTCACTCTTTCGATCTCCACTCGCTAATGTTGTCTACACAAATGATGGAAGTGATGACTTGGGCTCGGACTCGCCTTCCCCTTCTGCTGCAGTCGAAGAGGAGAATGTGCTTCCAACTCCAGACTGTTCACCTGCCTCTCCAGATGAGCTGCTTTCCTCAGAAGAACCAGTAATTGAAGCTTCTGGAGACTTGGCTGGTGTGATGTTTTCTGCTCTCCAATAACTGTACACTAACACTGATTGTTGTCCCAATTTAGACTCTTCTCTCAATCACAAGGACAACACAGTCATTATCATTTCCACCGAGGATTCTGCTGTACAATCTTGTGACTCTATTGGTACAGTTATCGTGGATCCTGTAGTCTTGATTGATGGAGATGAGGCTGCATTGCCCCTTAAACAAATCGACTCTGCCATTATCGAGACGACAGTATCCGACGCACCATCTGTGGATTCATCAGAATCTTTATCTGATGCTATCGAAGCTCCAACTGATAATATCGTTCATATTCCGTCAACAATCGGACCTCTCATAACCCCTCTTGAATCATCCGTTGAAGTCGACAGTGTCGCCTCGCTTCTTGAGGATACTACCATTATTTCAGCAAACAACTCAGTCCCTAGATTAGAATCTGCCTCGGCCGATGCCTCAGCCACAACCACATCAACAAAGGATGAACCCACTATAGAATCCAATAGCACTAATGACAAATTGATTGAATCCCTTCAAGATGCCATGACAACCACAATTTCTCCAATTATTGCCTCAGCCGCTGAACCCACCTCAGGAACACAAATCAATGTCATTCCGAAACTGCAATTCAGACCTAAACCAACACCTCAAGAACGCCAAACACTAACAGCAAACATCTTGTCACTTTGTCGGCCCTTGTTTTTCCCAACGCCTTTACCACCATACTCTGAACAACCTCAAAAAGAGGATCCAATGACACTCAGTATCGCCAGTGAAATCTCTACAACCACTTCAGTATCCCTTGTCACAGTTCCTGATCAACCTTGCTCAAAACGCTTCAAGCGGGAAGAATTGGGCCCTGTTTTATCAACTTGCAATCTCCCACGACACCTGGCTTTTGCAGTTCACAAACGAATCCTCGAGTCCCATCCCTCCTCAAACCCAGAAGACGCAAAAACCATCGGATGGGATCAGTTCCATCGGTTCATGGTGGGCGTTTATCAGCATATATACCCAGACACGGATGCATTCACATTTGAGGTCTTGAAAGCAAACGGCGACAGGAATTGGGTGTGTGACGATGACTTCCGAATCATTGTTGAAGACGTTCTGTCAACTCACACTGCCTTTGAATTCCTTGCATCAAGCCCCGCTTTCCAAGCACGATTCAGTTACGTTTCCCCTTACACCTCAAAACTTTGTTCACCCTATTTCTAACACGACACAAAAATACAGCTGAAACAGTCATCTCACGTCTCCTCTACCTCACACCCCGTCACGGTCGTAACCGGCTAACTCTCCGCGATATCCGAACCTCCCACATTGCAAGCCTCCTCATAAACCTCGAATCCGCAACAAATTCCCTAGGCGCATCCATCCCCTCCGTGTTTTCATACAAGGACTTTTACGTTATCTACTGCAAGTTTTGGGAGTTGGATCGGGATCGGGATATGGTACTGACGATTTATGATTTGGAGTTGTATGGACGTCGTGCGTTGAGTCATGCGGCTCTTGCAAGGATTGTGGAGTGTTTTGGTGTGAATGTGGATGCGGGAGAAGTTGCTGGGCATGCTGCTGGTACTGCGGGGGAGACTGTGCGGTGTTTAGGGTATAAAGAGTTTATAGGTATGTTGCTTTTTTTATATCTTTTGGAAACCCTTAACTGATTGGGGGTTCTTTTTACAGCATTTATTTTGTCTGTAGAAGATAAAACTACAGACAGTGCATTAGAGTATTGGTTCCGGATACTTGATTTGGATGGGGATGGTGTGTTGAGTCTCCTTGAGCTGGAAACGTTTTGGGAGCATCAGCATATGCGGCTTCCTGAGCAGTACAGCGTTTTCGACTTCTTCTCCATGATGTAGGTTTATTGGATTTATGTCGCAAATACTCAAAATTGTATTTGCTTAGTTTGGACTTGATCCGTCCCCACGCAACAAGCTTAACATTGATGGACTTGAAGCGAAACCGACATGCATCGGGGCTCTTTTTGGATCTCCTCCTTGACTCCCGAAAGCACGTTGAAAACATCCGACGAAGCACAGATGTTGGGTTCCGGATGCGCGATGAAGTCTGGACGGAGGAAGAAGTGTCTTCCACCTCCTCTGCTGAAACGAAACGCAAAGAGGAGGACGACGGAAGTGGTATTGGAGGTGGATTCGAGGTTGTTATGGATTTGGAGAATGTCGTGAAGCGGTACAAGCTGCAGTTGAGTAGTTTTTTTACGATATTGATATGAGGTTTGTGTGTCTGACGTTTGTGATTCGTAGGGGCTGGAGCAAATTTAGTGAAAAGGCGTATAGAGAGTTGAGTGCGCCTGCGGAAGTTGATTCGGCAGATGAAGGTGAAGTCACGGATGATGAGGATCAAGTGGCAGCTGCAGCTGCAGTTGCTTCAGTTGATACAGTGGATGGATTGGCAGATAAGAAGTTGGCAGATGTCTGATTGTAAGGTTTCTGTTTGATGAGTTTTTTTCTTGCATCTATGTGCCATGTATTTTGGGGTTGGGTTGGTTTTGTGAGTAGAGTATGATTGGGTGTATGTTGAGTTTCGTTCGTCTCGTGGGATTTCCATTTGTGTCCTTTTTCTTTCATTCATCTATATCTATCAAATATCGCAACCATATGAGTTGTTTATCACATTGTTTTGCGCTTTGTAAGAACTCATTACAGTTTTGTTTGTTTTTTCTTAATAGACTTTAAACGGGGAACTTGTGCAAGATTATTCATAATGCACGTTATATTGTGAGTTTAGCACGAAATCCAACAAAAGTGCACAATTTCCACTCCGGCCACCACCGATTGCACTTTCCGTTGCCTCCCACACATACGCGCCATCAAGTCATACAAGCACTACTAATCGAAAGAGAAGAACAGGAGCTTTGCATTGATGCCACAAACATGTTAAAGTAATGTATAACAGAGATGTTCTATTTTAGCATCATAAAACCGCATGAAACACTTAACATGCTATAGTTACTAGTTAAATATAAAAAAAAGCTTCAGAATTTTGTAATAATTAAATCATAAACAGATTCAACATAGAGGACTTGATTTGGTGTAAGTACATTATAAACAGACTATATATTCGATCAAGAGAGGAATTTATTCGCTTGCATATCCTCATCAACATGGAAAGAAAGTTAAGATGTTTTTCAATAGAGCCATGTTGTGACTCTGGCACGTCTCAAGAAAAGCGCATTCCCAGGCCAATGTATAGGCCCTGAATTTGTCCGTTGCTCAGTTGTTATGGGACACTGAGGCCTCTATCATATGGTGCAGATTGTGGTTTGCGGGAGATGTCGGAAGCACGATTCGCTAGAAAATTGGATTTTGGCCAAAAACCACAATAACATGTTTTTCCTGCTACATTGAACAAATGCAATGCTATCATTATTCCAGTGCCCACAATGCGTTCATTCCAAATCTCAAAAGCTACCATAATCAAGCAACTGAACTCATGGAGAGGACACTGTTCAGCTTCTGCTTTGGCACTATTTGGGAATGGAATTCGTTGGAAAGTAATTATCTTGCCGGGATGGAACCGGACGTTGTTATCGATAGGACAGGAGGCTGCTTATAATAATGGTGAAGGGATCGTTGTTGAGTGCAGCCGCTCCGACACAAACAAGTTGTTGCACGAGGGTTTCGTGTTGTCACGTTTTTCGTAATTGGGCTTGGGAGGCGGGAATAGCTCCGCATTCAAAATGTTTCAGTTCAGAAACGAGGATTTCTAATAAATACTTTAATATTTTACAATCTGAGAAATTGAGAGTGAACAGTTACTACTGGTTTTAAGTTTTTCGGCCTTGCTTGCAACAAGCCACGAACGGTTTTTATCCACATGAAGGGGGAGCTTTCCACAACTGTTACAACGTTTCTTCCTTTCTATTTTTCATTTCTCAGTGTCTTCATCCATTGATCACACAAACAGAGATGGAGATGCATCTGGCGGCCCAGAAGCTCGTTTCAGGAGGGACACAAACCGAAAAAATTTCAACTCGTCTGCCAAACGACTCGAGTCAGCACGCACCCCCCATTCTCCAACTCTCAAGCAGCCACACAACCTTCGGTTATCCCACTCTACGATCTAAGACGAGTATCATATCAATGCATCGAGTGTACATGGACGATGAGCCCATGCGGCAGGAGGAAGAGACTACAGAACCGATCCTATCATACCAGCCACAAGTCCATAAGCCTGCATTGTCGACGTTAGTGATTGGACATTCGGGCGTTGAAGCTAAGCAGGAACTGGATGCTTGCAGGTATGCCTTGGATCCTGTAGATTGAATCGAGTAAGCGAGTGGTGCGGAATGAATTTTTCCAGTCTGGAGGATACCTGATTAGTGTCTCACCGGATGAAATTGTGGATGATGCGATGGAATGGTTGGATACATTAGTTTCCTGATGCATTGAGGATAAGGCAAGATGTCGGGGAGCCGATATAAGATTGGGTGGATTGATTGAGTGTGCACCACATTATCCCTCTTGACTAACGCTGTCTTCTCTTTCTTTCTAGTTTGCTCTTGGGACTTGCGCAAAAGAAGGAGGATGCAACTCCGGTGGTGGAGATGGCGGCGCCATCAGCGCCAATGTCTGTTCGGCTGCCATCCATCTCCGCCCTTCTTTCTGCTTTGCCATCTCCCACATCATCCAACGCTCATCACCTGACTCAGCAGTCCCCTCACTTTCAATCACCACATCAACGCCATGTGTTCCATGGCATGCATAAGAAGAGCTATTCCGTGGACAGTCCAGCTTATTTTCGTAACTCTTCGAGTTCAGTCCAACCTGTGATGCCACCACCACAAGCGCCTATTCACCAGCGATCTCAATCTCATTTGATCTACAACGCACCTGTTACTCCAACGCATCGTAAAACTTCGTCCATGGACAGTAATGGTTCCAGTATCAGCTCAGCCCCAAGTACTCCTTATCTTGTTGGTGGACCTTCAAACAGTGTGGACTCATCACCTCAAACAACGATGCCACAAATACAATACCGTTACCATCCTCAGCAACACCCTCAGCAACCGCATAATGGAGTAACTTATGTAGAAATTCCAGCTCCTCTCACTGAGCGCCAGCTTCCAGGTCCAATGTACCCAAGAGAGCAGCAATCGCAGTATGCGCCTAGTAACCAACAACCGCCACAATTTCACCACGCGATCCACCGACGTGTTCACCATGTTCGCACAAATAGTGCACCAGTCTTTGCATCGTCGCCCTCTCCTGTTGTGATAAACACCAACCAACAACAAGGCCATCGTCATCAAATTATTGTACCTCCTTCAGCAGTATCAGCATCGCATCGTGCTCAACACCGTCCACACAATGTTCCCCAAAACCGCATGGAACAAGATCCTCAAATTGCGTTATTCCGTCAAGAGCAGCGAATGCATCAGGAGCGTTTGCAGCAACAGCAACAACATCAAGCATTGCAGCAACAATATCACCAACAGACTCAACAACAAAGCACCACCCAACATAGCGCTCCCGTGACGCGTGTACCAAGCCCTATACGAACTCAACTAGAACCCGATTCTGTTTCTTCGTCATCCCCCTCTTCAGACGATGATGCCAACTACAACGAATCACCAGATAAGGACGAAGACGATGGGCCTGTTCTCCTGAACGCGAACGGTAATCCCATTAAAAGACGTCTGCGCGCGAATCGAGAACAATTGCGGGTATTAGAATCGGTATTTGTGAAGAACAAGACTCCAAGTCCGCGTACAAGAAGGAGTTGGCGGCAAAGTTGGGAATGCCGCATAAATCGATTTTGTATTGGTTCCAGAACCGACGAGCGCAATTGGTGAGGCAACAGAGACAGGGAAAGAAGGCGTCTGGTTCGGCGGCTTCGGACAAACAGGATGAGGATTTGGAGGATGGAAATGATGACTTGAACGAATAGTTGTTAACGTTGCAATTTAGTTTTCTTCGTTTGTAAAATCGAAAGTTGTTTTTGTATCATATTTCGGGTGTTCTTTCTCAAATTTTTCAGATAAGAATGAGCTTCATTAAACAACAATAACTACAAAATCCGGACTATATCAAAAAAACATGAGTATTTACAAATACATACAGTGATACCCCATATCACTCTTCTTCTTCCTCATCCTCCTCTTCTTCGTCTACCTCATCATCGTCGTCATTCCTTGATCCACTCCCACTTGCGCCAACCCAGCACCCCCAGAAACAAAGCGATCAACACCGAAAACACCTTCCGTATACTCTACAAGCACATCATTCAACTCCTTTGCAGACTGCATCAAACTCTTGACTGGCACATCTCTCCCTTCAATATCATAACTCCTAACCCCATCCTCCTCAATAGCCCCTTCACCACCTCCACTGCAAGAAACCACTGATACTTTTTCAGTTCCGCAGGAGTGCTTGGGTCTCTGAATCCAGCGTTTCGGGCCTCGCGGCGTAACCGAGCGCGCGCGTTTTGGAACCAGAGGCGAACGGCTTTCCGTGGCATTCCTGTTACTTCTGCGACGCGGAGGTGCATGGCGCTGACGGGGGACGGGTCAATGTCAAATAGTTTTGAGAGGCATGCGATTTGGGGTTTTGTGAGCGGTATCGACGGGATGTTTCGCGGCGACGTTTTGTGCTTGGGTTGGGATGGGGCGTGGGATGTTGCTGGAGTTGGTTGTGGGTTTGTTGTTGTTTGTTGGAGAGGGTGGGATGGTCGAGTTGAGGGTTGTGGTTGTCTTTGGGGTATGGGGTTGTTCTTGTTTTGGGGGTGGCGGCATTTGTTGCTGTGGGCTGTATCGTGGCTGTGCTTGTGACTGATACGGAAATTCTTGGTGATACGGTTGAGGTGGAGGGTATTGATCGTTCCGATACGGATGGTCTGGTAGAGGTTGAGAGTAATGCTGAAGTTGGGGCGGATAGTATTGCTCTGGATTTGATGGATGCCGTTGTGGTTGATGTGGAGGATGGCTTGAACTTTGGGTATTAGTATAACCAATTCCAGGAGCCGGTATATATGGTGAGGCTGAGCGAGAATCTGAAACATAATGACTTTCATGTTGGTAAGCTGGTTGATGATGTAAATAAGGCCATGTGGGTAGGGTGGTGCTTGTTGATGATATACAGTTTGTGTTTGAGAATATGGGTAAGGTGGAGCACTCCCACTTGGCTGCTCCCCATCCAATAACTGTTTCAATGGTCGGCTTGGCAGTAGTGGCGACGCTGGTTGATAATTGGGACTGTCATGGGAGTAAGTTCGTGGATAATGTTGCTGGTGCTGTCCTTCATAGCTCGTGTCTGCATTGTATCTTGTTAATTGAGGAATTGCCTGGGCGTACGGAGAATTTTGTGTACTTGACGATGCCGAATATGGGGTCGAAGCAACAGATGCAAGGCTATTGCTTCGATTATATAAACTAGATCCTGTCTGCAGATGAGGAGGTGGCAATATATGCCGGCTTGATGTGCTCAAGTCACGGACTGTAGTCCAAAACAGGAAATTAATTAGCATATTGGGTATAATTAATGGAGTGTAGATAAGGAAGGTAATTGACTGCAGGATGAATTTTGGATATTAACGAGTCGAATAGTTACAGCATATTGTTTATCAATAGAGAATGATGTCTCAATTTTTGGGCTTGTGGCCTTTCCAGATGCTCTCCACCCAAATCATTACATCAGCCAAGCTCTGTCCCATCTACACCTCGCTGAGCACCCAAGCACTGCATCGAACGAGAAGCATACCTGAATGAATAGAAAGAGGACTATTGCCAAGCGATGATAAGGGGCTAGCGAGCTGTGGCAGTGCAGACGAGGCCGTTGTTGTCCTTGAGTGTGCCGGATTCACAATCTGAGGAGCCGGATAAGACTGAAATGGAGGTAATTGGAGTACTTCATCGTTCTTTGAAGGCTGCTCCTGGCCGGAAAGGAGCGATCGGGGTGGTGGTAGTATGTGAACATTTGTGGTTGATAGTGGAGGCAAGGGTGAGGGTGGAGTTGAGTGCGAGTTTGGTGGGTACAAGTTGTAGTTGGTGAGACTGTCGAAGTCGCCGGATGCATATGAGGCGCATGCCCAACCGGATACTGCGCAGTTTGTGGTAGGCTCACGGACGGTCGTCTGTGCTCATCTCCTTCTTGATGTTGGTTGCTCCTTCGTCTTCAGCGGCTGCCCGGGCGGCGGTAGCAAGGGCATCGAGGGCGTTGAACATGTCAAGTGTGTTTTGGGCGATTGCGTGCGTGGGGATTGATGCCCAATTTGCGATTTTTGTTTCAATTTCAAATTGATCCATTTTGAGTGTGTTTTGGATGTCAATTGTGATGGCATGAGATGCTCGATAACAAGACGTCTGTGAAGTATAACGAAGAAGTGGTTGTATCCATCGTGTAAACGATGTTTCTTGTAAGCAAGCCCTATTTACTAAACAAAAAATAAGGGTACAACACCATCAATCCAAAAAATCAAATCAATATAACTTTGACGAGATATATTGGATTCTTTGTTCAGCCTTCTATTTTCGTGGATGATGAGACTTGAACATTCCAAACTTATTTCTCCAAACATTCTACTCAAGGTACCATTTCAACTTCACCAGGTTTTCATACGTTGAAGTTCCATATTTGTCAATCTCATCCGTTGTTTCATCTGCATCAAGGAGAGAACTATAAAAAAGCCGTTTTCAACCGGTGGTGCTGTGATAATTGTGCTGAAGTCATCAATGATACTCAATTCTGAGACTCCTTTGAACCGCTTATGAGTATTATTACTATATGATTCTTCTATAACGAAGTTCATTAGTTGAAGTTCTTATCGTTAACCCTACTCCGTCAGTCCAATAACGAATTTCCGCCATTGAATCACCATCCCACACGGGAAACGATAAGAACCTTTTCAGATACTTGCAATGACCGAATTTGGAGCAAACCATTTGTTTTCCCATGATCGTTGAAGGTGGCTCTCGTCACATGTTCCATCAATTCTTTTCTGTTCCTTTGATCAAACGCTAACACGCCACACTTTATGGCATCGACAAGAGTACGAGGCAATTATTATAAGAAAAGAAGAAAGAAATGATGACGGATGAAATTACCTTGAGAGAGTGAGCGTGAGTCAGACACAGTTCCTTCATGAATGTGCTGGAAAACACTCGAATTTAAACAAGACCGGGGTGCAGACAGGCAGCAAGCAGCCAAGCAGAAAACGAGAGAGTGTCTCAATGGGTCATGCTTTGGAACGCCAGAATTTGCAAATGTGTGTTTTTTTTTGTTTGTGCTTGGCTGTTTGTTCACGTGAATTTGGACGATTCAGGGTTTTCTCACGATTGTTTTTTGTGTTTGGCTTCGACTTCACGCACAATCATTTGAAAGACAAGGCGATCGCGCGCTGTCCCGTCTCGTCCGTGTCCAGACAACTTCGTTAATTGCTTATCAATCGGCGACAAAACAAACATGCGCAGCACCCAACTCCAACCAGTCTCAGTCGACTGGCTGAGGCTGCTCTGCCCGCACCACCACCACTGCAGCCGCCCCCTTCTCCCACAATGACTACTACTACCACTACCACCACCACCACTGCGACCACTGCTCCCGTGCCCTCAAGCGGCCCTCCGTCGCCCCTTCGAATCACGCGCAGCGCTTCATTCTCCGGCGGTCTGAGCTTTGCCGCGTACCGCCGAACCCGCGCACTGGCCTCACAGTCCTCGGCTGCTGGCTCTCTTGTCGCCATGGACGAACAACTGGATTCCTCCGTGAAACCCCGGAAAACACCGCCAGCACTCACCACCAACTCACCGCCACATACCCAACTGACTATAGTACCATCAACTGACTTTCCTTCCTTCCGCATTGCACGCTCTCCTTCGCTTCCCATTAAAACTCCGTCGGCGTCAAAGGATGGCATGACAAATGTCCCCCTGGAATCAAAACATGCTCACGGTGACTCCTCCATCCGATTCGGGGATTCCTCTGAGTCAGCCTCCACTCTGACAAATGGCTCTTCTTTATTGGAAGCATATCTTCTACAACTGCCGCATCCGGATCCCGTCCAGGACAACATGAATGTTTCCCCAATTTTGGATTCAGTAGAAGTACCAGCTGCTGCAGGCCCTCACGTTGTTTCTCCTCCGTCCAGCCCAGAACTTGAAACAATACCTCCAGAATTACATATTGAAATACCGCATTCGTCTCCGACCTCAGATACCACTCCTCGTCAACCATCTCGGACGCATCACCAAAACATTCTCCCCAATCATCAAGTTATTCAGTCTCCTCAAATTTATGTGGACTCTCGTCATTCTTTTGATTCTCCGGCGTTAAGGAAAGCAATCGAAGGTTTGTCTGTTCGCCCCTTTTATGCTCACCCAGACACCTCTTGAATCGGCGAACCATATAATGGAACTTCAAACTTCAACATTCAATCATACACTTGGATATCGTCCTATCAACATTGTGGCTGATTTATCCGGCTCGAGCTATTTATCCGGAACTGCTTGGCTCTTGCTCGTCTTTCGATCTCTGGAACAAAACCCTCAACTCACCAATGCTAAAATCTCCACCCATCAACAGTCCACCCACGATCGTCTTCTTCTTCCAGCATTGCAACTTCACGTACTCGATCCCGTAGTCCTAAAATAAGGCCGATTCTCAAAAAATCTACATCCACTCCAATCATTTCTGCTCTCAACTCGTCAGCACATTCATCACCGAATGGAGGTTTAATGCCACCTTCTCCTACTTCCTCTGCCTCCTCCAAATTCTCGTTTCACACATCCAAGTCCGCCCCAGACCTTTGGGCTCCAGAATATCGAACCCTTTCACGTCGCGACAGTGTCAAGAGCTTGTGTTTTGACAACGTGATAAAGCAGGTATGTCTGTTATTTCATGTCTTCATTGTGAAAATTTGTGACTAATAAGCTTATGCGAATGTCAAGGTTTGCTTGTTCTCATCAGACGAATCACCTGCGCGAATCTCTCAATCGCCACGATACCCCGAATCGTCTGATGAATTTAGTTCACCTGACTCGGATATTGAAGAAATTATGGGATGTGAAGACGGATACTCATTGTTTAGCGATAATTGGTACGAACAACAACACCCAAAGAAACCTTCTGTAAGTATTTCTGTCGTTAATAAGATATTTGACACTTAACGTTCCTGCAGACAAAAATCTATGAACCCTGGGTGATTCATTCTCGATCACAACGACTACCTTCACAAGTCAGCCCTATCGTCTCCTTAGACTCTATTCGACTCTCCAACACGACTGGAACAACTATTATTTCACCCACCAATAGTCCTTCTACTTCCCCCTCCTCTTCTGCAAACCACCACCATCACCATCAAACTGCCCCGCCGCAAATCTTAACGGCTAGTATCCTGGTACGAAACTTGGCCTACGCTAAAAATGTGTCGGCGAGGTTCACTACAAATAATTGGAAAACCTTCCATGACGCCCCAGCTACCTTCATTAGCACCGTAATGCCAAACACGCCCACAACAGCCGGTCTAGACCGTTTCACTGTTCAAATAGACGTTGACCACCACTGGTCTTTGGTGGCTCCACCACAACCTGCC